>VZRS01009659.1:0-120309 GCA_013398055.1 Ifrita kowaldi | reverse complement strand
TTTTTTTTTTTTTTAATCCAGCAGCCTCTTCTGTTGAAATTAAGAACCCAAAAAGACTGGAAGGTCAAGTTTAATAATGAAATATTATGACTTGGTAGCGGTGGGTGTTTATTACTGTTTTCCATGGAAACCAGATGCAGCAACCTGTGACTTTTTAAAATTCTTGTTTTCATACAGGTGTTGCATAAATGCTTTCACGAATTTAACTTTGTTAATTTTAAAGGTTCACATCATCTTGAACACTTTGTGAGAGAGGTGATTGTATCAGTGAACTCTCCCCACTTTTATATTCATCACTTTAAAGAAGAGGCTTTGCTAATTGTCTGGTCAGGATTTGAATGTTTCTGAATAGTCAGACACCACCATATGTATCATACAGATAATTTGTGCTAAAATATTGTTAGCTCAGCTACCTGATGGTATTTCTGTCAAGCACCACCATTGCTTACTGAGGGAGAATACTGAGCCTGATGATTAGTATCACAAATCAGGTTCTACACAGGTGCTATTCTCCGGGTCCATTCCTGTTTCCCTTGGCAGATGTCGCTTCATTTTTATGTTCTGTGGGCTTTTTCTTTCTAATAATGTGACATTAAGTCTCTCGTGTCTAACAAACAAGGCCTCTTTCATGTCTGCTAATGCATGAGGCTGTTTTTTAGCTGGTAAACATCCTGGGACAGAAAAATAATCCTGAAGTGTCTCAGGCTCGTGGCACTGAGTGCCTGCTCAGCGTTTCAGAATCATTGCTGCTCTTTGTACTCTCAAATGCATGTCTCTGTCCAGCTGTCTTCACTTGCTCCATATTGTGAGCGTGTTAAATACTAAAAATAAGAGGAGTTATTATGGGATAATTGCTGGGAATTATAAGCATGAGTTCTCCAGGGATGTCATTACCTTGTGTTAATCACTTCACCTGTCGAGTCTTGTGTTCTGCGTGTTCACACATGGATGAACTAATGAGTAAGCAGGAGGAGGTGACAGAACCAGAAATCAGTCATGCTCTTTTGTTGTCATGTGGTCTTGATTACATTTCAGGACTGCTGAGGAGAATTTACAGCTAGAGTAATCTGGGCCCTATCCACTGCACTTACCTGGTATTTTAAATCTATTTGCATTTCTAAGTTACTGAATGAGAGATGTGAGCTCCAAAAGCAGTGATAAGAAGCCCAAGGATACAGAGAATGTGTGAGCAGCAAACTAAAAATTATCATAGTGGTATCAGCATATAATAGCTGGCTCTCCTTGCTGCAGTGGAGAGGTCTTGCAAAGAAAGAAGCCAAGTAGCACCTACTACTGATGTATTAGACTCTAAGGCAATTAGTCTAATTGTTTAGGCAGCTTTGTTCCCTGCCCCAGATGTCCTTATCTTGTGAGGCTTTTCTATCAGACCCTATCCCTAAGCCTTCAGAGCGTATTTCCTCCATACTGTAGGATGTAAATGAGGGAGAGGAAAATTCGAGATACGAAACATACTTTATCAGCCAGGCATCTCTTTTCTCCTACCTTTGGGAATTCTGTGTGTTAAACAACCTGGATATTCTGAAGCCTTTCTGTTAGCTCTTCCCCAGTTATGAGGAAACATTTATCATTTGGAGGAAGTTTTGATCAGAGAGGAGAAATATTTTCAGCAGATAATGTGTCATAGATGATCTGTCCACATGTTTAAGAGGCTTGGATACCATATTTCACTCATGAAACTTGTGGAAGCTCAGGTGTTGTCTTCATGCAAACAAAAACCTTGCACCTCCTTCTAGTTGTGCAAAGACATTGTAACAGAGAGGTATTTTGTCAAACTAAGTGATATTTGCAATTAATGTATAAGACTAAGATTTCTTGAAGGTCTGAGGATGACCTCCATGCCATAGTTGCCCTGTATGTTGTAAAAGGCTCTGCATCCAAAGCAATGATGGAAAGAAAACCCAGAGACAGACAAGACTTCCAGAGAGAGAAACTGATCTTATTGTGTATTGAATTCTGCTGATAGAAGGTAACTCCACTGGGTACCTTTAGAAAAGTCTCAGCTGTTGGTAGTGAAGTTTAGGCTGTGGTTTGTTAGAGCAGTAGTTGGTGGGAGAACAGGAACCAGGAAGAGACTGAAGCTGGATGGATGAAGCTACGGGGCAGAATTAAGGGTTTGTTTACAGTGACTGCCTAGTTTATCCTCCTCAGGTGGGCAGGTGATAATTTTTGACCCATCCTGGTTGCTGCAATGGCTTTATATGTCTGGGAAAATGATGTTCCCTCTGGTAATAGACACTTTTTCTGGATCTGTATGTTGTGATGTCTGCACAGGGAGTCTGGATCAGAGCCTTGAAGGTGTGTGACTGAACATAATATGGCCCGTGAGCTTCCAAAAGGTGTGAATCCAGATGCTCTGTTTAAGCTGCTTGTTAGAATAGTGCTGCTGATTTTGCAGTATTTCTGTAGAAAATCACTCCTGCTGGTCTTTGCTTGTGCTTTTTCTAGAACTGGAAAGACAGCTGGTCAAGGGTGTACGGCTCCTTCCCTTGTGCGTTTTTCTAGGCTGTGTCTGTGGCACTGGGAGGCTCTGCTGAGCTTTCAGCTTTTTGCAAACACTTAGAACTGGCACCAGGAGACCCAGTCAGGACTGCTTGTTGTCCGTGCTGCACAAACACAAAGCAGGAAGTTGCTGCCTCCCAAGGGGCTCTCCCTCCTGGAAAAACAGGAAGCTCCAGGATGAAACCTTAGTGCTGTACCCAAATATGCTTGTTAGTAGAAGGCCAACCAAAACCAAAATGACCCTGAGTGTTCAGCATTCTGTAAGTTCTTGGTAGCTTCTCGACTTGAACATCTGAAATCCCTTTTCCAGGATTATAAAGAAATTTTAAGGTCATGGCTTTTCTTTTGTACGTATGCCCATATGTGAAAAATGGGACCAGGGTGCTACACACCTGCTAATTGTAGTTCATTCACTGGAGTTGAAATTATGAGGTTTAGCCACTGAATTAAGGACCTCCTCCTTGTCCACATTGGCCTTTTCATTTCTGGGAAAGCATCTGTGTCTGAGAAGAGAGTTTATATTATGTGCCTCTCTCTTAGCATGCATTTCAGTGTTCACTGGAAGTGCTTTTGCTGACTTAATCCAAAGTCTGACAGGCGTGATTCTGCCCATCACTGGGACAGGACTTGGCTTGCTTTCTGTGCCCAGTAGTGAAAATTAAATTAAAGGCCCTTAAATCTGGATATACTGCAAGAACTATAATTCATTTAGCTTTCCTTAAATGTCGCTCAAAGGCTGGCAATTAGAAATCAGTAGTCTCATTTTTCAATGTTTAATTGGAATGAATGTGGATTGATTTAAGGTCTTTGATAGATTAAAACACTTAAACTAACATACAAAGAAAACCAAAGGTTTCCGTGTGGGCATTAACTTATATTGATGGCATGAGAAGACTCCCTCCTAAAATAAGCATGACACACTCTTGCCTGCATTTTAGAGTTGCTGCTGTTGGGTAAGTTTATGGTAGGTTGTAACTAGAAGGAAGAATTGGTAAATAAAGTCCCAGATCTCATGCTCTTGGCTGTGTGCAATAGTTAATGAAAGCTGACCAATAAAAGGTCTCTGCTCTTGTTCCTATAAAAAGTATCCTGTTTATGTGATGTCAACAACCATCAATTATTTTTTTAGATGTCCAGTTTGGCTGTGAGCCAGTACATTGTAGAATAGCTGATTTCCTCACTGTACTTTTGGAACTTGTAAGTGGTTTTGTAACTTCTTTTTAAATGGGATTTATGAATGTGGGGGACTAATGGTATTTGCTAGAGCTGGGTTCAGGCAGGACCCATGCTGTGCAAGTGTCACTTAGCTCTCCCACTAATCTTGGAGTTATAGCACCACCTGCTATTCTTGCTGCAGGTTTCGAAAGTGAAAATGGAATTATCTGTTATGGTGTAGTGATTTGTAAATTATCTGTGGCAGTCTAGTTCTAAACCATTAAACTTCTGCTGTCTGTGCCTCAAATTAAATGTAAACTGAAACCTTCAGAGTACAGAGATTAGGACACATTCATAATGTCATCTCATTCCAAAGAAGCAGCCATGTTAGAAATAGGTGTGGGCCCAGCAGTCCTTTCTTCTCCTGTTTTCAGGGACAGAGGCCTTTGTTAGTGTTTCAAAAGAGAATTAAAATGGTGGATTATCTAATGTAGAGCCCACATATTTGGAATGCTTTACAATAAGAGGGGTTTTGATTGCGTTTTATATTTAAGCAAAACCTTCTGACACTTAAAGGATCAAACCTAAGCACTTGAGTGAATAAGTCTTCAGGAGTAGCTTGCCAGATGTTCTTTGGAATATGTCATACTAAGAGTAATATGTCTTGCCAAACTAGTAGCTTTGGATTTGGGCACTTTAATATTCCATTGTAAAGCTGAAAGTACAAAAATTTGTTTTGTATTTGGAGACTGTGTTGTGCTTAAGCTTTCAGCAGACTTAAATCAGCAAACGCTTCTGGTCACAAGCCACATTGCTGGTTGCCTGTAAATTTTTACTGGGAGCTGAGGAGGGTCAGGTGGACTTCCAGTTCTCCATTTATTCATTACATTGATGTGTCTCAGTGAAGCAGACTTGCACTGGAGCTGAGTTTTGTCAGTTTATATCCAGACTTGGAGCTCTCACCCAGAGGAGCGTGTGTGTGTTTGGGCCCTGCAGGGCTGGGTATAGGCTCTGTGGGTGTTTGGGGTGGGCCATAGCTGCTGAATAAGCAGGTGAGTAGGTGATGTCCTTGCTTAGGTGTAAACAGTTGTCAAGTCTGTGGCTGCAGTAACTCGAGGTGAGCAAAGCCAGATTGCTGACTGACTGAAAACCTGGAAGATATTACATGTGGCACAAAGAAGGGAAAGGAAATGCTGGCTGGTGAGAGGGGAAGTCTGCTTCTGACCCTTTCAGGTGTAGCCCTCGATCTGACTCGAGTCTATGGTGTAATCCAAGGTAAGTACCACACATTTGGAAGAAGAGATACCTTGATACCATGTGGTGCTTGCTCAGTGCCAGGGGCAAATCTTGCTCTGGTCATAATAGGTTTTTTTCCAATCCAAAAACTTAATGACAAAGTTTAAATTGGCAAGTGACAGCTTAACAGGTAGGATGAGAATTAGTCTTAATACCTTTTAGCAAAACATTTTGTCTTTAGTTGAAGGGTGAAATGATCATTGTCTTTCATGGTGGTTTTTTTTCCAATTGTGACAGGACAAGGAGGAATGATTTTAAAGTGAAAGAGTGTGGATTCAGATATTAGGAGGAAATCCTTCCCTGTGAGGGTGGGGAGGCCCTGGCACAGGGTGCCCAGAGAAGCTGTGGCTGCCCCTGGATCCCTGGAAGTGTTCAGGGCCAGGGTGGACAGGGCTTGGAGCAGCCTGGGATAGTGGGAGGTGTCCCTGCCCATGGCAGGGAGTGGAATGAGATAATCTTCAAGGCCCCATCTAACCCAGACCACTTTGTGATTCTATATTCAGTGTTTGCAAACCAGTTACACCTTGCCTGAGAGATATTAGAGGAGCATAATAGTATTACTTTGAATAATGTGGGTCTCTGTGATTGACATCAAAACACCTCATGCTCTTGTTTTGCATTGTTTCAAAATAACAGCTTTGTCCTGGATGTGGTTTGTGTGCACACTTCTGTTGATCTGTGCATTTGAACTTCCTGCCTGGTGACTTTTGAATTGTGTAGCACACCAGCTAAGACAGTTCAGGTTCCTCTCTGGAAAGACTGTAATTTATCTTGGTGGTGGTGCAGTGCAGATTGATTTAGACTTCTCCCATTCTCTTATCCACAGCAATTGGAGCAGATCCAGAAGGAGCTAAGTGTTCTGGAAGAAGATATTAAACGAGTAGAGGTGAGGTGCCCAGACATTGTTCTGACTCTGGCAATTTTTCATTTTCATCAAGCTGTCTGCCTTGCTGTGAGGCTGCTGGGTTAAATTTATGGCATTTAAGTCAGTAATGGGAAAATGAACAGATGATGCTCTTTCTTTAATTTGTTCATTTAGTTGATGTGTGCAGGCTGCAGTTTGGTAGCTCTTATATAATCATTTCTTTGTAGTAGTGACTATTTTAGAGTAGTTGCTAGAAATCAACAGCTGGTATATTGATCAGAACTTAAGATTTTTGTGTGTTGCAATGCTCTGCACAGGCTGTTTAAATCTGAGCAGCATGCGAGTCTTAAAATGGGGAGGTGTTGGGGATTCACAGCAGGATTGTTATGCAGAGACTGGGCAGGAACAAAAACAGCTCCTGCTGCATGTCAAAACTGATTCCTGCTACCTCCTGATACAGTTCTCTTAATTCCTTAATGATGGGAATCTCTTGACATTTTTGCTACGAATTATTCTACAAGAATTTGTAAACCCATCAGTGCAATCCTTCTGTCTTCAGTGAGTCTTTAGGTTCCTCTTTGGTCCTCTCCTCTAATCATTGTAGTGTTTAATCCTGGAGTAGGAAGCTGATGTTTCAGGTATACATCAGATTGCCACCTCTCAAAATATCTTTCCCTTACAGCTTCTTGGGACTCAGTTTGCAGGTCTGCTTCTCGCTTCTTGCTCATCTTGAGTAGTCAGCACGTGTTCCCAACTACCTCCCAAAAGCCTTTGAGATTTCATTACACAATTAATATGTGTGCTGATGAATTAGCAAAATATAAATATGACTGACAACTGCAAGAATTTCCATTTATCTGATAGCTATTTGGAATTTTTTCAGACCTCTTTGCCTAAATGTTTCTCAGCTTTGCTGAAATAAATATAGCTTAGCATGTTTTCTTCAGACTGGTTTTAAAATAAGTCTTGAGATCTAGGAGAAACTATTCCCAAAAGCTGTGGGATCCCTCAAAGAGCATCCAGCTACCTGCTTCTGTGCTCTTTAATCAGGCATTTCAGTGGGCTGCAGCTGGGGTATATTCCTGGGGTGTGGTGGTGACCTTGGCTCTGACCTCTCAAGCCCTGGATCTCTCTTGTCACAAATACCCTGCTTTCCACCTACCAACTAATAGGCACCTAGTGGGAATTTGAAAGCCCAAGTAATAATTGTCCTGAGAATGCTTTGCCCCTCAGCTAATGAGCTGCTGCATCCTGCATAGCTTCCATTTCCCAACCAGATGAAAGACAGGCTCACGCTGGCTACGCAGCAGCGACTTAGTCTGGGAGGGACAAAGCCAAGTTTATGTGTGCAAAGTTTGTCTCTTGTGCAGCTGTCCCACAGAGGATTGACAGATCCTCTTTTAAGTCTGTGGCACCACCTTTGCCCTGTTGCTTTGTGACTGTTCTGGCCGTGACCCATATCCAGCTTTACTTTCCAGTTGTGAAGGCTGTTAGGAAAGTTTGCACATATCACAAAAATGCAGTTACAGCTTGCTTGTTCTGTGTGTTTAAGGCAGATGCTGGGTTAGAGGCAATTGGATGATAACCAAATCTGTTGGGTTTTTTTTGGAGTATAAGCTCCGAAACTGCCACTCTTGAAGCGCCGAGCACCTTGAAACTCAGTTGGAACAATAACTAAAAAAAAATGGAAGAAAAATCAATGTTTTGTCAGGTGTAGTAAAGATTTTTAGGTAAGAGTTGAGTAAATGTAGACACAGTTGGTTATCTGCTTGGAAAAACAACAGTGCTCTGTGAACACATGTATTAGAGATGTATATTTGGTCAGCTGTGGTGTGACATGGCTTTCTGTTTCAGGAGATGAGTGGTCTGTACTCCCCAGTCAGTGAGGACAGCACGGTGCCACAGTTCGAGGCTCCCTCACCTTCACACAGGTATGCAGCTTGCAACTCAAATTGGATTTCAGGCTGTACATGTTGCACTTTGCTTGCTGGTGCTTTCCAAACAGTGCCCAAAAGGCAAGAAAAACTGGTTTTTAAATGCTGTACGGTATTTTCCGATTCTGTTTCTGATTGGTATAAACTTTATGTGAACAAAGAAGTGAAGAAAAAGCCATCTGAGTCTGCATTTGGATGAAGAATCTGCTCTGAACCTGATGCCATGGAAAACTGATGGCTTTAAATGTCATGTGAATTAGTAAACTTGAGTCATAAGCCTTTGCTATGGAATAAAATGTTGCTCTTATTTATATGCTACCTTCTCTGAATGTTGTGCAGTTCTGCTTGGCATATGAAAGGTCTTAATTTTGTGTGATATTGGAGTCCTCTGGCTTCCCCACTCAGCATGAATAGCTAAAGGTATGGGCTCAGATCAAAATTTAAAATGTACAGCCCATTGATTCTGTTTATCTGCTGTCTGTGTTGATTTAATGAAATGCCTTTCTAATAACTTAATTTCAATGTGTACTTTTGTCTGGAATACTGCATAGTCTGGTTTCTTGATGATAATATTGCAGGTGCTTCTTGTATCCAAGTTTTAAGTGCCAGAGTTTGAAGTGCTCTGATTTACAGGTGTGTCTTTTGGTGGTAAGAAAACACTGATTTCAGCGGAGCCAAGTTATGTTATTAAGTGATCATCTCTGCTATCTCTTAGGAGTAGAGTTCTCTAAACTGTCAGCTTCTGTTATAAAATTGTACTGGTAGGTTTTTTGCAGTTAGCAGCTCTAAACTTAATAGCCCAGAAGTAAAAAAGGATCAGATTCCTTCCCCTAGAGAGACATAGACACAGTGCTGTGGTAAGGAGCCCAGCAGTATTGGCTGGGATTTCCTACTGAGATGCTGTTTCTGGACACAGAGACCAGTATCTCTCATATTTCTATGAAGCTCTGGCTGGCCCTGAGGGAAAGGATGGGAGTATGGTCACAATGGATGGGAACAGCATTTCCAATTCAGCTCTTTGCTGCCTCTTCAATTCTTTTTGGGTGCAGATGAGTTTCTTCATATGGGGTATTGCTGTTTTGCTAAGAAGCAGTTTTGTGAAACTGATGAAATTCTTGTCAGGTTCTACTACTTTTCTGGTTATTGGCTATTAAATAGATTGGTTTTGCTCCGTGGTACTGATGCTTGGGGTAAACTTGAGCGCTGATCGGGCTCGGTATGTTAGATGTTGGATGCCTTCAGGCCTAGAAACCTTTCTCTTTTAACAGGAGATTGTACTAATGAGTAGAAAGGTATCTCTATTACTAGAGCTAAGCTAGCAAACAAGCCCCCAAAGAACTTTTTCGTCTGTTGAAGGCTGGAATAACATTTTAGTAAAAGAGTTGAGGGGGGAACAGCCTGCAGTGAGAGCTACACTGGTTTCAGTCTACTGAGAATTTCTTAACATTCCTCTATGCCTATTTATTTCATGTCTTAGGGGTCAATCAATCTCAGTTCTTGCTTCTGAAGATGTGAGATAGTATCAAAAATATTGCAGTGCTTTGTGGGTTGATGTGTGCTTTGCCTGGGGTCTCCTGGGAGGTGGCATGATGGGTTGGAGCCATGATGGGTGCAGGGTCCATGGGCTCTTTCTTACCTGCCTTCTTATGCCTGTCTGGGTCCATCCTGGCTGTGGCTTGAACTTTTGGGTCTTCCCCCTGGTATAACGTGCCAGAGGTGTGATATAATAGGATATTTAGGTGTTTGCTTGGGGGTGTGGGATTGCCTTTTTCTCTCTGCTGTAGAAGAGCCCTTATCTTTTTCTCGGTGACATTCCTGCATTAAGAAGTAGCCTTGAGTGGTAGAAGAGAAATCAGTATGTGAAGGAAATGTCTGAACAGGCATCAGTTGTTGCCAGAAGTTACTCCTGTAACTTCTATCCCTGCCCTGTCTCGACAGTTTTGTATAATTCAAATAATTGCATTGGTGTGAATTACCATAAATTAGATTCCAGGAAGGTCTACCACTTGAAACTAATTTTATTTTTGACATTAAGTGTAAGTTTTGAAGAATATCTCAGCAGCATTTCTCCTTGGCAAGAATGCTGCAGAAGAGCTGATAGGAGTTTTAAAATAGGCTGATTTTTTTCACTTCTCTTAACTGAAATATTTAGTCTTGAGTGCATTTTAGAGATGCCATGAACCACTAAGAGTGAAATACAAATATAGTTTGGGATGGATTCACTTCCATGTTAAAATTATATTGAACTTGCAGAGACTCATTAGCTTATCAGTGGACTAAAATGTATTTAAATCAAAATACAACTTAACATACTTAACACACTGCTAATGAAATATAATTGTATAACACTTTACTAATGTGCCTTAGAAATAGTACAAGGTTATCACAGGCTAGTGCTGAGATGAAGAAAACTTCTTTAGCCTTTGAATTTAAAGTTCAGGAAAATAGACTTCTGTGGAATTCAGTTTTATCTGGTCTCTGGTGACTTGCCCTTATTCATCTGCTTCCTCTAAATCACAGGCTTGCTTCATTAATTTTCTGTTTCTTTTCATTGTTTGTAGCTTTTTTCCTCTCCATTCTTAACATCTTCAAAATGTGAAATTACTTTACCTCCCCCCAGCTTCCTTCAGAAATTCTTTAGCAAAAGAACCTAGCCCAGCTATGATGTTCAGTACCTCCTTGGCTGCAAGAAACACGTGTTTTCTCTTGTGCCTACACAGGGTATGATGAAATATTAAATTGGGTAATAGCACAGTGCTTGTTTACAGCGTTTGTGTATTGCTTGGTTGGTATACTAATGGAGAACGAGAGGGGAAGAAGAAGGGAAGAGAACAAATAGTTCTGTGTGTGGATTTCTGAGCAGGCTCGTGTGTTGTTTGTGCTCCCAGTAAATGGTGCGAACAGAAGATAGGGATAACTTCCCTGTGATGCTATCCAGGGCTAATAGCAAGAACAAACTATCCCTAATAGGAGTTTGAGGGGAAATTTCTGATCTAGGAATGAGTTGCTTGGTAACTCTGTTTCAGTTGTTGAGATCCTGATCTTCCTTCCCCTCCATTTGTTCTAATTACCTCCCATCCCTGTAATGGGATTTATACTCTGTGGGTTGCCTTGTTTTTTGTTGTTGTTGTTCTGGGTTTTTAAATGTCGTATCAGTGCAGCTGAATTTTCAAACTGAACCTGATGTTACAGCTTTTAAAGAAGAACTTGGAGGGCACTTCTGTAATTTTCTTATTACTTGCCTCGTGTTTATTGAAAGGAAAACCATTCAAGCCCACACGAGTTAACTCAGCTATAGGCACCACGCAGAAGTGTCTTTGAATTTGTACTCTGCTTGGGGAGATGACGTCTGCACTCTTGAAGGCTTTACATCACCAGACAAGCTGCAGCAGAACGAGACCAGACACTCTGAGTCTGTGTGTTTTGCTGTTAATTGCTGCTGTACCTGTCTCAGAGTGGAGTGCTTTTTCATTGCTTTCCAGCTGAATGTGTTATTCCTGCGGTTCCTGGCAGGATCTGCTGTCCATGTTTCATTATTTCATGAAGCCACATTCTAATTTAAAGTTCATTGTCCCCAACCATGCCTGAAACAGCTCTGCTGTTTTCTCCCTTACAATAGCTTGCAGCAAATAATGATTTTCATCCCTCAGATTTTCTTTGTTTGCAGCTTTTGTCTTGCCTGGAACCGAAGTCCAATCAGTCTCATTTTCCAAATTAATTTTTTAAGTCTCACCAGTGGTTATGTCTCATCTTCTGTTTCTACTTCCCTCCACTTACAGGGGAGCTTTGAAAACATTCAGAGAAATAATTAAGCACTGCTACCACTGGTTCATTCTTCCAAACTTACAGGTGCCCTGCCTGGCATTTCAACCAAAGCAGTTTGTTTATGACCAAGGTTCTCAAGTTCACACATAAGTTCTGGCAGCTGTTACATAAGCAGCAATAGGTACAATCGTCTTTGACAAAACCAGGACCTACAGCAGTGTTCTAGGAGCTTTTTAAAGAAACCTTCAGCTTCCCCAGGCAATGCTTAAAATCTAAGGTTATGTCATAAGAAAGACTGAGAATAATGAGAATAATGATCCCAGCTAATGATCCCAGATAGTTTCTTCTCTGTCCAAGTCAAATGACAAAGCAGAAGCAAGGCAGTCAAAAAGGTTTTTTTAGAAACAAGTCATGGTTATTTTCATAATGTGTTCTGCATAATCATTGTCTTCTTGTATGCTAATCTTTACCTGTCCTGGAAGTACATGAAATTTGAGTGATAAATGTGCTTTAATCTGGCTCTGGTGTCTCACTATGGGAGCAGAATTTTTTGCCTGTATGTCCAAGAACTCTGAACCACCTGTTTTCCACTTGGATCAGGAGATCTTTTTTCAGTTTTGAAAGTTAAATTCCACTGAGTTAGCATGTCTATGCTGTGTTTTTAAAACAGTGATTTAAAGGGTATGTTGTGTGATTGTAGATACTATAATACGGTGTAGTGTTTTCTAATAATAGTAATCCTGGCTGTGAGTATTTTATTTTTTTAGTTTATTTCTGTATTTCCTTAATTGTCTCTGTTTAAACTAGTGTCTGTCTTAAACTGATTTCTTTAGCTCTTCCCTTTCCAGTGTTGATTCAAATGCCAGAGCATTAAACTTCTCTTTTTTTCTCTCATTTTTTTTAGGGAATTGAAAACCAATGGTAGCATGTTATTTTCAGAATGTCTTGTGCTGCATATTTCATGCAAAAGATATTATTTTGCATTCCAATTAGAAATTATTCGACTGCACTACACATAATTGTGTGTGACAGCATTCTGCTCTAGGAAAACTCTATTTAAAAAAAACAAACTCTCTCCTGAACCCCCAAACAAAATATAACCTTGTGTTCCCTGTCTGTAAAATGGATTTCAAAGGCAAGTGTGCTGCAGAGTGTCAAGGAGGGAATAACAAACAGGTTAAAAATGATAAAGGATGGCTGTGCAGTGATTTAAGCAGACTATTTCTTTTGTTTTTGCAGTAGTATTATTGACTCCACCGAGTATAGCCAGCCTCCAGGCTTCAGTGGCAGCTCTCAGGTAAGATAATATATCTGTCTGCACGGGGGGGACAGGAGAGTGAATGTGGAGCTTGGGTTGAGGTGCACCTTCATCCGTCTCCAGAGCTGGTCAGCTGGAGCCTTGAAAATGCTTTTAACTGGTTGTGTGGGTAGCTGCAGGAATGATTGTGCCCAGTTGTGTGAGAGAGACCTTGTGGGATGTGTTTAGACATCTGACTTTTTTTCTTAGAGCTGACTCTTCCATGGAAGAGGGGATACAGTTTGCTCTTCATCTCCCATGGGAGGGAGGTAGATCCCTGACCCTTTGCTTTTGCTTAAATAGCTGTTGATCAAGCTTGACTTTCAAAACAACAAAAAAAACTCCTGCGTTGCACAGTTATGTTGTTTGTCTTCATCAGGGCCTTACAAACCATTATAAATTCATCTAGAGGGTAGGCAGTTGAATCTAGAATGGAGCTGCTTGGCAGGCAGCCTCCAACCTGTCTGATCCACAGGGCCTCCTGAGTTCCAAGCAGTGCTGCTGGAGTCTGCAGCTCGGAGGGGTTCAGCTGGGCTGGGGAGGTGTCACTGGTACCCAGCTCACAGTTCCAGAAAGGTTAAACAGTTTTAGTTTGGGCAGATGGAGTGTTGGTCGCATTCCAGCTGTGCCTTGGGTGCTCTCTGGTGGTGGTGCACTGTCCCTGGCACACACCAGCATCAAACTGGTAAATTAACAGGCCAAAGTGCTGTTGGGTCTTACTTGACGTAAAGAAAAACCCACCTGGATTTTGAGCTGGTGCACATATATGTTTGCATGCAGGGTTTTGGGTTTGCAGCTGTGTAACTAATTGGTAATTAGAAAATTCCATCTATTAGTCTGTGGGAAAATGCTTGTGGTTCCTGCTGCTCTGGTCTTTGGAGGTTTTTGTTTGAGCAGAGAGTTGTAGTTGTACTGCATTTCAGAGGGCAGGTGAAATGCAGATGGGGGTTTAATGTTCAGGACTCTGATGTGCTACCGTGTGTTTGTTCTCCACTGCCACTACTTGTCTCAGTAGTTCCTATTTCAGAGCCAAAATTGATAGCACAGCTCTGCTGGCGAGCTCAGAAAACAAACAACCTAGACTTTCTAGTCATTCTGTATGACAGCCTTATTTGTGTGAGAATAATCTTTTTTGTCCTCAAATGCGATTTCTTGTCCTCAAGAGTGCAAGATCTGTACTCTCAAGTACAAATTTTCAAATTAAACTTTAATATATGTTTGGATGGGGAGTTCAAAGAGAACTCTTGGAGTTAAACACTTCTGTTCAAAGGTAGTCTAAATTCAGCAAGACTTTGCCATAAAAATAGTTTTAAGAACATAAATTAAATTGGAGGGGTTTTCCCTAATTGTCAGTCATGGCAAAAATCATACATTGGGCACTGCTGGCAGTAAGGGTTATCTAGGAGGGGCAGCACAGCTTTCTTTCTCAATGTAATTACTTTGTGCATTGCCCACAGACATGTTGTTAGGGAAGAATTTATATACCACAAAGCTCTTGGACACTTCTCTTCCAGAAGCTGAGCTTTAGAAGTAAATAGTGGACGAGTCACTTAGGCTCTGGGCAATTCTGCAGGTAGTATTTAATGGCAGTACCTTTTTTCTGCTAGAAATAAGGAGCTTGTGTGCAGCTATGAAGCTTTTTCACTGTTGTTAGAGGACTCTTTAAGAGTATCTGATGGAGTTCAGACAGTAAAATCACTCTTGATAACAGAGGAATCCAAACTAATATCCTCAGCTAGGGCAACCACAGTAGTTTTAGCCATTCAATAAAAATTGCTTGGGTATCTTTTCTCTCTTCCCTTATTTTTTCCTCCTGTTGCCCAGTATTGCTTAGAAAGTAGCCAGGGAGCAGGCTTCATAGAAGCTGAACATCTGGTTTTTTTGGCAAAACGTGAGCAGGTTGAAATGTTTAGCTGGGAGTGGTCTGATGACAATGGGTTAGTGCCCCTTGCTTGGTTCTCAGCCCAGCTGGGTTGCCGTGTGCCAGCCTGAGACCGGCTCCACAGTGATCTTTCTTGGGAGACCCAGCAGGCAAGCACTTACATGATTGATTCCATCTCAGTGTGAGCTGGAATCTGGCAGATCTGGCTTGGGTTGAATCACCTGTCATGGTTCAGGCAGCTTGCCTTAACTTGAGACTGAAGCCATTGTTCTTTGCCTGAAGTTGTCTGATCTGAGCCCAGATCACTACTGATGTTCTGAGAGACTGGAGACATTGCAGGATGGAGCACAGAAATTACAGGAGGAGGCTATAGAAGTGTTCTGTTAAGCATTTTTTAAAGACAAAACATTTTAGAAAATGGTACTTGAAAGGTATTGCTGTAGGAGCACTCCCCAGTGTTGTGTGTTGAGGTTGGAGCTGCTTTTGGGATGAAGGAAGCTCTGAAGACCACAGGTGCTGTCACAGGCAAGCGTGAGCCATGATGTCATTGTGTGGCCTCGGGTGGGACGTGGTGACTTGGGGGTTTCACTGCTTGGGGTTTGCTTTTTTCCTGAGATGTTAGATTGCTTTTCATCCAGGTACAAACAAAATTTGAGTGGGCTGTAAACTTATTTTGTTCTTGTTGGCTTGGTGGGTGGCTGTAATGAGTACAGGCTGTTCTCCTGCATGGATTGAGGGGGAGTTGTACACAAAGTGGGTTTTGTTGGTGCCATTGAGTAGCATTATGGGCCTTGTACTTGCTCAGGGTCGTTGTTCATTAGGGAGCTTGATGGTTGTTAAATCTCTTAAAATTTAGCTTTGAGGATGTGGTGGTATGTGAGACTTCTTAAATAGAAATTGAAGCAAGGAGCTCTTTGTGCTTCTTATGTAGTAGAGGGTTTCATTCCTTTTCACCACTCCTGATTAAAATGGTAAGTACTGCATTTTCTGTGTTTGCTTCAGGAGGAAAGATTACTTACTTAGTTTAAATCCTTTTCTCCTACCTCTCACTGTTACTGTTTGGGTAGGTTGGGAAATGGCTTTAGTGACGATTTTCATGAACTTCTTTTCAATTAACCTTTGAACTTCATGCTGTCTTCTGCTTCTCTTTTTATTTGCTTAGTTTTACAGAGAGTTACTGAGTTGCTTCAAAAGAAATAGTTCAGTAACTCATTAAAATAAACACCTCCTTCTCTTTTAATGAGCTGTCTGCCAGGGATCTGGGGAGTATTTGTTGTACAGTCTGTTTGATTTGAGAAGCTGGAAGATGGCCTCTGCTGTCTATCTGTGTAAATGCAAGACAGAACTCCCCAAGGGTTGGGATTGCCTGTCCTGTGTGTGAGGCCAGAATCGCTAAATTTGCTGAGGTTCAGGGAACAAAAACTGTCTGAAAGCTGGGATTTGTTTTTGTTACATTAGAGGGTGCAGCATAGGATCCTAAGAGAAATAACTGTTGACAGTGCCAAGATTCTTCATTTATTGTCGTTTTACACTTGTAACCCATCGCATATATTGTTTAAAATGGGGTAAAATCTACAGAAGTGAAACCCAGGGCTGGCTTTTATCTTTCTGAAGTGTTCTCCCTTGTCCACTCAGACCAAAAAGCAGCCGTGGTACAACAGCACGCTGGCCTCGCGACGCAAGCGCCTCACGGCTCATTTTGAGGACCTGGAGCAGTGCTATTTTTCTACCAGGATGACTCGAGTCTCGGGTGAGTTCTTGCGTGGTGCTCCACTTCAGACATCAGGTACCTCTCACAGAAAAGCTTTGCTTTTGAGAGAGCAGCTTTCACTTCTTCCTTGCTTGAGAATGCGGCTATATGTGTTTGTGTTGCTCAGATCATCCCCTTTTGCTATTCTTGACCAATCTTTGGAGTTGCTAAATTTGGAAAACTGAATCCTGTCACTTTGGCGGGGCACAGGTATTGCTTTGTAATCCCTTACTGTGACGGGCAAAACCTACAATAAATAATTGCTCTGGTGCCTGTTCTGAAGATTAAATGCCTGAAAGCAGTGGTTGAGTTGTCTGTCCACTAGATGTGGTATAAACCCAGTAGTTAAAAACACTGCTATTGGAATGCTACAGAGGTATAAACATAAATGGATACATTCTCCTGGATTTAGCATGCAAGAGGACACTTGGAGGTTATCCTTTGTTGTCTAGATTGTGTCTTGGTTAACAAATGGCTTGGACTATAGAAACTGAGTGTGCAGCAGTGCTGTTGTCCCATGGGGCACACCTTAGATTTAAGGCTTGTTTTGTAGAATTAGAAGCTGTTTTCAAAATTGCCTAGATTGCCTCATTCATAATTGACTAACAGTGTGACAGCAGCTAGAGTAATTGTTGCCTACTGGATGCATGGGTCTTAATTACACACAAGATTCTCTTAAGAAATGAGAGGGTCAAATAACTGTGTCTTGAGGGTGAGGAGCATTGTTCTGTAGCCCCTCTGGAGGAGAAACCAGCTTGGCAAAAACAGCTTCAGGCAATGGACTGTGACAGGCGAGTGATTTGCACCGCCAAGCTTTGAGCTGCAGCCCATATCGAGTGAGAGACTGCAGGGAAAGCAGCAAGCCCTCAGGGTGTGGGAGACACCACTTAGGCATGAGAGAAAACCAGGCAGAGGTTGCTGCAGCAGAGGATCTTTGCTTATAACCTTGGAAGGCAAGGACCAACCTCCCAAGGAACAGATCAGCAGGATTGCTGGAGTAGAAACCTCTGCTTTTTTCTTCTCCACGAATTTAGTTTTAGTCCCTTGAAAATAAATAAATAAAATAACTTAAAAAATTAATTAATAAATAGCTCCAAATACAAAGGTTGCAGTATGTCTTGGGGAGCTCACTCAGAAGTATCTACATCTTCTACCTACTTCAGAGCACGGACTGACTCAGTTCTCATGGTGCACAGCAAAATGATTTTTAACAAGGAGTGCAGCATGTTGAGGGGTTACTTCAGTATCTGAAATATTGGAGAAGCACACTGCATGTGTCCAGCCAGATCCCTGTGAAGTGCTAGCAGGTGCTTTGCAGGATGCAGTTCTTCACACATCACACTGAGATGTTTTCATGCAGCGCTGTCTTGGTGATGCATAACTGTGTTTATGTAAAAATAAAACTTATTAACCAAAGATAACAAATGGGGCTCTTCCCAGCATTCCCTTGTAGAGGGCATCTTTCTTCATAATTGGAACTATAAATATGAATGCAGTGAAACTGGTTTTTTGTATTCATATGTGTCAGCTGCACCAAGAGCGGAGGATTGCAAGGGCAGGTTTTTCCCCTAAATAAGGGATAACCTATGATACTTGATTAAGTTTTCCTCTCCTAAGTCATTGCTGCATTTTGACACATTTTAAAATAGGATTTAATGTGGATTTAAAGCTTTTTGCAAGAAGTGCCTCTGATTGTTGGAGTGGGGAGTGGAGGCGTAATATTACTGTAATTATCAAATGGCCTTGCACTTTGACAGGGGAAAATGTCTTGAGAAATAATATTCGGTTTTCCAGGCACACACAGAGAATAAATTATAGAAGGACTGTGTGCTTGATCTCTAAATGAGGGAAATGGAAGGGTAGCAGCTATTTGTCCCTATCACAGTGCCCAAGGAGAAAACAGTCTTTGAAAAACACTGACTGATGTTTGTGTTGCTTCTCATGCTGTTTCCTGTAATGGTCAGCTGCTGCTGATGTTAATTTAGAGCAGCACTTTGTTCATTTTGCCCCTTTTCATCTGTCTGCCATGGATAATGTATGTGCTAGTACCCCTAAACATGCTAATTACTAACCTTCACTGTTCCTTTATACGATCAAACATGAAACACTGCATATAAGGGACACTTCAAAATGCCTTATAAGTGTAGAGATAATAATTTCTGATGGCAAGGAATTACCAGAGTGCAGAAATGATTATTCTCTGTGTTTTCCCACAAGAAATCACAGCTGGATTTTGCTTTTATAGATCAACCTCTCTTTTTTTCACCCTGGTATTTCCAAGCCTTTCTAGTAAGTGGATCTTGTTATTTCCTCATGCTGCTGATAAGGCTAGCTTAACTAGTGGGTGGAACATGATCTCTGGTGTGTGTGGGTGTGGGTGGTTTCTCTGCTGCTGCAGTGGATGCTGGGGTGGAACAGGAGACAAGTAACACTACAGTGTTAGCTGTAGTTCCCCTAAAATGCACTGGTGCAAGAAGAAAGGGAAGGTGGAAGCATTAGAGAAGGAGTATGAGAAGTGCTGCAGATCTGGGGGGTCGTGCTGAAGCCTGAAGGTGCTGCCTGATGTTTGGGTGTGGATACATGACTGTATTGGGAACCCAGATTTGCTTGTGAGGCATCACTGTAAGTTAGGAATTTTTCCTTATTTACAAAACACTGAAATGTAAAATGCTTTTAACAGAACTATGTTCCTACCAAGAAAAGTTGGGACTTCTGAGAATTCGGTGAATGACTTTCAACTATCTACATTGCAATTTACTTTTAACTTTTGTAGTAAACTATTCCATTTCCCACGGAATATTTATCATCATTATTCAAGCTGGCTCAATTTCACCTTGTCTGCTGAAGGTCATAATTTTCACAAAACTTCTCGTACAGGGAGCCTTCTGGTTTCATGCTTGCCTTCCTTCTCCAGCCCTGAAATGATTCTCCCTTAGCTCTGTTGCTTTTGGAATAACAAGAGGAGTATTTTTTGCTAGAAGTATTTTGAATGTAATTGACACCAAATGTAGACATACTGTAACAGAACAGGGAAAGGAATATACTTTCACCTCTGTTGAAAACTAGACATGTCCTTTGCAGTGCATTTTGATATGCTTAAAGGTTTTCTGTTAATAACCTATATGGCCCACTGGCTCTGAATGTGAATAAAATAAATGAGCTTACCAGGAAAGTTGTATTTGACTTCTAGGCAGATTCTGAGTACATAGTAGGTTCACCCAGGATTGCAGTGGAAAGACTTCACTTGTGCTCTGAAAAGCTCGTGATGCCTTCAAAGAATGCTAGAGATGAGAGAGAGCCTGGTTTTGACCAAGAATCCTCCTCAAATAACAAGCATAGGTAGCATCACATGGAGACATACATCTTGATTTTTTTTGTTTGCTGTTGAGTTTACCTCTTTACTTTGTTTCTGCCCCCTCCAACGTCGCTGCCTCTTCCTAGATGACAGCAGAACCACGAGCCAGCTGGATGAGTTCCAGGAGTGTCTGTCCAAGTTCACGCGCTACAATTCCGTGCGGCCCCTGGCCACGCTGTCCTACGCCAGCGACCTCTACAATGGCTCCAGCATAGTATCCAGGTAGGACACACTGCCTGACAGTGGGCCATGGGGATGTGGGCTGCTGGGGCTGAGTTAATGACCCATGTTTAACAAATTATTGTTGGTACACCTGCCACATGTAGCAGTTGCTTCCCAAAAATCGTTTTGCCAGTGTGTGACTGGGTGTGATAATTTTGTGACTCTCATTGATCTGTGATGGTACTCAGGTACCTTGATGCCATGATGACTTTTTGTCTTTTCTTTTGAACCCCTTTTATACCTTTTTACAACTTCGGTGTTCTTAGTGCTTTTTGCCTACATTCTTGGACTTGTTTGTTAAGCTGGGAGACCCAACATTGTAGAGGTTTCGTAGTTAGGGATCAGTGTGCTCCAGACCCCAAGGTCCTCTCCAGAACAGTTTGTAAACTAAGATAGAACCATCCAGGGGAAGGTTCCGTGGGGAGGGGGGCTCATTCAAGCCTCTCATTGGGGAATTTATGATAGAAGTGCTAATTAGTAACACCTGTAATGTTGGACCAGATCTTTTGGGGGTGAGCATTGCGGTGTGCATGGAGGTGCATTTGACCTGGATATGGTGCACCTAAGGATCCTTAAAATAAATACCAAGGTAAAATCCCTTTTTCCCTTCTAACCGTGTTTCACTCTTGATTTTAAGACCAGGAAAAGGCATCACCTCAGTAGTACTTTTTATTCCTGTTGGTGTTGGTCAAGACCAAATCCAGAACCTTTGAGGTGCCAGTATCAGCAGCTGTTGTACAAAGCCTGTTGTCTTCATGTTAGCTTAGTTGTGTTGTAAGTGATGCAGTTCTAGCATTTTAAAAATCAATCATCATGTCTGGTAGTCTTAAGAATCTGTGGTGGGTTTACATTTTGTTGGTAGATCCGATCACAATGGCAAATATTAAAAAGCTGAGTTATTTTTAGCTGTGATTGCTTGAAGTGTTGGGCTTTGGAAGCTGTTTGTAGTGCTGAACACTAGTGAGGGGGTGGTTGTGGTAAAGCCAATGCAAAAGTTCTATTCTTGCCAACAATTCCTGTGTATCCCACCTGTGCAGGGTGGTCATGTCCTGTGTACTGCTGCTGAAGCTCATCTGAGCCTCCTGTGGACCAGTTTTGACACATAACTGGTGAAATGCTTTTGACTGTCTTCAACAGAATCAGTTTCTTCTAGTTCAGGTCTGTGAATGAGCTCCCTTAGGGATCAGGCTATAAGAGAGCACATGAAGAGGCTGGCACTTGCCACAGCCCTAATCTTAAACTGGTTTCTTCCTACCCTGGGGGATTTGCTTATTTGTGGTAGTTTGTCTTTGAAGCCCCTTGGGGTGGAAAAAATGAGGGAATGTGTTAACTAGGAAGTCTTTTCTGCATGACATATGTGCAGGACCTGTTCTAGCTTCTTGCAAGCACAATTCACTAATTTAAATGCTGGTTCACAGCAGTCTCTTGAGAGAAGTAGTATCATACCTGTTTTATATGTGGGGAGCAGGAAATCCAAAGAGACCATACATGAGGTCTTGGAAAAAACATTATGTTGACAAGGCAGATTAAACTTGGGTTTTCTGACTTTTCATCTTGTGCCTTACAAAGGGGCCACACGGAGAGTGAGAGAAGAGCTTGAATATTTGGTGAGGGACCCCAAGAAATTGGCATTATGTGAAGAAACTGGAGGCATGTGTAGCACAGAGCACATTTTGTTGAAGGCAGCATTGATTCCTTAACTGCTGCAATATGTAGCAGGAATGTCTAATGTCCATCTTAGCCAGAGGTCAGAGCACAGTAATCAGGGATCTGACGTGTGTTTAACCTGCCCTGATTGGGTTCACACCAGCTGCAATGAAATGCAGATGGGAATCTCACTGCAGTGTAGACAAACTTGCTCAGCTACCAGCTTCAGCACGGATTGCATTTTGCTCCTTTGCCCTTTCTTCTCCTTGACATTCTGCAAGAGCAGCATTTCTGTGGTATTTGGTTAGAAAATGCTGGGAGGACAGTAAATCACGCTCCTGTTTGAAGGCATCCTAATTCTTGGGTGAAATATATGTTTGAGAAGTATGTGTGTTACTGTTATAATGAAGACATAGTGAGGCCTTCTTCCAAGCCAGTCTTAGGATTGGTAATTAAATGCATTTTACTGAAAAGTAACTTGGTTTCCAAGTCAGTCTTTTCCCCTGCTCATGCTTTTTATTTATCAAAGCATTTGAGAAGTTTTTAGGGGTTTTAGCATGTAGGCTGAGTAAGACAGCTCGTATCTGAGCATGTCCTTCCGTGCTTTGGTGAAGTAGCTTTGCTGAATGTTCTGCTGCCGTTTTTCTTGTTGACTTCTGGCTATTCAAAGAGTTCCTGTAAAGCCAGAATTCATTCATGGAGAATTCACACTTTGTATGTGTTGGCCAACACAGTCTGCTGTTCACCTTTTTCATTTAAACTAACAGCCTCAAGTTCAGAGAGTCTGTGAAACTGAGTAAGAGCAGCTTGTAGGTATTCACAGATGAGCCAAATTAAGGTACTTAAAAGGTGAAATTATGCTTTTAAAGTGCTGTGAAAAATTTTATTGTTTATTTGGTCCACTGCACTGATCTTTAAAGGTTTTCCTGGGCATGCAGTAAGAAATGGTGATGAAATGGCAGAAGGTAAGTCTTGGTGCTTAGCTGTTGCTGTTGAGACAAATGGTTTTAAATACAGAATTAATACAAGACTAATACATAAGAAATCTTAATAAATTTTTAGGAAGTATTTAAAGGGATATTTTAAGTATACTTAAGAATAAAAGTAGAATTGACCAGAAGTTAAACTTCCTTGCACCTAAATTTGGTTGGGTGGGTTTTTTTTTTTAAATAAGCTGCTATTACAGATGGACAGAATACAAGAGTGTTTGGTTTGATTGCTTTAACCCTACGTGAAGCTCCCAGACTGGACTCCAAAAGATCTGCTGGCTTAAACAGCTTTTTAAGATGTATTACCTTTAGGTTCACAGAGGAGAAAGATGTGAATGTTCCTTATCTGCAAAACATTGGTGTTTAGAAGTGAAATAAAATTGGGTTTATGCTAACAGGGTGAAAAGTGTAATTAAAGACTGTGTACAAATAGGCTGAAAAAATCCTGGAACTGGGCAGCAGCAATACCCTCCTGAGGACCTTGTGGTAAGAATGTTTATGGATGTCTGGACTTTATTAGTGGACTAATAAAGCACTCTAAACATACGTATGTTTACTAAATCAACTAAAAAAATTCTGATAAAATGTTCAGAATAGCTCCAGTTGCTTTCTGGAATGAGGAGACAATCCAGGAAAATTTTGACCTTTTCTCCTTTTTCCTTTATTTTCTTCAAGAACAGCAGATTATCAAGAAGAATGTTCAGGGAAAGCACATTTGGGGCTTTGCTATTGCAGGTTACTCAGTTTTGCTGTGACATCCAGGGGACTTCAGCACACTTGCAGTATGAATGTGCATGTATCTCAATATGCTAAATGTCTTTTTCATGCACTCACTTCTCTTAAGGACAAAGTATTTACACAGTTTTCACAAGTATATTAAATTTTGTTAGAATTGGGCCAAGGAATAAATTTTCCATTTATTATGCCCTCAGACAGAGCAGTTGTCAGAGCTTAACTTTCCTTCTCTCTGCTGGCAGTGGCAGTAAATGTAAAGGCTTTCTTTTAAAGATGAGTCTGTAAACTGCTGCGTTAGCATTACAATGATTTATGGAGAAAATTGCTTTACCACTGTCAGAGGCCTTCAGAGAATAATGTGGCAGTCTTTCATATCTGAGAAAAAGAACAGGAAAATCCAAGAAATGTACTACAGTGAGACGTCTCTCTGAAACCTGGGTATTGAAAGCTGCTTCTCCCTGCTCCATGATTCCCAGCTCTGGTGGTTTGGGAGCTTTGTGTGGGTTTTAGTCATTGGCTCAGACTTCAAATTCTTCTAGATTAGTTTACCATTTCCCTGAAAGATCTTAAAGTGACATTTAAAAGGTTTTGGATGGCTGATGCTAACTGTATCTAAAGGCTCAGTTATTTACAGAGAGGGAAATAAACCACTGGTGGTTTTGGCTGCAGAAGCCTTAGTCAACTCATCTGTTGAATCATGCATGATCCAGTGTTCAAAAACTGGATCTTACCTGTGGTGTCCATTATTTTTTTCATTGCTTGCTCATTATTCCATTGCTTCTAAGTAATGAAAGATGTGTGAAGAGGAATCTTTTAGCATCCAAACAGCACGATGAAGTCTGTTTCAAGATTGCATTTTTGTTTGTGTTCACCCTTTCAGTAACATGACCTGAACTCCTTTCTTCAAAGGTGAGCTTAAAAGAAAAAAAATCCATTATGAGTGGGTTTTTCATGTATTCACTGAACCGTTTAATTTTTCTGTTCCCTTTTTTACTTTGGACTACAATTACTTGTCCATATAAATTCTCAGATCCAGACTTTTAACAAGATACCTTTTAGTTCTGTATGTACCATAACAAGCCTCTTTTAATTTTTTTTCCTTTTTTTCCTTTTTTCCCTTTTTTTTTTTTTTCCAATGCTTGGGCTGGCTAGGATTAGATGAGCCATTTTATTAAGTTTGTGACCAGCAGTGCTTCTTTATCTTGGAGGTAAAGATAAATGAATGGAATGGAAGTGGGTTTATCCTTTACAGGATTATGTTTGAGTGCAGTAGATGCTTCTCCTTGAGAAGATGAGAAATGAGGAAGGCTGGATTTTTCTTACAGCCTGTTAAATAAATCGTTTTTTAAATGGACTCTTATTTACAAGTGGCAGCTCAAAACTGTGGATGAATATGTCTTATTTGAGCTGTTCTCAAAAGTAGAAGGGAGAGAGAAATGCTTGGATAAAGAGACTTAAGTTGCAGGATTACCAAGGAAACTTGAAGTATAATTCCCTGAACCTACCTGAGGTTTGTGGTTCTCGTACCTTCCTTCATCTGAAGTTTTGGCCTCTAGATCAGACATTGTCTGTGGCTGAAATGGGATTTTTGTTCTATTAGAGCTGAGTGAAGTGCAGAGCCTTTCCCTTACTTTCCCATCTTTCTCTGGAGTGCTGAACTGATATATTTCCTAGTTCATGGTTGTGGTCTGGGTCCCTTGAGCAGGAACTAAATGTGACTTGTTCCCAGCAAAAGGGTTATACAGGGGTCAGCTGTGATCTCTGAATTCAGCCTTCAGGGACACTCAGCCCTGTAACTTAGCCATCCAAGTCCCCAGGATGGGCTGCTGGTGCCAAAAGGGACTGACATCAGAAAAGAGCTTATTTGCTCTTCTTTCCAGTCTTGACCTGAAAAGTAAACCTTCTGGTGACCACGGTGATGCTGCAGAGAGAAGTTTTTTCTTTCATCAACATAGGGGCTAAAATTTAAATAACTTGAAATTGGGAGGTTAATGAATGGAAGTGGCATGGCCACCAGTGGGACCTCATTTTTTTCCTACTAATTTCAGGCTATCTTGTCATAGGAAGATTTTTTTCTCATTTATCTCTTACCACTTCAAACCTGTCTCCATCTGCGGACAATTAGATGAGACTTTTTAGTTGAATTTCAACTTTATGAATTTTCATAAATGGTCTGTTAAAAGTATTAAGCAGTCTTTTGATAAATTTGGGAATTGGCTTTTAAACAAAATGTTTTAAGTAGTGATTGTTCTTCAGGCTTTTTTTTTTTTTTTTAATATCTTCAAGGATCTATTTGCAGTTTATGCAAGGAGGTTCCATGTCTTGCTGTGTAGCAGTCACTGCCTGTAGCATGGGATAATCCAGTTTTGGAGCAGGCTTCCCAAAGGGGTGGTGCAAGCTCCATCCACAGAGTTACTCAAGAACAGACTGGAGAAAGCCCTGAACAACCTGGTCTGGTCGAAGAGCTGCCCCTGCTCTGACCAGGATATTGGACTAGAGACCTCAAAGTCTTGGGGGCTGTACTTGTGATAAAGGTACATGATCAGATCATTAGAAATTTTACATTTTGACCTCACTTTCTACTGAGCATCTTCCTGTGGCTTCAGGTTTTAAGAAGAAGGAATTTAAGGAGGAACTCTGTATGTGGCTTTGACATGTATAGTGCAAAGGGTATTTTACTTCCTGCAAACTTTGGGATCCCTGCTTGCAATTGCAACAGCATTGTATTCATTAGATTTAAGACTGGTTTTCTTTGGAAAAGAAGTTTTGTGCAAGTGCAGGGACTCAAAATGGATGCTGTAGTGTCAGGAATGTGCTCTGAGAGACCAATATTCAGGGTGGGAGGATGGTACCATTGGAAATTGCCTTGCATCATTGCATCCACCCCTCTTGATAGCTCAGGATGAAAATCTTTTCAGTGAGGCTGGAGGTGCCTGATGCCCGTGTGATAATGGCTGTCCTCAGGCAGCAGTGCTGTGTCCTGGCCTCAGGAGCTGGACAGGCAAGCCACAAAAGCTGTGGAGCATCTTATGCACAGAATTTGTGTTCCGACAGTGTTTGTAAAAGTCAAAGATGGATTTCATTTCATCCCCCCCAGTTTTATAGCTTTCATTTGACATTGAGTGTTGATACAGTGGATTCTTGTTTCTGCTTGAAAACACAAACCTGTTTATTAATAGAACAGGGATTCCTGCAGCTTATTACAGTATTCTTTTAATTTTCTAGCCATATTTTTTGTAAATGCCTGCATTTTATAGGAGCTAATGATGTGAAAGGCATTAGCATGCCTTTGGATGTTTTTGTTTGTTCCTGGCTAAGTAGAGAAGGTAGCCTGTTAAATGGTAGGTAGTTGAAAGAATATGGTAAGGTGGTGTGTTAAAGCATGCAAAGATGTATGGTGTGGGCTTAAATGACTCTGAGAATAAGCCTTACAAGCAGCTCAGCCTGGAGAAGAGACTTGAACTCATGATTATTAATATATCATCGTTTGCATTAATAAATACAGTTTCCAAGTCCTGCTGGGGATTTATGTGCTGCATGGTTGCTTTGTAGGATAAGGTAATAAATAACACAGAATAAGCTATGAAGTGATGTTTATGTTCTCACAGGATTATATACAAGTGTGTGCATACATTTGTGCAAGTGAGGTCAGAACAACTTCTCTGTGAGACTGGGGAATTAAGGGTATACATAAACTATTCTTTAGGAAAAGCAGAGATACTTAAGGGTAGCATTCAAAAATACTGATGAAGTAAGATTCAAAATGCCATCAAATCTCATGAAGCAGTTTAGTCAGCTGGATGAAAAATGCTTCAAATGATGTTTTAACGTTGTTCTGTCATTACCAGGCAGCAGGCTCATTGCAGTTAATTGCCCAAGCCCATCCTCTGGCTCCTTGGGAAAGGCTCATCTGTGGTGTATGGGCTTGATATTTAGGAAGGCTGGTGCCCTGACTCCTGGTGCCTGTTGGATTGAGCTGAGTTGTCTAAAGAGGTTACTGTCTCCAGCTGTCCCTCCTGATTCTCTGCAGGGTGTCTGGCAGAAGAACTGATGGCGCTGTCAGGAAAATGCAGAGGCTTGAGTTACTGGAGTTGCTATGCTTGGGGTGGTGATTTGTCCTGTGAAATGGGACCTCTGGCAGTGTGGTCAGCTGGAGACAAACATTCTCAGCTGCTGCTGCCAGATCATGGAGGAAGCATGAATTGGTGCCTACAGACAGACTGCACTGCTTAAAGTCCCAGTATTGATGGAGATCTCTCTTTCAGATCTATTTGTTCCCCTGACTCATCAGTGCTGTCAACAGTTGCTGTGCTCAATTCTAAAGAAACAAAATCCTTGTTAGTGTAGTAACAAAAGGGTGGCTTGGAAACAAGCTTTTGAATGGCTTTATATTTAGAAGGCACTTCAGTACCTACCACAGCTGGCTTTGTTCCTTCCTACTTAGTGGTGTCATCCTGGTAAGACAGAGCTATTGTTCAGACCACCTTACAGGCTGTCATGGAGCAGGGTTTCCTGCCTCAAACCTCAGCTTGGGTAGAGGCTGCTATGTTCTATTCCACCTGCTATGTTCTGTTCCACCTGAACGTGAAGAACGTCTTACCTGTGCACTGGGGCAGGTTGCCCAGAGAGGGTGTGGTGTCTCCCTCACTGAGACATTCCAGAACCATCTGGATGCGAGCCTGTGCCCACATGTTTTGGGATGACCCTGCTGGAGCAGGGAGGTGGGACCAGATGAGCCACCGTGGTGCCTTCCAGCCTTATCTATTCAGTGATTCTGTACTGGAAACATTTCCCAAACTTGAAGGCAGATGAGAATAGTTAGATAGTTGTAACCTCTTCCACCTTAGTGTTTGAAAATGTTGACACTGTGCTGTGGCTGCAGTCAGAGCTGTTCATAACCCACTGTGTTATCAGCCCAGCTGGGTGAAACGGCACCTCCTGGGTTTCAAATATAGATATAGGTTACCCAAAATACTGCAGCAGGCAGACTGATCATTTGGCTTGAATTTTAAATAGTGTCATAAGGAACGCTCTGCACTGAACAGTTGGCATTTCAGTTAAATTTTTCTTACTCCAGCTTATTTTAAATGGTGTTCGTGGAAAAACTGAATCTAATCCTCATTAAGCTGTATAGTAGTTGTTTGCAGCAGCTTTGGCTCATTGTACTTGTGTGGATCTGGCATAGAAACCCTGGGATTGTCGTCATCTTCTCCTCAACATGCAGAAGAGCATCGCCCAGCAGTAAAGTGGCTTTTTATCAATACGCTTTCTATTTGGTTGCTTGGAGAATTCAGCAGTTCCCTGTAGGTTTTCTCATCATTAGTGCTAATTAGGCCAAGTTCCCCTGAATACATGTATGGGAAAAAGACCTTATGCAGCAGAAGAGGATGTCTCTAGCTGTAGTCTTATAGCCAAGACTGGGACTCTGCTATGGCTTTCTGGGAGGTTTTGGGTTGTAGTTAGAGGAGGTGAGATTCGTGGTAACTTCTTTTGCAAAGTAGAGAGGAGCATGGTTCTGAAAACTGAGCTGTTGCAAGGAGCCCAATTAATCTCAGCATAGTATATGCTCTCATTGGGTTTGAAAAAAGAGCGACTCCGTTTTATCTAGAGATGACAAAGCATGAAAGTAGCTCTGTTGGGTTTGATTTCCAAGCTGTGAGATGGATCTAAGCCCACCAAATCTCCTCGATTCAGGTTTAATATTCTCCTTTAAACAAGCTCTTTATGGAAAAGGGAGTATTATGAAGTGGTCTCTGTTAGAACTGATGGCATTTCATTCCACTTAAAAGGATTTTTATAAGCGTGAAGTGGGCCTGGAACCAGGTGTAATGACATTACTTTGTTAATGTGGTACCTTTTTATGCCTTTCTTCAAACAGAGCAGAACAGCCCTCCAGGCTGCTGTGCCTGTTAGAAAGATGCTGAAAGTGTGGCTGCAGCATGGCTGGTGCAATGATGTCTTTCCTGGGGAGCCTGGAGCTCAGGACTGTCCTTCCCTGTGCAGTGCAGGCTGTGATGGGCTGATGCAACACCCTTCCCAGTCTGCTTCCCAGATTGGAGGGAAGGGAAGTTAACCAACACACAGAGCTGACTTGATAGTCTTATTTTTATGCTTCAAATAGAGGTTTGATTAGGGATAGAGAATTCTCATCAGATGTTTGGAGCTCGGAGGAGGAGAGGTGATGGGAAGGGTACCCTGGGTGCATTCAGTAACTGCTAGTGCTGGGGTATTCCAAACAGCTCCAAGGAATGGGATCAGCGTGAAATAGCTTGGAGTCCTCTGTCCCATGGTTTTTATTAGACATCCATTAGACTTGAATCTGATCTACTGAGAGTAGCCAAGGTGACTTCACCTTGATGAGAGGAGAAATCTGGCAAATTTCTGGTAATCTGGGGGTCACATCTAGCCTAAAGTAATGTGATTCTTAAGGATAAAAGTGTTTGCTCTCTGATAGAATGACTTTGAGTGGTAATCTCATTTACACAATTTAACTTCTCTATCATAATAACAGTCTATAGAGAATTGAGGTTTAAGTGGTCCTTTGTGACTAGAGATTGCAAGAACCTGTCTGGGATCATGACATGCTTGCTCAGTGTATATTTCAGAAAACATTTGGCAGCCTGGGAGTTTGAATCAAGAAACACATTTTACAGTGGTGGTCTGTCCTTGTCCCTGTGGCACAGATTAAGGACTCAGAAATAAAAGCAGGGACCTTACTTTGGTGGTGCTCTGGAGTAAGGAGTAACTAATGGAACTGCTGCTTTATTAAAGAGGAAAACCTCCGTGGATTTTTATTTCAGCCACTCACAGCTTTAGAAAAACAGTCTTTTGATACTGAAACTTCATATGCTTTGTCTCAGTAGCTTTTGTTTTTATGTGTGACAAAATTTAGACTTTGAGCTGGTAGAACACAAAATCTGAGTGCTTTACTGCAGCTTCCTCTGCCGGAAAATAGCTTTGTTTTTAAAAACCACATATTAGTATGCCAGTGCATACTTAGTGACACTAATTACTTTGCCTGAAAATATCCGTCTGTTGTAAAAAGTCTCTCAGGTGTGTGATATTAATACCAATTTCTGTATTGGTCCCAGGTGCTGAACAGTCTGCTCTGGTGCCCATGGTGTTGGATTGTAACGTAAATTTCTAATCTTTGGCTAATCTTCCAGTGCCTCAAAATGAGCATTGGAAAGAGATTGCCAGGCCTTGGGATTGTTAGAAGTGACAGGATACCCCTTGGAAGGCCACAGAGTGGAAGCACAGAGTAAGGAAGACTTTAAGGAAATGTAAGTGAAGAGCAAAAGCTGCTGCTGGCATCTCTCCTTCTTCTCACCATTTAAGTCCCAACAACATATCCATGCTGTCATTAAATATGGGACCCCAAAGCAAGATAGGAGTTGATGTTAAAGATACAGAAATAGAAACAGCACTGTGGTGGGGAGAAATAGAAGTGAAAAGCTGTGGTATATTCAGGGAGGAAAACGTGTGTGTGTGTGTATATATCTATATAGATATATATGGTTCCATGAGAGAAACTGAATCATCTATTTTGTAGAAATGGCAGCTCCTACAGTCACAGATCTGAGTAACAAGTCAGGGCCGAGGCATTTTTGATTATGGCAACAATTGGAGACTGTGTATGGAAAGGGGAGAGGAGCAGCTGGCTGAAGACCTTTGGCTGTAACTGGTGATGCAGTTAGAGGCAAATGCACTTAGATGCCTTCTCCTGTTTTCAAACAGTAGATACAGTGCCCACCTGTTAATATCTGGCATGAACCAGATGTACATGGGTTGCTGTTGGCAGGTTCACTCTACCACCAGTTACCTCTGCAGGAGTTACTAGCTGAAACGTGTGTGTGGTTCTTAAAAGTGTAACTGGAAGAGAGGGAACCCTCATCTGTCCCAAATCAAACCTTCTGGTGAGTACCTCCTAGTTGCAGTGTGACTTGTTGAGCACCAGTCTTGCTGTTGCCTTGTTCGTAACCCTTACGGTGAGGCAGCTGCTCCATTCCTTTAATCAATTTAGTTGCCCATCTGTATGCATTCCCTAACTCCAGCACATCCTCCAGGGATGTGGAGAACAACTGCACACACCAGCAGGATGCAAATGTAGTAAGGCTTTACACAATGGCAGAGCTGCTAAATACTCTTTTTTTACTCGTTCTTTGCTGCTCTATCCTCAGCACCAAAGCAGGCTTCCAGGCATGTTTCAGAAGCAATTTCTTTCATAATTCTATTTGTTAGCTATGAGTGTTCTCCAAGGTCACAGCTTTTACCATTGAAATAAAGCAATTGATTTATAATCTCACAGATTGGGAATTAAGATAAGCAGTGGAGAAACCTGAACCCTTGAGGATGTGGTTACTTTCCAGCAGCTCTTAGTGGTATTTCCATAAGATGTTGGTTGTCAACTTCTTAGGAGAAAGAAAACAGTGATTTGGGAATGGGAGATGTCTGTCTTCTGTTTTTCCTGGAACAAAACCATCAGATCCTTTCAATTTGATTTCTGTAAGTAATTCTGCAGCATGTTTATAAAGCTCTTTCAAATATCCAGCAGTTCCTGTGTCCCCAAAAGATTCCTTATAGAAATTTGGTTAGTCTTTGTTGGTCAGATATGTGCAGTTTAAAAATAGGCTAAGAAGAAAGGAGCAGTTGGTAACTGTTTTCAACAAGCACATCTTTGAGGAGCAAGGACCACTGCTGCTCCAAAAGGTCATTTCACTGGGGGTTTGAATTATTTCCTATTATTCTGTTGCATGTTGTTATTGTGCTAATGAGGCGTTCACTTGGACTGTGGAAATGTATCACCTGCAAAGCAGAATGTTATCTTTCTGAGCTGGGCCTGTTGAGTCTTCTGACAAGACAAAACAAAACTTAAGTTCTCTGGTGAATTTTTGTATAGATAAGCTTGTGTCTAAGCAGGTGCTTACATTGACACAAAGGCTTCCAGCAGCAGGTGACAGGAATATCCTCGAGCTGGTTAAATGCAAATAAGGCTTGCATAATACTAAGTGTATTTAAAAGACTTGCAGGAAAAAGCATAAAAATAATTGTGGCTGTGCAAGTAGGCTGTTTGTCCTAATGCTGATTAGTCCAGGCATTAAGCAGAGCTTTGCAAATATTAGGAACAGTTTTATGTGGTATATTATCCACTTGATTAGGTACTTAGCTTGTTCCTATTTTTATTTGTAAATCACTGATGGAAAGCTGACTGGCAGAAGGTGAGAACACTGGCTGGCCCAGGGCTGAGCACAGCTGATGGGAGGCCAAGGTGCAGGTGTGTGTTGGTCTGTACTGGTACTGGTTTACTTCTGCATTTTTTTTCTCCCTGCAGTGTCTTTGATGCTGTTTGAAGGTCACAGGTCTGACAATTCCATTGCTTAAGGCTTTTTATTATTTTTTTAATGGTGTGTTAACTTTTATGGGCATATTGAAATACTCATTTGTTATGTCTACAGCATGTCTCTATTAAAAAAAAAAAATTGAATTAATGCTAGAGAAGCAAACCCAACCCAAATGAGAGAGGTTCTATTCTGTTCTAATAACTTGGCTTTTTACCAGACATTGTAATGCATTATTTTTCTTTCTTCAGCAGAGGGCTGAGGGTATAAATTGAATCCAGGCAGATGAATCACTGCCATCAGTTTAGTTGTGCTTTACCTGAATCCACAGGGCAGTGAGCAGGAGCAGAGACAGCAGTTCAATTAAGGCTGTGGTACAAGTAAATCCGTTGTATTGTTGTAGAGGCTTTGATTATAAAATTCTTCCACAGAATAGGGTGAGCTGACTAAACAAGACAGGCCTGAATAGTGTTTTCATCCTGTGTGTATAAAAAGTGATTTAGACTAGTATAGATCTGGGGAGTGGGGAGAGCAGCCTGGATGCTTAGGTGACTTCTTTCCCTCTCCCATTTTGTTTAAATAGATGCCTGCATGCTTGCTTAATTCCCCAACCATAAGCATGTTCCTCCCTGCATTTTAGGGGCTCGTGGTTTTGCAGGCTGCACCTGACTAGCTTCCCTAGCAAGCAGCTGTGAGTGGGAGCATCTCCTGCCACTGCTTGGGCCAAGTTTGGGTTACCCAAGTTAAAAGGCCAAGTTTCAGGCTGCTTCACTGAATTATTTTATAGCAACAGACTGCGTATCAACAATCTTTTTTCTCCATAGTTTAAGAATAACTGTGATATCTCCTTTACAAGGACTTGAAAATTCTGGTGGCATTTAAATTTACCTTTCCCTGGAAACATTGCATTGCCTTGGACTTCTCAGCTCTGTTGAGGAGTGGAAAGCTCTTGCTGTTACAGCTATGGGGGCAGCCTGAAGAGCCCTTTCTCTTCTTGTAATTGGTTTAATACTTTCTAATTGTGGGAAGGTACCTTAAATACCCCTGCTCTCATGATTTTGAATGTGAAATTAGTGTAAACTCAGTTTTTCCTGCTGCCATTAAGAACTTCCTCCCTGGTTCATAAAAATTCTGGATTCTTAAGGGGAAAAAAAATAAAGGGATAGAGACAGCAGGGATTGAAATGAATTAGTGAGTGGAAAAACTCCAGAAGAGACCTCTCTAAACAGTAGATTGATTGCTTAGTCAGAAGACTTGGGGAGAGCTGGTTACTGATCATAGAGACCTTGTGACTGAGGGCCAGTGCTGCCCCCACAGCCTTTCTGGGGAGGTGTCTCACTGAGGCTGGTGCCCTCGAAGCAGACAGGTGTATGTGCACCTGCCCTGCCAGCAGTGCCAGGGCTGCAGGAAGGCAGAAGCTCCTGGGAAGTAGGATTACTTCCCCAGCTGCTGGATGTCTAGCAGACTTCTCTCAAGCCCTCCCAAGCTGTGAAGGTAGGAATGACATTAGCTGTTTGTAACCTGCTGCCTGCCTTTCTCTTAGATGTGTTTCGTGTACAACCTCAGGCTTTTCTCATTTGCAGCTTAACTTTGTTATAGAGTGACTGCTTTTACTTCCAACTTCATTGATATTTATTACAAACTTGCCCTGCAGGTCAAGACAGAAGGTGCCTCTGTTTGCACAAGCAACCCTAAGTGGAAGTCGTAGTGTACATTGTTTTTACAGTACTGATGATCTGATTTCAACCCCCTGTTGTTACCCAGGGAATTTAGGGTTTTTTTGACAAATGCTGCTTTGCTCTGCATTAGCACTTAGAAGTCCCTGAAGCTGTTGTGCACAGGAGGGATCAGTGAGCAGCCATGCCATGGCATGTTAGTGGTGGAGTATACAGCTGAAGGTGAAGCATGTTCCCAGGACAAGCTGTCAGCTTTGACATTTGGGTACCATGCAATGCAGATGGTGTAGCTGAACTGAAAAACCTCCAGGGCACCTGAGCAAAGATCCTGCCTGTGGGAGGGGGATTGTGCTACCACAAAAGTGGAGATGTGGGTGTGTTGGTGGCAGGGTGGATTAGAGAACAGTGCTTGGAGCAACTGTTGGGGTGTTTGCCAGACCCAGCCAGGGTGTTCTGAACTGGGTATTTGCAGACTGCAAGTCGTGATTTTCAACTCTGCCATACCAAGATGTTTAGGAGGTAAAATATCCTCCTGCTAAGTGTGTGTGGTGTTTTACAGAGTTCTCAGCCTATGTTTTTGTTTCTCAGTATTGAGTTCGACCGAGACTGTGACTACTTTGCCATTGCTGGAGTGACAAAGAAGATTAAAGTCTACGAGTATGGTACAGTCATTCAGGACGCAGTGGATATTCACTACCCTGAGAATGAAATGACCTGTAATTCCAAAATCAGGTAGGCATTGGTTTGTATTTGAACTCTGAGTGCCTTTTCCACTTGCTTGTTTATGTGTAGCAATTGTTTTACTTTCTTTGTGGGAATTGGAGGAGCTAATGGAGATGGGGTGGCACAAGCACTGTTACTCGTCTGTGGTGGGTTCACCCCAGGTAGTAACAAAGCCCACATATCTGGAGGTAAAAAAGCAACAGGGTAGTAAATTGCTATTGTGTTCCGTGCAAATGTTGTTGGATGCCTGCTCAAAGGATGTCTGGGTATATGCTCCAGGTAAAGTCATAGCTTGTCTCAAGGTAACCTCTGTACCCAGTTCATCAGTTACTGATTCCTTAATGCTCTCATCTCTTCATTGACAAGATCCTTTCCTTTCTTCTGAGAAGTTGCTAGTTCTCAGGAAATGTTCCTCACTGGCACCTTCTGCCTAGCAATTTTTGTTTGCCTGAAGTACTGTTCTGCTGGGCCTCATAATATAAAGCTCCTGAGAAAAGACCTTCCTTGATTTTTTTGCTTCTGTGCTGCTATCATTACTGTCAAGCCATTTTTTTATCCTTTTAGATGTATTAAACCAATGAAATATAGACAGACCGCCATGTCAGAACTTCAACTGAGCTAAGTAACTCAAAAATCCTAATTCAAAAATTCTGTTAAAGCTCAGAAGTAAATAATCCAGGCAATCAGAGCCATTCAGCATTATAATGCAAGTCTCCAGCATCTCTTTTGAACTCATTTGTTTTTATTTGGTACTCTACATTTTAAAAGCAGTAAAGCACCCACGAAAGTGCAAGTAATAAATTTATGTAACAGTCCAGCTTCCATGAAAACAAAATGTTGTGCAACAAAATTAGGAATGTTTGCGAGCCTATTTTAGAGTGTAAAAGTCACACTTTGTTTTGTAGCTGACACATTGCTAAAGATAGATCAGTCATTCCTGTGTTGCTTATGCTCATTATTCCCAGGAATTGCATAACACTGTTTTATGAAGGGAAGGATGTAAATGCAGCTGACCATGAGACTAGATTTCACAGTGGGTAAAAGCAGCCTGAGAGTGATTTGTATTGATATGCTGTACTGATTATGGAGCTTGTGTTTGGCTGGGCTGGTGAAACGTTCTGCATTTTTACCTGAGTCATAGCTGAGTTTGCACCATTCAGCTTCATTTTTCTGGTGAGAGGAGCAGAATAATAGGAGAACCATTTAGCAGTCAATTAATACCTTTTGCCTTAATTAGAAGGGGAAAAGCAATGTATGTTTGGTATTTCTTGGGCAACTTGAAATATATTCCAAACTTGCTGTTTCAGTTTTGACAGGGGATCTACCCTGATGCTCCTGCCAGTCATTAGGAAAATTGTTAATTCTCCCTTCTCCCACAGCTGCCAGTGAGGAGAGTCACATTAGTGCCCTCAGTGGTGTTACTCACGTTGGCAAGATGCTGCTTCCTTTCAAGTTTCTTTTTCTCTCATTCTCAAATGTCAATGCATATATATGTTTTATGTATATATGACAATGCTAAATGCATTGTCCTCCAACCCTCTGCCTCAGTAGAGGAGGATCAGGTCCTCTCTCATTTTCTTGCCCTGGTTTCTCTCATTCCTTTGAAGAAATAAATGGTGGGGTTTTTTCCCCCTGTCAGCCTCCTCCAATTATGTCAGGCTGCCTTTGGCATGTAGGTGCTTTTGGTTTTGACAAATAAAGTTGGTCTGTCAGTCAGATGCATCCTTGCTATATCCATTAGCTGTGCTGCCAGTCACCGGTGCTGGGGTTCGCTGGTGCAGTGTCGAGCAGCATAATAACTTGCTTTTCTGAAGTGGCGTAGCTTGAGGGAGAAGTTATAGATGAAGGCTGTAATTTCATTATGGAATATTGCAGTGTGCTGAAAATGGGCCCATATTGTAATAGAAAAATCTAAACAAGTGGAGCCTGTGCTTTGTAAGAAGCCTCAGCTTAAAGCTGTTGATCTTAATTTGGGTGAAAGTGCAGCTTCTTCGAGAGGCTTTGCTCTACCCGTGAGTGCCCTTTCTGCTATCCAAGATAAACATATTTCTGCTCTAGCACACGGGTGGTATTTCTCTTCCCAGCAGAGATGCAGGGGTCTATGTGCAGATGAGATTTGGTGACACGTCTCTCCTGGTTAAATTGATCCTGGTTAACCTTGTTCAGAGCAATGATGCTGGAACATAAATCATTAGCGATGATGTTGGTGACTCAGCTTTCAGAGGAGCAGGGGCTCTGATGGGCTTTTATAAAAGCAGACAGGTGACAGCATTTGTGTCTGGCCAAGAGCAAGTCTGACCCGGAGCAGCTGCGGGAAGGGAAGCCCGTGCCTGGGCCGGGGCTGGCGCCAGCCCAGCCCTGCTCTGCCGTGTGCCAGCTGGGTGCCTGCTGAAAGCTTGAGCTTCGTGCCAGCAGTAATTGATTGTAGGCTTTCCTGGAGCAGAGCCCTGGTACCAGCTGTAGCTGAGTCTCTTCCTCTTTTCCAACCCCCCTTTTTTTTTACACCCACCTGCTTCTTAAATACATGCTTTTTTCCATCATCTGCTAAGCCTTCTTATCCCTATTTTTAAGAACGGGGAGGAAGTCGGTGTGTCGGGTTTCTGGTAAATGTGCATCGCGTCCCCTGGGAACAACAGTGGCATAAGCTTCCAGGAAAAACACAAGATGACACATAAATCCTCATAAAAATCCCATTTACAGATTCATAGCTTCAATACAAGAAACAAATCCTGGCATTGTGTAGTAGCTATAAACAGCACCCTGTGAGCTAATTATGACTTGCTGTGTCGCTAGCTATGGCAGGCACTAATCTGCAGCTCCCCCCGTGTGGGAGATGGGAAAGGACGAAGAGGAATGGCTAGCAGCAAGCCACAGCTCTGCTCTGATTTATTCAAGAGGCAGATTTGTTGTTTTGCCATAGGTTGCAGGGGGAGAAAAACAAGGAGATCTAGCATTCAGGTAAAAAATTGGCTTTAGGCCTCGTTAATGTACAGCAGGTGATGTGCGAGTGTGGTTAGGTAAACATGCTTTTGAAATCCACGTTTAGTATTCTGCATGCTCACCACTGTGTGTTTGCAGTATCTGTACCTCAGTGATAGATGTTACCACAAACCTCTAAAATCAGCTGCATCTGTTTAGTCAATTGCAGTAAAAGCAAAGCATCAGTAGTCTTTCTTTTTTAGGAGGCTGCTAATATTTCACTGTTTTCATTTCTCGGTGTCAGTAAATCAGATGTGATTTCTGTATCTTTGTAGCACTTCATGGGTGTATTGCTGTCAGCTTTGAAAACAGCAGCCACTTCTTGCTATTAAGTTTAAATTAAGCAAAAACTTGTCATATGGTCTTTTTCATCATAGGGTCTTTGCTATTTGGGGTGGTAGGAGCTGGTTGTGTTGGATGCCTGTATTTCCAATGCAGAGGATGTTTGACACTAAACAGGTTATGAGGAAGTATACCTTCAACTTGCATTAATTCTGGTTTTTAGAATTACTGCTTCACTTTGCAAGAAGATTAAATTTTTCTCTAGAAATATTTTTCTTTAACCATACTAGAGGTTTTCTTTGAATTGATTAGGAAAAAAGGGGTTTATTTAAAACATTCATAACAGTAATGTAATTCCATATATCTCTGAAGTATTCGTTTCGTGTTGTTAATCATGTGGATGTTCTTTGCAGTAGTAGATCATGCCCTTAAAAACATTTCAGTCCTAAGACTACCGGTCATCACTTGGCTCATGGTGACATACTGGGTCTGAAGCACTTGGTGCTCAGAAGCAGATCAGACCACGGAAGTTTGTGCCTTATTAAAAGCTTTAACTTCATTTAACTCTCACTGCCAGAGGGGTGGTTGACACTGGGTAGCTTGATCCTGGATTTGAGACATTTCAGCCATAAAAATACTGGCTCATGAAAGAAAGATCAGCATAACTGACAACACTAACTGAGCTGGCCCACTTGTCTCTGAATAAAATGAAGGATGCACATGAATCTTTCCCGGGTCAGGATTTCTGTGTGGCTGGATCAGATGCTGAGGTTAGGAGAGTTTTTCAGAGGTTGGTGATTAGCTTTCAACTACAGTTTCTCCAGCTTAATCCCCTAGGAAGGAAAGCTATCACAACTCCTGATAAGATAAATCTCTGGGGTGTAACTATCACTCTTTCTCTGGATTAAAGAACAGAGCAAAAACTGAAAAAAAAAATGCAGCAACTGTACTTAAAATAAAAGATGGCATGGCACAACGCCTTTTAGTCCAGTGCTGAATTATACATTCTCTCAGCCCGAGGTAGTTATTTTTATATCATATCTCAGAGCCTTCACACTTCAGCTTCTCCTGGATGGGCTGCAGACCATCTAAAGGTTGTCTACAAAAGGTTATTCTTATGAACTTACAGGGGTTTGATAGTTAATGTGTTTGAGGACTGTGTAAGCTGCCTTTTTGGTTCATGTCACCTTTGCCCTTTCCTGTGCCCTTCTCCAGCTTGCTCCTCCATGCCTTTTTTGAGTTTGTTACTCAGTTCATTACCCATGGTAACATCTCAAGGGAACCTGAAAAAATTGATGTCTTTAAAGCTTCAACAAAATTGCCTGTGTTGGGCATGGAAGAAAGATCAGTGCTTCCCTTAAGGGGAGCATGGCAGTAGGTTCTCAACCCCTCTGCAGGTCCCAGGAAAGCCATATGGAAGAGAAACATCATAACATGCCCGCTCTAGGACAGCCTCCTTCCGGTGTGCATTGTCACTGATGCCAGAGGATACAACCAAAGGACTTTTACAGAGTGACTTTGTAGAGGTGCAGAGAGTGATAAGACAAAGGGGGAATGGTTTTAAGCTGAACGAGGAGAGATTTAGATTACGTGTTAGGAAGCTGTCTGCTCAGAGGATGGCACAACTCGGGTTGCCAGAGAAGCTGTGGCTGCCCCTGGATCCCTGGAAGTGTCCAAGGCCAGGTTGGATGGGGCTTGGAGCAACCGGGGATAGTGGAAGGTGTCCCTGCCCATGGCAGGGGGATAGAATGAGGGGATATTTAAGGTTTCTTCTACCCCAAACCGTTCAATGATTTCTATGAAAAGATAGCCCTTGCTAAAAACTGTCTGGAAAGAGTGCTCCCCTCTACCTGATCCAACCCTAAATTGTGCTCTATAAAGGTTACTTTGGAGAATTTAAGTTAGACAGAAGCTCAGGTATTGCAATGTTAAGGAAAAAGCTCTAGTTTCAAACTTTGTAAAGAGAGTTGGGTGGGGATGAGGGCAGAATTAATGCAGAGAGCTGGAACAGAGTTGATTTTGTCTTACTATGATCCTTTAATCATATTACTTAAAAATGAAAGATTTATGGTGCATGTGACTTAAAAGGTGTTAATTGAACCACTTAGTGGCTGCAAATCCCAAAACATTTTTCACCTGTCAGTTCCTGTTTTCCCCTTTAAGTCTATGTACAAATGCTTTCTGAATGAGTGTTAACCCCTTGTGAACACCACCAGGCTGCAGTGGGATCTTTGCTATGCCATATCTAATGAACATGGCTTTGGGCACAGAAGCCCTGTGTTCTTCTCCATCTGTACCATCTGAGCCAGTGAAGTATTTTAAATCTATCACATCTCGAACAGAACTGTTCAACTCTTGTCCTTCATATCTTTCTACCTACTCAGTAATTCCTGATTTTCATTGTCTGGGGTGATTTCTTTTTTGACAAGATGTGGTTATGTGATTATCCTCTTCATACTTCAGCTGGAACATCCATCCTCTAACCACCCAAAGTGTCACCAGCACATCAGCCTTTCTCTAGGACCCTCTTCACTTGCTGATATTGTCTGATGTCCTCTCAAAGCCATCCAGATAGGAGACTGCCTTCTAAGATATGGCTCTGGGTTGTATTCTTCCTGCTTGTACATGATGGCTTCACTTACTGATTTTTTCCTTTTTTCCTTAAGCTCCTTGAAGCCCTGACTTGAGAGGAGATAATCTAGTCAGGGGAACAGGTTTGAACTGATAAAGGTCTCCTGTGGTGTGGTGTCGACCTCCCTGCCGTTAGATGGAGACTGCTCCCAGCCCAGAGCTCACTGTGGTGTAGCTCTAGGCCTCTGAACTGCTTTTGCTTCCATCAGGGACTGCTGCACCTGGAAACAGGACTCCAGATGTCAGATGTGGTTATCTCTGGGCTGCTGCAACCTTCACCTCATGGTCCTGGTGGGCAGTGCCTGCCAACTTCATTTGGAACTCGGAGAGCTGCTTAAGCTTCTCAGAATAAGGCTTCTAGTAAATCACAGGCTGTCAAGACCTGCTTTTCTGTGTGGGTGCCTAAATGGAAGTAGAGCTGGAATAGTGATGGCTCCTTGATGGTGTGTTTGTGGACAGCTCTCATGCCTACAAGGGTTGGGGATACCTCACATTTTCTCATTAATGATGTATCATGGAAGAGGTGAAGCCAGGGAAATCATTGTGTGAGCTGTATCACTGCAACCATCCTCTTAGCAGCTGCTGGTTAAAAACAGTGACTTATATTGGGTAAATAATATTTTAAGTTTCTGAATGTAAAGTTTTAAAGCCAAGGGATGCTGTTCATTTTCACAGTAGTCAGGAGCAGAATACCAGTGCTGCTTGCTGTTACTTAACTAATGGAAAAATAAATGTTTATATTTAACTACCATAAGAAAGGAAAAGGATTTTTCCTCTTCTCTGTGTAAATTATTGAGGAAAACAGGATGCAAGTGTATAGTGGAACCAAGAATTTGGCAAGGTATAGTACTCCTAAATCAGTATCTATGTATCTACAACATATTTCAATGTGTAGCTGCACTGATCAAAGCAGTACTAAGAAGTCACAGAATTGTGGACTGCTGGTTTATATTGTTGGTTAAAACTTGCCCCCAAGGCTCCTGTGATCTAGTTATCTGTGTCAGAGCTGCTCGAGGACCTGCATGAATGGGATGTGTCAGTTGAGCTTCTGCTGTGTACATCACAGTTGATACCAACTGGCATGTTTCTTTGCCAGATGGTCCAAAAGTTGGTAAACAAGTATTACAAATTTTCTTACCTCTGTCACATTTTTTGGGAGTCAGAGTGGAGGCATAGTGCCAGAATGCTACGAGTGTGACTTGGCAGTGTTGCTGCTCTTGTTTTCTCTGCTGATGGTTAGAGTTTGCCAGTGGAATCATCATTTAGTTTTGCACAGCCCCTCAATTCAGCTTGAAATAAAAACCTGTGTGATGTATTTTCCAGTTCTTGGTCAGAAACGTTCCCTAAAATACTCACAGCAAACAAACTGCTGTTTCCTCCTGGGTAGGAAGGCTTTACTTCCAGCATTTACAGAAAGCTGGAAGTAGTTTCTCAGAAGTCAAACCTTCATGTGCACATATATAGAACATGAGATGTGTGCTGCAGGAGAGGCTGATTTACTGTCCCTGCAGCTGTGCATTTTACATTTACAGCTACTCTTAGGTAAGTAGTTATCTTTATGGCATAATAATAATCTGTTTATAGTAATAATTACAACAGTGTCTATTGCTAAGAGGTTAAGGAGTCAAACCTTGAGCTCTCTGAGAATATGTGTGGTATTCAAATAGAAGAAAAATCACAGTGTTTGAGTTAAATGCATTTTTTAAAAATTCTAAACCCTAGCACTTCACATCAAGGGGGAAATGTCTCTTCATCTAATAAAGCTTTGCTTTTAGTTTGTGGAAGAAGGTTCGTTTTATTTCTGATGGGTTTTGGTTTTTTTTTCCCTATGCTGCGTGTTTCACAGTGGGGTGGTTTGATCAAGGTGCTGTGTGCTTTGCAAAGATACACTTATTGCCTGATGTGTTGCAAGAGTGTGATTTTTGTGTTGTACATCATGATTTACTGTAAGACTGACCAGGGCTTGCTCTTTTTAAGCTGTATCAGCTGGAGTAGTTACCACAAGAACCTGCTAGCCAGCAGTGACTATGAAGGCACCGTCATCCTTTGGGATGGATTCACAGGACAAAGATCCAAGGTCTACCAGGTAACACACAACCAGCAAGCCACATTTCCTGCACAGTGGGGAGGAGCACTGAGTCTGAGGTTCTGCTCCTAGCCCAGCAAATCCTTTTGCTTTTTACTCAGACAGTACTGGAGGTACTTTTGCTGGAGGTGTACTCTTTTTCCACAGGATGCAGTGGATGTTGCTCCTGTCTGGTAAATACGTCTCATCCGTGCAGCTTTATTAAGCTGTAGGCCTCCAAGGGAGGCAGCTCTGTCTTCCTGTCACAGTCGTGAGGCAGCTGATGTTTTCTTGCTGCTGCTTTCAGGCAGGGAATCTGCACAGGGAGAGCTCAGTTCCTGGAAGCTGTCTCGTCTTTCTTTAAAAGCCTCTGTCTCTCCCTACCTGTTCCACTTCAGGCCTTGTCAAAAGCCTTTTGTAAAACCCTGCAGTGACTGCCAGCGCAGGTGCTCGTGCAGCAGAAGTGCAAAATGCAGGTTTGGGTGGTGAGGCTGGGGGAAGGGAGCACGAGGCAGAGCCCTTCCTTCCCTCCCCACACAGCCCACAGCTCCACAGCCAGGCCTGCTGCAGGAGAAGTTCCTGGCGTTTTGCTTCTTTGTGAAACTCCAACACTGTGTTTCTATCTAATGGCTTCTGAGAAGCTTGGTCAGAACAAGGAGGGTGGAAGAGGGCTCGTGTTTGGGAAGAGGCTGGAAGTGCTGCAGGCTCCTGTGTAGGTAGCATAGTCCATTGAAACTGGTCAGTAATAGTGAAAGAACTACAGACTGGACTTTAGTTCCCTCTCCTTGACAGTTCACCATAAGTTTTAATTCCTATTTAAGCCTTTGTTTACTTTTTCATTGTTTTTTACCCATTTTATAATGCTTGTTTTCATTAATCCTTTGCATATCTCAGTGAAAGAGAAATTATACTGGACAGAATAAATGTAGTCTACTTTCCTCTCAAATACATTTTGCATTTCTTTATGAGGCTGAATAATCAACCTAGAGATGATCAGCTGTTGCTTATGTTAAAACAAACTCATTTTGCTTCCTATCAGATTACTTGATTTTTTTATTTGGATTTGCATAGAGGCATTGACATCTACTTTGCATGTACTGAAACCCTTTAGTGACTTCATCATCGAGAGCTTTTTGTCTTCTAAGCCTGTGTGAAGGCTTTAAACAAAGGGTTTGACTGAATTTCAGATTTTATTCAATGCAATGTTCTGCTTCCACATGGGATGTGCCAGCACAGCAATTACAGCCCTTCTGTGTTTTGAGGAGGAGTGTGCAGTCTTTTAATAATATTTGAGTGGTAAAACAGAGGATTAGACACCACAAGATTTGCTTAATAGCTCAACAGGAAGGTGAGGATTTCCTGGACTTCCAGAGAGGAGGGCATGTTTGAATGGGCATCTTGGCAGTATTGGGAGGTACTTAAAAGTTGCTTATTAGTATTGGAAGATACAACTACCATCTGGGATAAGAAGCAGCACACAGTGGAACCACAGCCAGTCAAATCATGCTGCAAAACCAGGTTTTTAATGTGTCTCTCCTGAAATATTTTTCTTTTCCAGTAAAAATGAATTCAGGTTTAGGTTTTTAAAAAAGCCATTCTAGTGTTTTCTGCTTTCCTGGCATGTCTAGCATATTGATAGGAGTGGTCTGATTGGGAGAAAAGATATTTTCTGAAAAGCTGCTGAGCATAGTAAGCTTCTCTCTCCAGGTCCCTGCTGACAATTTATACCAAACATGTTTGTTTTCCTTTGCTGTTATATCATATTACAACTCACTACCTTGCAATATTTTTCTTGTTTTTCTCAACCAGGAGCATGAGAAAAGGTGCTGGAGCGTTGACTTTAACTTGATGGACCCTAAGCTATTGGCTTCAGGCTCTGATGATGCCAAAGGTACTATTTTATTTCAATCTCTGTGCAGAAGATTTAGGCTCTGTGTATTCCCTTGGAAGAACAGCAATGTGCTATTTCAAGGAGCTGATTCCTCAGCTGCCTTCAGTAGTGTAGTTGTTGTGGTGATGTGTCAAGATATTACTGAACCATTTGGATCTTACAGCTGGAGAGGCTTTGTTTGGATTAAGATCTCTTGCTTCACTTTTTTTTGTGTGTGTGTAATATACCCTCAGCTAACATTTTCCTGGACTCCAAACAAACCAGAATGTGTTTTAACATTAGTTAAACTTGTTGAGTTGAAGCCTCGGGGCCTTTCAAAAGAACAGCATGTATTTATATATTTCAGAAATGAGGCTGTCAGTAAAAAAGCAGCAGTTAAAAAATGCCTGCTGCTCTTTTACCTGTAGCTCTGCATGTTGAACACTGTGCTGAAGCTTCCTGCTTTCAAAGCGTGCCCTGTGTTTCTTGGAGCTTTAAGGAGTTGGATGGTGGACTGAGTAGGAGTGCTGGGAGCAGCTCTCAGCTTTCCACACTCCAAGGTCCACTTGTCAAAGCACTTTTGGAGAACCCTTAGGCCAAGCCCTTTACCACATGGTGGTAAAAAAATGTTCCTCTTCTAAGAAGAAATAGGAAGCTCCTAAGATAGCACTGAGTGAGATGTAGTATTCTTCGTCCCTAATGAACAAGAGTTTTATCTGTAATATGTTTACACTATCAAATCAGAGTTATTTAACAGCAAGAGCTTAAAAGTTCCTTTCCTAATCAGTGGGGATCAGCTCTCCCAGATGGGCTGATAGAGCTCTGGACAGAGCTCTTCATGATTTGCTTTGAAACGATAAATTAATTTTTCATAAGTGCTAAACTTTGCAAGCTGCTCCCCCCCACCTTCCAAAAAGCTTTTAAATGCTGTTCCAAAAGAAATGACTTTCAGTCACAGAATCATAGAATGGTTTGGGTTGGAAGGGACCTTAAAGCTAATTTTTTTTCCACCCCCTGCCATGGGCAGGGACACCTTCCACTATCCCAGGTTGCTCCACGCCCTGTCCAGCCTGGCCTTGGACACTTCCAGGGATCCAGGGGCAGCCACAGCTTCTCTGGGCACCCTGTGCCAGGGCCCCACCACCCTCATAGGGAGCAACTCCTTCCCAATATCCCATCTAACTGTGCCCTCTGGCAGTATGAAGCTGCTCTCCCTTGTCCTGTCCCTACAGTTTCTGAAGCTGGTAATTCCATTTACAAAACTTCAATGATTATTTTATAGTTAAGGTGAGTTTTAAATGTTTTCAATACACTTCCCCTTCCTTTTTTGGTGGAAGGCAGGTGTGCTTAAATGCAGCAGGAGTGAGTATTCACCTTGTAAGTTAACAGCCTCTTCATCAGTGCTCCCCACTCCTGCCATGCATGTGGAAAAGCTGATCTGCCAGGTAGATCTGCATTTATTAGCATGTTAACCAGGTGTCCACTTTGCAAAGCCCAGCTGCAAGCAGAGCTTCTGTCTTCAGTTTAACAGTTCACTTCTTCAGTAATTGTCTCTAAAAGTGTACTGTTTACTTAGAAATTACTGTAATAAAGCCTGCAGATCCACATAACTTGCATTTCAATTCACAAAGGTCCTTTGAAGGTGTATTGGGGTTTCAGTGGATAAAACTGGCCTGGAACATTTTATCCTTTATTTTTACCATGACTTGCCTGTGATTTGCATATATAAAGAGCTCTTTAGAGACAAATGGAGTCTCAGCACAGATTTTAGAAGTCTTTGAGGTACAGAGCAATAGTAGCAGAATGTCTACATTAATGTTGTAGTGTCCACCTTCCATTTCAGTGATCACATTGAAAGGAATGAACGTGAGGGAAAGGTAACACTTATGACAAGTGTCTTAATTCAAACCTGCCTAACTTATAATTTTGTCCTTCTGCTTACATTCATGACTGTTTGGTTGAGTTCTGGTCAGTTTTATTACACTATAATGCATGTTTGGCCAGGTAGAGTATCTGGCAGGAAAGATCTTGTATCTACTCTTCCTGTCCTCTTTTATTTCTCTGCTTCTTTGAGGCCACACTGGGCTTTCTGGAGCTAATCTCCACCTTCTTCCCCACAAAGCACAAGTGTCATGTTTCCCTGTCAAGTGACCAGGACAAGCCAGTAAGAAAAGGGACAGCTTGGCCAGTTCCACCCGTGTGTCTGCCTGTCTGTCCTTGGTCATTTCGAGTCAGAAGCTCATTCTGAAAGCAGGCATGCACTGGAGAAGGTGCTTATAAATGAGAATTCTGGCCTTCACAGCTCTCTCTGCCGGGGCTCAGGCACTGTGAAGGGGGTGCTAACAGTGCTGTCAGGGAGAAAATGATTCTGCTGTAATTAGAAGCAGCATCCTTGGGCCCCAGGTTCTTGAATTGTCCATCTTGTTAGATGAAGATAATCCAGAAAATGCCTATTTGTGGGAGATATTTCTACTTTCATAGCAGATAATGACAGCATAAAAGCACTGCTGTACTTAGAGTAACTGCTGTGTGTCCAAACCCTTTACTTTTATCTACAGTTGTTGTGCCCTCCCCTCTTCAAAGGACAAAGGTACTGGTGTATGTCTGTAGGGACCCAAAGGTATGCTCTAACTAGACAGCAGTGAGCAAAACTGGTGTTTACTTGTTCTACAAGCAACTTGGGGAGAAGGCACAGTCAATTTGAATTATTTTATGCACATAGTAGTGGCAGGAGCTGTGGTTCTCATGGAAGTAGTGAAGGGTGAATTTCTGCTCTTGGAGGAGAAAAGATTAATTTTGTGAAGGAAAAATGATGGCATCAAAGTACCAAGACAGGGCTGGAGCTAATACACTTAGCTAATGGCTTACAGGTGTCTGTTCTGGGTTGGGGGTGTAGTTTTATGGCCATGGTGAAGTTAGCAGATGAGGGAGAGTGAAATATTTTGTGATGCTATGGGGATAGAATTTGTCTTCACTGGGATAGATGCCTTTTTGGGGATGACCAAGTGTTTCTCTGCTCTGGCTTTGTTTTTGAAGCTCTCTGAAACTCGAGAAGATAGAAGGAGCACTGATAAATTCAGCTGAAGAAAAGAGTCCTGGTTTTACACCTGTAGTTCCTTCATTATTCCTGGCTCAAAATTGAGAGGTAGGATAGAACAGGAGCACCTGAGAGCGCTGAGTTTGTGGCAGTAGTTACTGTTCATTGTCTTATGGCAAGGAGGAATGCAGGGATCTGTCTCATTGCATCTAAGGAAAGTAATTTCCCTGCTGCCTCAGTAAATGAGACCCTGGAACTAGTCCTGCAGCTATTTTTTTTTATAGTGTCCCTCAATTCAGCAAGGCAACACTGATATGCAGAGCTTCATTAAAAAAAATGGCTTCATTAAAAAAAAAAGGGAAGCTTTCTACAGAGGGAAAATAGCCTGAGTACTGCAGCTCACAGCTCCTCCAACTTCCACAGGATTGTTCGGGACTTCTCTTTCATTGATATTTCTTTCCTTCAGCTTCTGTTGACTTGAGGTGTAGGTATGTATTGCTCTCAAAATACCAAGTTGAACTTTCAGTTTGGTCATTTTTCTGGCTAAAAAATTCAGAGATTTTCTGGAGATTTGTGGGCTCGTTGGATTCATTTGGTGGGAGTGGCTTGAAAAGGTCAAGATGATGTTGACAGTTACAATACTGACAAGAAAATCTGTGTCTTATTAAAGGAGTGCCCTGCAGTCACTGCCTACTGACAGTCTCAGTTTACATCACCTTCCTGACACTTGTGGATCCAAAATTTTGCCTAGCAGGACAATTCAGCAGCTTTCTCCTTTCTTATGGACTCTGCTAATCTCTGCAAATTAATTTTCTGGTAGCAAGATCCTATTCCTGGCTTACAGCTTTTTCAGAGTGGCAGCGGGCTCTTCGTCACATGAGCAGATAAGAATTGCACAAGTGACAGGCTGGATGAAACATCCTCTCTCTGTGTACCAACTGTGAGCATCAACACCTTCTGCTATTGTGGTACAGGCTTCTGCCTCTTGTAGTCAGTGTTTAGACACAGAACTGATGCATGGAAAATTAATTTATAAACTTACACATTTGATGTAAAGCTCCAGCTGAAAAAAAAAATCTCGAAAAGATCTAAACATTTTAAACTGAAAAAAACAGTTCTGGAGGCATCTTTTTACTACTTTTGTGAGGGGTAGGTGTTTGGCCACATAAAGATGTCTCTCAGCAGCTGCAAAATGAGGAAAAATATGCTTTGAGAACATGTGTTTCAGAAATAGTCAATCTCAGATGGTAGCTTGTCTCATCAACACAATTCTAGATGTTATCAAGACATCTGTGTGTTGTATAATTACTGCCTCGACCTCAGCAGAATTGATGAAAGCTACAGCAAATAAACTCTACCCTTATGAATTATGCTTTATTAACCTGTCAGTTCTTTTTAAAAAATAATGGGCAGTTCTAGGTAAAACTTGACGTGTTTCATTATGTGTTGTTATATGTCCCATCTATCCTTTTTATGGTACTGACTAAGGTATAATTGGAGCCTGGTGCATCTCACAGCAGTTAGATCACAGAAATTGCAGGCTCTAATCTGTGCCTGTCAGTTGTAACGAATATTATGATGACTTTGAGCACATGGGTTGTCTCTTCACTGCATTAAATGGCTCAGCTTATGACCTGCAAGCTTGAATGAAAAGAGGAGCCAAGCTGAAACAGAGCCCTCAATTAGCTTCTGCCACAAAGCTGGGACCAGATGGCTATTTGTTAGTTTGGGGGGGTGGGTCAAGGAGAGACTTGGCTGCTTTGGATGCAGCTTTAAATACCTGGTTGGAAGGCTTTGAGATAAGCCTGTGTTGTTTTTATACTGGATTTGGCCAGAATATTGCTCTGAACTTGAGATCATGGACCCACCCCACACTCCTCAGGCTGAAGTGGTGTTGTGTGCTGGCACTCTCCTCTTGTAAGCATGTTTTATTTGCTTCTTACCTCATCCATAAACTTGATGGCCTTTACTGCCACCAGAACTTAGACTACTCATCTCTTGGTGTCTGTTCATTTAAGGAAAATGTTAATATTTTCTTGGTTTGCAAAATTCTTCCCTGCTCCTGTTCCCCTCTGCCCGCAAGTGCAGAACATGGTGGAGAAGCTTTATCATCCAGTCTTGCCTGGGAGAAGAGGGCTTCTTAAGCCATGCTGGCAAAGCTGTTGTTTCATTTAAAAATGTAGCCAAGGTGTTTTGGACAATTATTACAGCTCTGATCAATGAGAATGGATTTTTTTTCTGAAAACCAACCTCAAGCTGGGTGCTGTTTTCATTGAATTTTACGTAATGCTTCTGGGCAAATAGAGTATGCCACTGGTGTTTGTATTTCTGCTGGTGTCTGTGTGTGCTGCTTTCTGATGGTTGCAGGCAGCTGCCAGATATCCACACAGTGCTGTATTTACACTGATTGCTGGGTGTGCTCTGAGCAGTGCTGTGTTTCCTCCATCCTTGGATGGTTAGAAACAGCCCAGTTTTGTTGCTTTCATTGCTTGCCATACTTTTAGAAAGTGCACTAGAACCAACCTGCCTTTTCCTTCATCCTCTAAAACATCCTGGGATCATCCACCTGGAAACCTTGCTTCTCCTTCAGAGCCCCTGGGAAATGCTGGCCAAGAGGTGGCACAGAGGACCCTCAGAGGGTGGGGGGCACTGTAAGACTGCTGATCTCTCATGTGTTGGGCACAGTGGGTTGCAAGATTCCTGTTGTTTTGCCATTTTGCCATCACTCTAAGGTGATCTTTCAGTAAAAAGACTGGAGGAGCTGTTGGCCACAGTTCTGAAGAAGCCTGTGCAGCTCAAGGGAAGCTCTTGAGGGAATTAACCCTTCGTGTAGCTCCTGCGTGTTCAGCACTGGTTCCAGCTTGCTCTGCTTCCAGCCTCAGCTTGTGACACTCAAGTACAGCTTGAGCCACTCATCAAGAAAAGAGGGAGGGGAGAATGTTTAAGTCTTTTCTGCCTTGTAGGCATCAGTGGGGCTTGATGCCAGTCTGGTACTTCCTTATCTGGGCCGAAGGCAGGGTGTTGTTCAGCTTTTAATAATAAGATGTGAGGAGCACCTGGCACTCTTCATCTTAGAGTTACATGGTGCTTGAAGTGTTTCTGGCAGGTGGGGAAGGCTGTATTTTTAAAAGCCCTGGTGTTTTTTGTTGGTCATTCTCTGAAGCACTGCAGTGCTCAGGGGAAGAGCTCATTCTAGCACGTAGTTCAATCAGTATCCATGTGGTACTCTCACAGAACAGGAAAGTTCTTGTACTGAGGGATTATTGCATCATACTGATTTCTCTCCTGTCTGTGCCAGTTTCTCAAGAATAAAACAAGTTGTTCTCACTCACTGTGCATACAATTAGGTATATTTATTCTTTGCAGAGCAATTCTGCTGTGGAGCATGGAGTTCTTGCATCCCAGCACAGGGATAAGGAACACAAAAGGGTGCAAGCCTTCCTGTTCTTGGTTGTACAAATCTGCACTGCAGTAACCTTAAGCACTGAGATTGTAGCATGTGCTTAGTTACCTGCTCTGATGGTCTCAGGTGTGTGGGAGGGGGACTTTTGGGGTCTTCTGTGTGTGTGTAGAGGTGGGCAGGATATTTACAATGAGGACTTGAGAATATTCTCAAACTTACCAACCACCAGTGACAACTGACCCTTTAGACTCACTAATATCTTAGCAACTGAGGCTTTGCAGAATCTTACTCATGAAATAACTAGATTTTAGGCCTTTCAGGTGAAGTTCATGTTTTTGTTGGTTTTTGTTTATTCATGTCTCTCTTTCCCTTTCTCTAGTGAAACTGTGGTCTACCAACTTGGACAACTCAGTCGCAAGCATTGAGGCCAAGGCTAACGTGTGCTGTGTCAAATTCAGCCCATCTTCTAGGTATCACCTAGCTTTTGGCTGTGCAGGTAGGTAAAAGGGATTTGGGGCAAAGGGATATTGTTCCTTCCTTCCTTTATTCCTTACTCCCCCCAAAGATGCGACGTTGGCTGCTGTGCCCAAGACTGGAGTGTCTTTGCAGTGAAAATGTCTCTGAGCAGAACTTCTCAAGTGCCACAATACCCACAGTGATGTGTCAATGTCATCCCCCAGCCTGACTCTTTCATTTGGGTGCCTCCATCAGGGACAAAAGGCAGGAGAACAAGTTGCCTGGTGTGGTTATTGGGATCCTACAGGCAGAGCTGGGCTGTGGGAGTCTGGATGTGCTAACACGATGAGAGCTGCTCTTTCTGATTTATGACATTGTTCTATAAATACTGCAAAGCCATACTGGGAATTTTAACTGGTTTTACCTGAAGCGTGCTGTAGAGCTGTGGCTGTGCATGTTCCCACAGCTCCAGCTACAATCCCTGTGGGTGGGCTCATGTTTTCCTAGGCTGGGCAAAGATGGCTGTTAACGTTTTTATTTTTTTGAAGTAGTCAGTGGGGAAGGCACAACGAGCCTTTTATTCACTTAGATTAAATGGTTCTTGGTGATAATACAAAGATTTGAGAGCAGAGCAGGTGTCACTTTGGGAGGAAGCTGTATTGTGCTGTGCATACAGCAACTGAAACTCAGAGGTGCCTATAAATGTTTAAGTGGCTCTGCATTTTCTTTCTCCTTGGGGAGTTTTAATGCAGTTGTAACTAGTTGTTCTGACAACATTTGTTCTCTCTGGACTCTAGGAGATGTGTTGATCATTCTTGCAACCACTGGTTTGGCATTTCATTCAGGTGTTCTCATTTCCAGGCTGGTTCTACTTTGGTTGTAACTCTTAGGAGGCAAAAAATAAACTTGCATTTTGATGCACTGCAAAAAATGGATTCGAGCTGGAATGTAAAATATTGACTTGCTTGACAGGCATCTTTCTGAAGTTTAGTGAATTACATGTAAAAATAGAGTTGAATGACAATACCTACTAGGAGTATTTGAATGAGAGGGACTGTCTGGGAAAGGCTCTAGGGAAAGATGAGAGCACTAGCTCCAAATGGATCAGCCACTGATTAAAATACAGCTGTAAAAGCACCAGGAAACAGCATTCTTCTTGATAAACAGATAACTGGGATGGATTCCTTGCCATCTGAAAGGCAGGGGGGGGATAAGGCACAGATAAATCGAGGAAGGCTTTTGGAGCTGGAGGGCATGTGGGGTGAGGAGCAGGTAGGAGAGTCTCTGTCCCCACACTCAGGTCCAACAAACTGGATTTGTCTTCAGCAAGTGTGTTGTGAAAGAAGCATTAGGAAGCCCTAAAAGTTTCATGGGGGTTTTAAAGGGCTACATGTGTGTTTCTGTGATTTAGAGGATGCTGAGGGGTAAAATGGTATTTGTACTGAAAGAAATGTTTACATCTGCTTGATGTTTGGTAATTGAATCTCTAAATAAAAATTTAAATGGCTATTTGATTGATATTATGATTGCTGAAACAATTACGTGGGGTAATTGAACTGATGGAAATTACTTCCCACAAAGGAATTCTAATTGATCTTTCAACCATGAATACATGTGGGAAAAAATGGCATATTAAAAGAAATACTGGAATCTTGAAAAGACATTATTTCCAAACTCCTAAAAAATAATCAGAGCAAAGAAATGAGTTAGTGCCTCCTTTCATACTCCATATAGTAAAACAGTCATGTTTAATGTGTTATGATGGAGACAAAGGTTTTTCTTCTCCATCAGTTTCAGCTGGTCTTGCTTAATAATTTCATTTAGTCTGTGGAAAAAGGAACATAACTTTTAAATAGCATGAGTTGTCACATAGGCTGTAAAATTACTAAAGGAAGAGTCAAAGCTGGCTTCCTTGAGTAGTACTAAGAAAAAAGGAAAAAAAAGGCAGGGAACTGGGCACACTGACTTCACCACTCCTGTTTGCCCCCAGTAGGAATAAAAGTGAGCAATCCACAGCACTAAACACTAATTCAGTGACCAGTGTAGTGGGCAATTTTAGAGAGCTGTCCTAGCCCTGCCGTGGCTTGCTCACACACTGAGAGGATTTTCACATGGTGAAAACTGTTTCAATTACCTATTCAGTGATTTATTCAAGGATAGAAGAGCCAAGACTCCCTAGCATTTCATGCCCACACAGTCTGGTATTGTATTTAAACAGAAGTGCTATTTCTGTGTATGCTCTCATTTTATTTGCTGATTTGATGGAGCTTAATGCTAAATGTGTTTCTGTATTCCTGTGTATATATATATATATCTGTAGTTTAGATGAGGTAAGCAATTCATAAAATGGTTAAGGAGGAAGTATTGGTACTTAATATTTGAGATATAAAAGGAAGAGGGTAAATTGATTTACTATACTATTAATAAATGTCATACACATTTCAGTTCCCTTTTTCTGTATGCAGAATAGCTCAAAGCCAACATAACTCCTTTAAGCAATGTAATTCTGACTGTAGGTCTAAATTTTTTCAGGGTTAACATTTTCATTTTCTTGTAAGGTTCTCTCTTAACCATCCATAAAGCTGGAGCATCTTTTCATAAGGTCCTGTTCTTTCACGCCTTGCTTGAGAAGAGCCCTTCTCTGCCCTTGACAAATGCATCTTGCCCACTTGCATCCATCTGTTCAGAATGCCTCCTGGAAGTGGGTTTTCCTAATCAGCTGCTTCAGCTAGAGCAGCATTTCTGTGCTGGTTCCTGTTTTGCCTTCACCACAGAAATAGGATGACTGTCTTAAGGTCCTTTCTACCCTGTAAAGAAGAGGAACACTCTTCTTTAGCAGAGAGCACTGAGCTGGCTTCAGATGCTGTAGGAAACCAAGCTTTAGATGCCACTGTAAAAGCAAATCCCAGGATTAGCATCTAATATGGGTGATATATATATTTCTTCTCTGGGCTCTTCACTCTGAAGCTTTTAGATGACCAAAAGAAATTATCTTGGGTAGCCTAAAACAGAACAAATGAGCAATAAACTAGAAATAGAGCCTATAGAAGAGAGAAATGGATATTTGGTTTGGGAAGTAATTCTCTTAAAATCAGGCACTTCAGGTGAGAGGAAAGCTGGCATGTCTGGCTGCAGCCTGATAAAATCTGTTGCATTGGAGAGGGCACATAAAGAAAAGACCCCTTTTGTGTGTTAGTTTAATAAAATATTCTATTTGCATGCTTCCTGAGTTGAAACATTGTCCAGTATAAACTGTAATCACTGCCAAGTACAAAATCAGGTCATTCTGTGGTCTTTTCCTCTTTTTAAAAACAGATAGGGTTTTATCCTGAAATTAGCTATATAAATCATGGCTGAAGTTGTTATTGTTCTGCCTCAGCAATAGCACTGATGTCCTTAACCCATATATTTTCTAGCAGTGCTGTTTCCCTGATTTAAAAACAAAAGTAAAGGCTGAAAATGCATCATGCACTTTGCAGCTGGAATGTCCAAGTTGTGCAGTCTGGGTGAGATCAGACTGTCTGCTAACTCCAGTGAGCTCAATGTAGCTATTGATAGTAGGAATGTTTTATTCCCAGCCTGCTGTAATACTGTCAGCAGCTACCACTGACTTTTTATTTCCCATAATTAATGTTTTCCATAATTTAATTTCCCATAAAGGCAGAGATTTTGTAAGAATTCAGAAATCTGAAGTTTCCATGACATTAGATGCATCATCTTCTCAAACGCTGTATTTTTTTCCTGTAGGACCACAAATCTAGCAGGTTGGGTTGAGGGATGAAAGAGGTTTCTCAGGGCTGCAGAGATGCTGGACAGAGACTGTCTCCTCTCCAGGAGCTTCACAAAATAAGTGGAAGCAGCAGAGAAATACATGTGGACAGGGGATAGCAAGAGAACAGCTGCAACACGGGCAGAATTTAAGGTTTTGCTGTGTTAGTTTTAGCTTTGATCAGTCCCTAGAGCAGCTTTGCTGTGTTGTCACAAACTCTTGGTGGTGTGGGTTCAGATGAAGTGACCAGGGCAGGGAAAAAATGGGGTAGTGCTGATTGATGTTGATTTTACTACTTAGAGCAACAGAGTTTGAGACTACCTGCACTAGAGATGCCCTACTCCCTCCTAAACATCCCAGATTTTGCTTTTCAGTCTCTTCCTTCACACTACCAGCTGCATGGCCAAAACTGAATTGCCTTTCTTCTGGCTCAGGTTATTCCCTGGTCCTCTGAGCACCAGTGCCAGCCCCAGACAGGATTTTGGCAGCCAGTATTAACTAACAAGGGGCAAACCCTCAGTGAACATGAGGTCTGCGCTTAGTGCTGAGCTTCTCCTCTCTTACCAGCTCTCTCTTCCTTATTCCCTTCCCCACTTTGTGCTTTTCCTTCAAAGGGGATTTTGCCCTTCCCCACCACGTTTTGCAGGCTGTTTAAAGATGTTTCCTGTGCACCATCTTTAGCATTACACAGTGGTGGTGTATTGTGGTTTTGAATGGTGCTACCTTTCTTTCCTCATTGAATGGCCACAGAACTGATTCGATACTGTGGATCAGTATCAGCATGAGGAAAGACTCCTGTTGCTGTGTCAACAGCTTTGTTTTCATTTGCAGCTGTTTACCCACCCCTTAAGGTCTCTGCATCACCCTGATGCACTTACAGTTCAGGGTCACATGTGGCTTTTTTATCATCATCATTCCATTTTTCTAATATACCTGGTGTCCAAGCAGGGCCACTTCGGAGACTGTCCTGGCCAGTGAAATATTGCTGTTTCTGCTGCAGTAACTGGAACAGTGATTTCTCTTTTCCAAGCATCTCCCTGTAAGGTTAGCCTTTCACACTGTCTCCAGTCTGGGTGACTTACCTGGCTTGTCACTCAGCTCAGAAGAATGATGGGATATTAATGACCAAGAGGGTAGTGTGCCTTTTTGGGAGAGAATTAATGTTTTCCAGCTGAGAGCAAGGTCTTACCTTAATAGATTCTCGTGGGTGAGTAGTGTGTTCTATGGAAAGCCTGCAGTGACTCAGAAAGGATCTCTTTTTGCCAATATATGACACGTTTAGGGTGGAGTTAAGCAGCTTCCTTGGGCTTGAACTACAGGATTACCTTCAGCATATGAATGGAGCACGGTGTTCAAAGGCACAGACAGAGCTCAGGCATTTCTTTCAAGCCCTGTGGAAAAACTTCACAGCAGTGCTGAGAATTCAACCTTGATGAAAGCAAAGTGGCATGCAGCAGTCGAGGGCTTGCCCATTACTTGGACAGGACTTTATCTGCAGTGTGTCTTCTCATTTCGTGGGTAGTTAAAATCCTTCTTCTAGTCCATGATCCCTGAGGCTGTTGGCAGGGGAAGTAGGGGACAAGGTCTGTGTTTGTTACCTTTAATTCAAACTCATTCCAGAATTCACTGCAAAGGCTTTGTTTGTTTTGCATTTGAAAGCATTTACAGCACTTCAGTCAGTTAAGGGCTGTTCGGAGGAATCTGTATTTTTGGCCAATATGGCTGTGATCATATTTCTGTCCCAAAGCACTTACTGTAGTGGAAGCACTGAGTCTAGTGGGATTTTTTAGGTGAGAGCACCTCTTTGAATGTTTGACTTACATGTTATCCCTCTTCATGGACCCTGGGATGTAAATGAAGGTGAGGTATCAAACCAAGCCTCCTGCTGTCCTGGTGAAGACAATCTTTCTGGCTCTGGTCGGTAGATCACATTCTGCTTCTGCTTGGGACTGACAGTGAGGAGAACTGCAGCTATGCCACGTTATTTAAACTTGAGGTCTTTGTAGTTAAGCTGATGTTTCTGTTCCTGCACATCAGGGATGCTGCCAGATCTGCCAGGCAGTGTCTTCCTCCTGCCTTGCTGCCGCTGCTTCCTAGGAAATCACAAAGGGACATGAAACCTCTTGTCAGTGTGCAGGATGTGTTACATGTGCAATTTTCACATAAGCCTTAAGAGTTTAAGAGCTGATAGAACTTTTTTACTTGCACAGAAAAAGCAATATCTGACTTGTCTGGGATAAAGCATTTGCAATGAATAGTGAGTAACAATACAGAGACCTACTGGGAGTTTCCCAGAGGTCATCACACTTCAGTAACAAGTGAATGAATAAAATGAACTTGAAAAGCTCCATTTGATTCTCTAGAGAAAAGGATAAATCTGTCATTAGCAGAAACGAACGTGCTAATTGTTTGCTTAAATATTCTTTTCCTGAACATTTTGTCTTACAACTGGCATAGAAGTCATTTAGTCAATGTGACGAAATTCAAATTTAAATTGAAATGAGCCTTGAAATTCAGGAACAGATAGGCAACTCCAACATTCATCTTTTACTCAGAAAGCCAAATTGCTCTTGCTGCTAGCTGTTGCTGGATCCCTTAAGAGTTTAATGCTTTCCAACCTCGGCAGTTTCCAAAGCTGCAGTTTTTCTGGTAGCTCATTCAATGGAATTGCTCTTTGAAATGGCATCCTCTGTAATGGCTTCCTGTGTTTTCTCCTGTTCAGACTGGTGCATAGATTAGCTGTTCCAGCCTTTTATTTGGGTACTGTGCTTCCATACTAACTGGTGAAGATTGTCACATTGCTCAGGAAGATGTGTAACTGGTGAGTGCAGTGTGGGCTCTCATCTCAAAGGCCTCTTTTCGTAGTGTCTGAGCATCTAAACATTGCATGAGGTTTTAAGAGCAGAGTTTTGAATGTTTGAGCAAGGCTTCTGTTAGCCATTTAAATCTCAAGAAGATGACAAGAAGTGAGCCTGTAGATGCACGTGCAAATCTAGTTGCTCTTCACGTGACTTTTTTCATTGCCTAGTTAGGGTATGTTGCTTCTTTTCCACATGGGATACCTGTGTATCATCACGTGCTTTCCTGTGCTTGTTTCCCTCTATGCATAATCCACCATACCTTTGGTTTAAGCCTTCTTATCTGCAGCTTGGATTTTAGCAATTGTGACACTGTATTTAATATCCTTCCTCTCTTCCAGTGGAGTCAGCTGCGAGGTCAGTTTAGGTAATGAATCACATCATCATCTCCAGGACCTAGTTAGGAAGGCTAATATCTCCTCAGGCTAGTGAAGCAAAATGTAGTTCTGGACTAAAATCAGGCTTGACTGATAATTTGGCAAACTCAGGTTCTCAAGAGCCTGTGCTTTCCTTTCCTTAGAGCCTTTGACTTTGACTGCTCTGAGGCCTGTTTGGTTCTCTGTGTATGAACAGAAACCTGAAAGCTTTTGCTTCATGAATGCAGTCTTAAAATCTTAGGGAGGATGTTCCTGCTTACGTCTGTCTTTTGTAATGCCTCAAGCCCTTGTCTACATGATCTTGGAGTGTGTGGTTCCAGGGAATCTGACTGTGCTGCCCTTTCCCTCCATCACAGCTCCATGACTTGTGCAACTTTGATTCTTTCAAGAATCAGAGCTGACAGTAAGAAGAGTATTTGGCTTTTGCAGTAAGAAGAGTATTTGTTGTGTGTATCTTGAATTGAGAGAGATGTGTTCAGCCAATGACACAGTATTTTTGGCTTTGATAGATGTACCCAGCACTCCTTGTACAAATAAGGCTCCTGGTGCTCATGTAGGAAGTTTCATCTCTTCCAAAGTCTAGTACATTTAAACAGCATGGATTGAAGCACCTTTTACCATAAAATGACTGTTTTTTCACATGTTCTAGGTATCATAAAACTTACTTTGGCCATCAGCTTACAGGCACTAGTGCATGTGGAGTTATGCATGTTACACAGCCAGTGAGAAAAGCTGGGTTAGGAGCATAATTAAATGCTGCATCTGAACAGTGCATAATTATTTTCTCCTCTTTCAGGTGTAAAGGATGAATTCTTTCCAAAGCTGCAGGTTATTACTGCTGTTGTTTTCATCAGTTTTGTAGCATTAGTAAACCTTGCTTGTGTGTACTGAATATTTCATTTCTCCAACAAGTCTGATAGATGACAGTCCTTGAATTGCACAAAAGCCATCTATGCCTTGTTCCTGTGAGAAATTGCTGTGGCTCTTCAGAACCATAAAGGTCAAAGTTTCAAAAGAGTTCTAGAGAAATCTGTTTTGCTTCCCTCTCCCATCAGAGCCCTTTTGTCAACTGATTAATATCTGATGTTTTATGTCTCCTTCTTCTCTCCTTAATGCAAGACAAGTTACTTAGGGTGCAGGCTTTATGGGCTGCTCTGTCAAAAGCTTTAGACAAGTCAGTAAAAAAATGTCCCCACTGTATAAAGACCATTATCCATTACCTGGCAAATGTTGTCTGTAACTTTGAGCCATAGGGAATCCATGGAATACAAAGGTTAAAAACCCAGTTGGGAGTTCCCATCAAGGCTGCTGTTCTCTTCATCTGTTCAGCAGAGGGAGATATAGATCTTCAGAGGAATGCTAGTGTTGGTACATATTTTTAAAAAAAATTGTACAGTTGGTGTGAGAGATGCAAATCACTGGCTGAAGCAGGGTATAGCCTTTTCTGCTGAGCTCTGTCAAAATATTTCAAGTGCTGACCTGAAACCCTCTGCTGGCACATCGCTGAGCCTTTCTTTTGTAGAAGGAAAAGTAGAAGGGTCTTATTGTGCTGTTGGTTTTGCCAGAGATTAAACTGAGGCTACCAGAGATTCAATCTAACCTCAGCTCTTTATTTCAGTTTCCATGCAGTGGATCTTCCTCATGCTCTTTCTATCATCCAGTTTGCTAAACAGAACACTGTTGGTCATTTACCTTCTTCTCAAAGCTGTGTTCTTTGTTTCTTTAAATGAAAACCTGGGCCAGATTTCTGTTGAATACCCTAAATATGATTTTTTTTTTGAGGGTGGATTTCCATTAGATTCTGTAAATCTAAGTTTTGGAGGCTGTTGCCCATCATCTGTATTGCAGTATAGGAAAATGAGATTAAGTTGTCATCCTCAAATACCCATGTGCCTTCCTCTGCTTTAGAAACTTCCTTTCATCTCCTCTCTAACATCACGGGCTCTGTGGCTTCCTCACTTTGAAGGGTTTTGTTTGGCTTTTTTTTTTTTTTTTTTTAAGATTTTGCCACCAGCAAAATGAATCATACAGACCTTGCTTAATCTTGTATAGTCTTTAGAGCACATGGGGGAGGTTTTTGCCTGCAGAGAAAATATGTATGGAATGATTTCCTCAAGTTCAGTCCTTTTTTGGGTGGCCATTCAATGTTTGACACCTATGAAGATGGGGTGTGCAGCACCTCCCCAGGAGCCTGGTACCACTTGTAGAGAGACCACTTGTCTAGACAGAGCTCTGAGAGCAAATACAAATGAAGTGCTGCATCCCAAATCATCCTGGAAGCACACATGAAATACAAAATAAGGGCATTGTTCCCGTTTGCTGCTGTGGACCAGAGCACTGCTTCTAGAAGAGATTGCTGAGATTTCCCCAGGGCTGCAGAAAATGGTTATTCAGAGAAAAACTGTTCCTTCACTGCAAAGGAAACTTCAGGTAAAAAGAGGAGGGAAAAGCAAATGCATCAAATGAGTAATTTTGTGTTAGTTATAGAACCAAAGCGTTTGCAGTTTGTGCTGGAACAAAAAATTGTGAATACAAAGCCATATCCAGCAAACATTTTAACGTGCCTGTGATAATGGCTGTTGAGATAATTTTTTCTTGCTTTATTTGGGCTTTTTTGGAAGGGTAAGTACGAACAGGAGAAATAAAAAATACCAATTACCTTTACCAGCACTGCACTATTCTGAGGGAAGGTGCTGGGGTGAAATGGGCTGATTTCTGCTGTCTGCTCCTCGTGTGATTTGTCATGCTGCAAGAGGGGAAACAGCACACTGCATTCTTCAGCAAGATGCTCTGGATAGTTTTGTCTGCAAGGGTTCTTTGCTTCAGGCTGTATCAAACCCATTTTCAATCTCTTGCCTTTACAGTAAGGGAAATGGTTTGTACAGAGGGCACTGATGTCAGCTTACTGTTGTTGATGTTGTCTAGTTTCTTCTTCAGAAAATTGTCGTGCTAATTTTTAGTGCAGGGCTTTGTTCCTGTGAATTCAAGTCCACTTTTTCCTGTCCCTAATGTGTTGTCATCTCTTTTCTTGTCCTGAAGCATCTATTTCTTTTATGTAGTGGAAACTATCACAGTTTTCCCTCCCAGAGATGGTTTGTGATAGGCCAAAGCCTGCACTGATCATATCCCATCCCACTATTACTCTCTCAAGTGAAATAAATCTCTTTATCGTGTTTTGTGGGCTGGAAGGCTTCTTCACCATTCTTTGTCAAATGCCACCTTGCATTTCTGTTGCTGTAATAAAAACCCCATTTTCATCCCCACACTCTTTTCTGTCCTGGAGGAGACCCAAGATTAAGAATAGCTGCCTTCTTTTATTTGGGAGGAAAGTGGGGGTTGCTGCATGAAGTTTCACTTGTCTTGTTGAGTTGAATTGTTCCCAAAGATGGAGTGTTCAGCTGTCCTATGTCCCCAGTCTTCTCTCCAGAGCAAGATCCACATATGGATGTTCAGACTCCAGCCTGCCTCTCTGCTGTAGGGAAGATTAAATCTCCACCCTAAGCTTTCTGAACAAAGCCACCTCAGTCACATGAAGCTCTGCAAGTACTGTTGCTTGGTATTAGAGGCTTGGCAGCACTTAAAATTCAGCAGTTCATTTTCTTTTTCACTAGTAAGAAAAAAAAAGTTGAATTGAAGGAGAACTAAGGTTGTATGACAGTGCTTCATGCCACCCCCATCGTGTGGGCGTAGATAGACAAAACCTGAAACATCTGAGAAGCCAGAAACTTGTGCAGCAAAACACAGCCTAAACATTATTGCTGTGATGCTGAGAGGTGGGCTAATGCCTTGCCTTTCTTATGTCAATAGCAAATAGCTTAAGCAAGTTTGTGTTAAAAAGAAATTCTCCCTAATCCTTTGACATAAGAGCACTTTCAAGACAGCTGAGGGAAGAGTTCATAGAATTGTCTTTGGAAATGCTGGGAGCATGACTGAGTAAGGGCTCTTGAACACAGTTATTTCACTTGGAAATTGAATCCAACTTGGCAGTTTTCCCACCCTTGACTGGGCAGTTGGACTGGCTGGATTTCAGAGGCCCCTTCCGCCCTACAATATTCCATGACTTTGAGGGCCCTTGAGCAAGAACGCATTTCTAACAGAAATTGCATTCTATATAGGATTAAGTTTCATTTGAGCTTCCCCATAATTAAATTCTGAGTTGTGTTTCAACCAGCCTTTGGTATCATTGCCTTGGCAGGGAGGCTCAGTTTCCTGGGACGCAGAAGATCCACTGGAGAGGCTCCACTTCTTTTGTTGATGGCTTTTTAGTTAGTCTGTAAGTAACTCTGGAGCTTGGTAGATGGTTTTTGGAGATTTCCTCTGGAATTTAAGGAAATGTGTTTTCAAGCATTTCATTTTCAAGGTTTGGGCTCTGATGGCAGCTGTCTGCCCTTCCTTGGGTGTTTGAGGAAGCAGCACTTGTTTACCCAGCCCTTGTTCAGGTTTCTCTAAGGACCAGGGTACCCTAATGTGCCATGTCATCCTCAGTGTACTGCATGCAAGTACAGTGATCTGAGTTTATTTTTAAATCAGGATGTTTTTTCCTTTTTATCTCCTTCCTCTTTCTCCTCCCTAACAGAAGAAAAGTTTTTCCTTGTGAAAACTGAGGTTTCATGTGAGCCTCCTGATCCTGTTTCCATTTTTAGTCCAGCCAAAGACTTCACCTTTGTGGATGCAAGCTTCCTTTTTTATAGCAAGAAATCCCACTGAGCCTGGCTGAAAAAGAGACTTTCGGTTAACCCATCTCAAGTTCTGTTGTTCTCCCTCTTGTTTATCTGTGTTCAGCAAATATTGATCAGGATGGCTTATCCCCTCTTTCATGACATACCACTTAGGGAAATACCAGCAGGTGCTCTCTGCTTTTACCCAGAGGCACTCAAAACAAGCTTTGATTTGGCCCACTGTGCTCTGGACACGTGGAGGCATAGGGATGTAGTTATATTTTCCTGCTAAACAAGTTGCCTAGATGCAATTCTCAGAGCCCTGAGAACTGAGTGATCTTGCTTACACTTGGTATACAGAGCACAAACGAGTGAAAGGAAAGATCAGTGTATGTAGGTAGGTGTTTAAATATGCATAATTGGATGTCAGCTAACCCCTTCAATGTTTGAGTGATAGAGGCTTCCTCCAGGATCTCTGAAGTCATTTTTTTTAGCCAATGGAAATAAAACCGAAACAAAATGTTACAAAGTCATGTCTCTCCTCTTTCATTCTGATGAAAAGCATTTTATGGGCTTGTTTTATATCCTTTTATTTTGCTATTCTTTTGGTTTCCCCAGGATAATCTAATTGATGGCAGGCAGAGGTATCTTGCACCAAATTTGCTGTGACTCAGTATGTCTTGTTAAAGAAGTCATTTAGATACACCCCCTCAGACTATAAACACCTCCTGTTGTTACTGCTGATGTACAGAGTTTCACTGGTGAAAACAAGCCAGCCTTGATCCAAGCTGGAAGTTCCTGTCCCGTGGAGGAAAACAGACACATGAAGAAGATGGGGCAATCGTGAGCTGAGGACATGAGTTACTAGATGTAACAAATCAGATCATCATGGTCAGAGAAGCACAAGAGCACATTAGAGATTGCACTCCAGCCTGAGCTTCTGTTTCAGTAAAATTTCCATATCACGAGGTATGCAGGACTGCAGGCTGTAGCCAGAGCATTAATGGATGAAATTATTTTGACCTTTAGGTTTGTTATTGAAGATATATTTTATTAAAAAAAAAAAAAGTCCAAAATGTGCTTTAATCACAGGATACTTCTACCAGGCCACTTAATTAACATCTGGCTGCCTACCCAACAGCTCTGCATTTGAATATGGGCATCTTCTTGTCCGTGATATTCATCTGCTGTGGAACAAGGAGCACCACTTACATTCTCAAGTCTGTGAGCACTGAGAAATCTAAGTAATGTAAAGGACTTATTTTTTTAATGGATCAATAATCTAAATATTGAACAGTTGAGAAATGTGCATTTTTAAATGATTGAAATAAGAAAAATGGGCATTGATTCTTCAGCAATTTAGTTTTCCAGGAGAGAGCCACAGAACCTTTGTATGCAGCTCTTGGGGCTTTCTAGTTGTTACATCCTTTGAATATAAAACTGTTGCATTGCAGGTAAATTTTTGTTTTGCTGTCCTTGGCTTGATATTCCTTCAAGTAAGTGGTTCTTGGTTGACAAAAGCCTGAGGGGGTCTTGTGAATTAGCTGATGCTGATTAATGTTCATGGTGAAGGTGGGTGAAACTCATGACCTAGAAAGATGAGTGTTATCTGGAATGGCTGGGTAGCTGGAGAGTGGGATTGCTCTGCTCTCTGGTTTTTGTGTGTGGCTGCTTGGTGTGTGCTGGTACTCAGTGAAAGATAAAATTGCTGCTGTGTGATGCCCTGTCATAACCCTCACTGCTCTTTGTGGAGCTGCTGCTCATATCAGTACACAGGAAGAGCTTTACAACAAGTGGTGTTGAACCTAAAGCCTGCTGCTAACAGCAGCTTTGCAAATTTTAGTAACAAACCTAAATGTAAGGAAAATCACTTTTAACAAAACCAGACTTTGTCCTTTTCTTTCTTTTGTTTAAACAACCAAAAATCCAAGATCAATCCCATTTTTCTAAACAACTTGGAGATTACCTAAGATGCTGCTGGTTCCATTGTAGCAATTCCCAATTCTCTTATTTTAGAAGTTCTTAAACCTGATTTCCTTTGGCTGTGGTAACCATATCATCTGTTCATTTACTGCATCACCACCCCTGCAACCAAGCTGAATCTGAGAATTGAGGCTGAGGAGGTGCTGATCCCTTCACCTTGTTCAGCACAAACCCATCCTTCTCTTTCGCCCTTTTGCTGCCAGCTGGAGTCTTGTGAATTGATGAGCAGCTGAGCAGTGAGGGATGCCATCCTTTGCTGACACGGGTTGTATTTACTGAAGAGGTGGCAGGATCTCTCACAAGTTTGGAGGAGTCTGAATTCTTGATGAGTTGTCACTAGATGGCTCAAAGGTGAAAGCAGCAGTGTCTTAAGGGAAGTGAGCTGAGCGTAATGGAAAAGCACTATTTAAAAACTCAGGCTTGTGGTCAGGGACCTCTCAGCAGCAATGGCAGAGCTTAGCTGCCCTTTCTGCCTTCTGAGACCACTTAAAAATAAATGTATAAAAAATAAAAGGACTTGCCAGCAAACATTTGAATTCAGAAAATGTAGCAGCAGATTTCTGTCGTGCTCAGCTTCTGCAGTGACATTGAACTAGATGAGAATTGTTCTGGAGCATTTAATTTGTTATGAAATATATAGATGTTCTTTCCTATTGTTTCATAAATATTTAAATTAAGCCTGAATGCAGAAGGAAAGGTAAAGCAGGGAGCTGTTGCTGCCCAAGGGTTTGGTGGGTAGGAGGCTTTCACTCTGTAAATGTGAATTCCAAGATGAACTTGTTCTAAGTGAGTTTTCTAGTTGGGGTGGAAGCTAGCTGAATTATGATATTAATGTTCATTTTGAGGAGCAAACAAGAAGCAAATAGCCCTGGTGTTGCTGGTTAGCAGTGGAGCATGCTCCATGGTCTGCCAGGGATGCTGAGGGCAGGAGCCAGCGCCGGGATGCTGGATGAGCTTACAGGTGGAGTTCAGAAGTGTTTGATTCCCCTCATTGCCCACTCCATTTCCCTTACCTTCAGCTGCCTCTTGGGAAAAACTCATTTTCTGAGCCTCCCAGAGCAACCTGCCACCTCCCCTGGGACCTGCTGGTGTGCCAGGGATGCTGCCCATCCCAGACAATTTCAGCTCATCAAAGTCCACCAGGAAAGGCTTCTGCCGGGGTACCTGGGGGTTGTATTTTTCTCATTTAGCTTCACTTTGGGGCTCTCTACTTCCTCAGCAGATGGCATTTTTATCATGTTTTTTGCAAAGTCCATATGGCCTACAAGAGAGAGTATCTCTTTAATTGTAAAACATGACCACCTGTTCAGATTTTAATGAATGCAGGGAGCGTTCGTCTTCATACATCTACTTAAAAATAGCTGCTTCGATTGAATTAAAAAAAAAAAAAAACAAACCAAAAAGCTGAAACTCAGTTGGGCACCAACACTTCATCTGCTGAAATAATCAATTAATAATTAAGTGGCTAATTTTAGAGCCCACTGGCCTTGCTGGTTCCCTCAGCCCCGTTGTGATGAGAGCAGACAGTGATTGATTGCCCTGCCGATGCCGAGAGGCACAGCCGTGCTGGGGCCAGATGCTGGCAGGCTCTGAGCTGTTTGTTGGGGTGTTTGGAAGGTGAATGCAACTTCGTGGCTCTGCTCTGCAAATAGACTTTGTCTGCCCTGCTACAGCTCTCTCCTCTCTGCGTTGCTCCAGCTGCTGCTCACATGCAGCCATCTGCAGGTATCCCTTTCCCTGCCTCTTTCTGAAGGATAAAATCTGGTGCTCAGAAAGGTGCCCTAATGATGGGCCAGCGTTGAAACTGTATGCAAAAATAGACTTGAAAGGCTTATCCACAAACTGATTCCTAATAAAAAGCCCTGCTAGAATCATTCTGCTCATTAAAATAGCAATTGCCAGTTAACTGTTTCATAGCTCCCACAGGTCTGCTCAGTAGAGGAAAAACTGTGGAGTTTTTGGCTCCAGCTTTCAGAGAAGTAGAAGAGACCAAGGTGTCCAAATCTTGCTAGTGCTAATGCTTAATTCGAAGTTCCTTTAGAAAATTATCCCATTATTCAATAAGCCTGTTGCAATGTCGTGTCGTTCTACAGCTAATTAAAATACCCAAATGGTAGGAGCACAGTGGGATTTGGGTTGTTTGGAGGCTTAATATTTCTGAGGTGAAAGACACAGGAACTGTTTGAAAGAGTGCTTGGGGCACAGCAGCTTCAGTGCTGATAGTAAGGGGTGCAATAGCTGCTGGGTTTCAACACAACAGAGTTACTTGGCAGTGTAAATGGTGGAGAAAACTTGGTGTGGCTGCTTGGAGCATCTGCTTTTACACCTAGAGGAGGAAGAGAGCCAGAAATCTTTACCCAGGGAGACCTCTGAGCCGGTCATCTGCAGAGAGTAAAGTGCTGGAAGCAGTGAGAGGGGAAGGTGGCTTGCCTGCCCACCTTGTTTTATTGAAGGTGCTTCTGACAGCTCCCTCCCTGTCCTGCCATGGCCACCAGTTAGCTCCTTAATCTGGGGGAGGAGCTCCCCTTGCTGGTGGTTGCAGTAGCTTGATTGAGGTAAACCTGGTTATCTCTCAAACCACGTGGGGTTTTGAGGCAGCGGGTCTCTCAGCTGTATAGAAGACAATACCCAGCTTCGAAATGCTGTGTAAATACAAAAACAGCTGTAGCTGTTGGCATTTAAATTCACTTCTGTGTAATCTTTGTGATGAACTTCCACCAGTGGGATGTTATTTTGGTGGGAGGAGGGTCAGAGCAGTGTTCAGCTGATGTCTGGGTATCACAAGTTGCTTGGTGAGAGGGATGTCCAGCTTGGTTTCCATGTGTGTGGTCTTCCCTCCCTGTGCTTCCAGAATAGCAAGGGGTAATTAAATGAAATTCAACATTAAATGCTGAAAGTTGGGAAGGGAGAAGCTTGTTAACCTTGTTGAGCTGGAAACAGCACTGGGAGGGTGTTTGGGGCTTGGGGCTCATGAGGTTTTCTCTTCTCGTTTTTGTGTTTTCTTGGGAATTGGCATTTAGTTGTGCAGAAAAGAAAATGTATCGCTAATTCTGCTGTGGCCCCTTTTATATGGTTGTGGCACTGGGGCACATCTGTGAATTAAATCTTAAGATGAACTGGAATTTAGTCTGTTCCCTCATTAGCAGAAATGCTAATTCTTTCTTGATTAGTAATGTCAGAGGAGAGAAGCAAAAAACAAAAGTATGAAGGTTATCCATCCAGAAGCAAGCATGACAAATTTAACCCTGTTTTTCCACAATCCAGTTTAAGTAGGAGAGTGAGTTTTTACCCTCCAGTTCTTCAAGTTTTCCAAGAGGGGACAGCTTGAGGAAGGAAAAGGAGGATGCTGGGAATTAGCAGTTGGAGTGGCTGGGCAGAGAGCTGAGAAGGCAGGCAGAAGAGGTGAGAGCTTTTAGCTGCTGGGTCTTACGGGTACACGGGGTTTGCAGGAGGACACGTGTACAGGCACACACATGTGAAAGGCACCTTTTTCCCTTCCTGACCCTTTGAAAGGGAGCATGGACCTTTGTGGAATGAATTTTGGGGCTGTTTTAGGAAGCCTGCCTAAACACTCTTTTGCTGCGGTGCAGACTGTTTATCCTAGATGGGGCTTGAAGTGAGATGTGGAAGCTGCAGGCGGGATTTTTGCTGTGATTATTACCCCAACTGATGGAATTTTGCCCCTTTTGTTCCCTGTCTCCAGATCACTGTGTTCACTACTATGACCTTCGCAACACTAAGCAGCCCATCATGGTGTTCAAAGGGCATCGCAAGGCAGTCTCCTATGCAAAATTTGTGAGCGGCGAGGAAATCGTCTCTGCGTAAGTGTTGCCTTTTCTGGGGGCTAAAAACCTCGTAGCCCTTGCTTGGCAGGGCTCTTCAGGGCTGTGGAGCACCTTCACCTGTGTGGGTGGCTGCTCTCACAGGCTGCTGTGCTTTTGGGAAGCAGAGTGTTGCTTTTCTCCGAGTCGAAAATAGAAATTCATTCCTGGTGTCACTTGGCTGTGCTCTGTCTCGTGGAGCTGAAATGCTCAAGAGGAATATGAAGACAACTAGAGGTGGCTCCTGTCTGCAAGGCCTGACGTTGGGAAGCTGCAGGTGGACTCTCCTCCCACTGTGTGCACTGAGGATGCTCCTGACCAGAGCTCTGTGATAGGGAAAGCTGCTGGCAGAGCCCTGGGGATAATAATCTGCAGTAAAACACAGCTAATGAGTGACAGAAGTGATCAAGTGGTACTGCTATGTATATGGTCTGAAGAGGAGGTTTAGCCACAGCCTGAGAGCAGCTCAGATAGGACTGACTGTTTGATCTGTTCTCTGGTAATTTATTATCTGCTCTGTGAAGACCCTTTTTAGGCTCATATTTGGGTTAGAAAGTAGACAAAGAGAAGCTGTGTTTCATGGCTCTAATAGCATGCAGCTTTTCAGCCAGGGTAGACCATAAGATCTGCTGTGGAGGGCCTGAGGAACAATATTCTCCAGCTTCTGTTCAGTTATGTGGCCAGATGTGGCTGCCCCAAAGCCAGATGTGGCTGCCTCTCTTCTAGGTAGGTTTTCAGTCACGTGGGAATGAATGTGCCTGTCAGGTCACACAGTGAAAATTTGGAATGAGTGGCTGCAAGCCTCTGCAGTAAACCAGAGGTGAACCTCTCTTACCTCCTGGGGAAGGTGGAGGGCTGCAGGGGGATCTTTGAGCTCAACACATTCGTGTCTAACACCTGAGGGCAGCAGGGATTGATCCCAGGGGTGGATCTAGCCCCAGGAAGAATGCCTGCTGCCTTGTGCTGAGCCAGTGGTTATCCAGCTTGGTTCTGTCCCGTGTTTTTATGCAGTGAAACAGAGCATTTTAAGGTATTCAGGCTGCAAGGGACTTACTCTGAGCTGAGCTGCATGATGGAGGATTCCCTGGTGGCTTCTGGTACTGTTTATATTTAATCAGCCTCTCTCTTCTTACTTCTATTAACTTTATAACTCTATAAGGCTGCAAATTCATATCTAGAACACAGAGAAAATTAAATTTAATGCTTCGAACCAAATCTCTGTTAGAGAAAGTGTTTAATAGAAACAGGAGGAGGCTGGGCATGTTTTACAGCCATAATCAAGTGGAGCATCATTTATGGGATGTTTTAGGGCAGGATGGCCCTGTTCTGCTTGGGCCAGCATTCTGAGAAAGCTTCTCCCAAAGTTCTGAGAGGAGCTGTCAGTAGAGCTGTTAGAGCTGTCAGACTTGGACAGTCAGCAACAGGGTGAGGTGAACAGGGAGAAATGTCAGAGCAGGTTATTTTTCCTGTCTTTCCTTTTGCAAACTGAGTAGAGGCAAGAGCAGTAGTGATTCTCAAAAATCAAGCACTGATTTAAGAAAAAAATTATATGTATATTCAGATTCTCTAGATTTCTAGCTAAAGCTGTTTTATGGATTGCATTGATTTTTTTTTTTGCCTTGTAGAGTTAGGTTTTGACCTCAGGGGTGTTCAGAACTGCCTGGTATTTAGCACAACACATTGATTGCAGTGCTGATTTACAGAGAGACAGATTTAACAGAGCAGCACATGCAAGATGTTTTTTTGGAGAGGATATGAAACCAGAAGAGCAGTGTAACACCACCAGGATCATGACCTTTTTCCCTCATTGCAGTTCAAAGGTGGATAGCTTTATTCTTTCACAGCATGCTTATCCTAAGCAATGTAAACATGGCTAGAGCTCGATGGGAATTTGTTAACACTAAAAACTTCCCATTAGTAATAGACTTCAGTGTTTGTATTTTAATGAAGACACCTAGCATGTATGCCAGTGAAATACAGAGGTTAAGTGCCTGTGGATCTGAGGTCTTCTTGATGGGTAGCTAAGAGCAGGAGCTGTCATAGGAGTCTGACAGCTTGTGGACCAGGGATTAGTCTTTTGCTGCTTTTTCCTGGCTGCAGAAAAGTTTAGTTTCTAGGTAACTCTGAAGCTTTTCAAAGCAGCATTTTAAAAATACAGCTGTCCTAATAGCACAGAAGGCACCTGCCTGTACTTGTGGGCCAAAAAAAAGCGGGAGTATACACCTTTTTGCCTTCTCTGGGCTGTTCCCCTGAGAGTAAGGATGAGGGAAGGGAGGGTGAGCAGCAGCATGGGGCAGGCACAGATGTGGAACAAGCACCAGGCTGAGAAGCTGAACGCTCTGTTTTGGGCCTCCCATCTTGAGCTGGAGTTAGGAGTGCACTCCTGCTTAAGTCACAGTATTACAGATAAAATTCACGCTTTCTTTCTGATCTGACCTCATACTAACTCACACTACTGACTAACAAATCTTGGTGCAGCTCCCTTATCGCTCCTTTGTCATTCCAGCTGTCATTGAGGACTGAGATAAGCTTTCTTGCAGGGTAGCACAAGGTGCATCTCTCCTTTTTTTGTACTATATTTTTAGGTAAATGGGACACTAGTGTAGGGCTGATGTCTTATGTCATTGGTAATATTTGATGGATATTGTGTGATTTGAGTTTTTTCCTTTCAGCTCTAAATATTCAGGGAGCAGCAGGGTTGGTGACATGACCTGTGTGGGAGTGCATTGCCTGCTTCCCCTCCCTCCCACCCAGGAGGCTGACAGGTCCTGCTCCCAATCTCTTTCAAATATAGAGATCAGAACAGCACTACCCCTTTCTTTCAAAAGGCTTCATGGGGCTTCAGTTCCACCACATCACCATTTGTTCCCCAGCTGTGTGTCTCAGTGAGTGCCAGAATACCAGAGCCATGTAAGCTGTGATTGCTAGGAAATAATGCCTGTGAAGTGAGAGATTGTGTTCGTGTCTCTTCAGCTTTGGGGGAAGAAATTAATCCTGTATCTCCTGGAAATGTGGGCTCCTCCTATTTGAGGTCTGCCAGGCAGCGGAGATTACTAACCCCAAAGGCAAAATGTTTTCTCACAGTAAACAGAAAAACATTTTGGAGGCAGGTATATTTGCATGTGGGGGAACCATAGAAAACAACAATTGTGGTTAATCCCAACATATTTTGCATATCTTGAATAGTAATATTTAGCTTTCCCTGACAAGGTAAAAAAAAGTAGAAGCTTGAGTTCTGTATCTATGCAGTCACGATTACACATGAGAAAAACAGATTTAATTTTAACAGCAACTCTGAGCCTCCATGGGTTTTTCTGTGCTGCTGCTTGGTATTGGGCAGGAGGAGGAGAACATGCTTCAGGGCTGCTGGGGAGTGAGGAGACTGCTTCCTACCCAAGCCCTGGAAAGACGTGAATGAGAGTTGCAGCTGGCATGGAGAAGGGAACAGATTTTATCCATGCTGTAAAGGTTTAAAAAATAAATAACTTTGGTGCGTCCTGGATCTGTGAGGATCTGGAGGAGGCAGTGATAGCCCAATGGCCATGCAGTTCAGTGCAGGGCTCTACAGTTGATGGGAGAAAGGAAGAGTAATACTTCAGGGGAGTTTTTATTCAAATGTGTAATGTGTTTTGACAGGCTTTTAAAATGAGGTGCTACCTTTCTGTGCTCAAGCTGAGCTGCATATGATTGAAAATGGGATAAACCTCCTGTTGTGCACTAAGGCTTCCTGCATTTACATTGTCATCGGAGTGTTGAGGAGCAGGGTGGCCAGGGAGGAAGGAGTTCCTGCCATATGGCAGCAGGGTGAATTTAAGTATTGCTTTCAGGTCAACAGACAGTCAGCTGAAGCTGTGGAACGTCGGGAAGCCTCACTGCTTGCGCTCCTTCAAGGGTCACATCAACGAGAAGAACTTCGTAGGGCTGGCGTCCAACGGAGACTACATTGCCTGTGGTGAGTAGAGCAGCACCCTGACGTGCCAGGGATTCCTGGCAGCTGGGGCCTCGACACTTGCAAAGCACACCAGCACTTGTGCTATACAGCTGCGTGGGCTTTTGCATAGAAAATTCTTCAGAATTTCCACCCTCCTTCCCCTCCAGGGAGTGGCCTTAGCAGCCCTGACCTAAGGGGGTCTGTAGATGGTTTTCTTCCATTGCAGATGAGTTGTTTGTGCTTGATGATTCAGGCTTGCTGTCATCAAAATCAACTACTACTGTCGTAGCTCTTGGTATAATTTATGTCTTTCAAGATTAACAATTGGCACATCCTCATGCATCACCAGCAGCCTGGGCCACACGAGGATCCAGTACTTGTCACTTAGTGTGGCATTCTGCAACCAGAAGTGCCCGCATCTCAAACAGCTCCTTAGAAGACTGACTCATTAGCTACCCCTTTGGCTGTTCCTGTCCTTGCACTGCTTAAGTTGGGCTGTCGAAGCTCTGTAAAGGCACAGCTCTTGGTGGGAAGGCAGTGACAGGCTGATAGCTGTGGGATGAGCAGGACAGCTGTGCCAGCACTGAAGGGAGGACCTTAGCTTGTGTGTTCTCTGATCGCTGGGCAGCTTGCAAGGCAGAAGTCAGGATGGGTTTCTAAATAAAGCCCTGTACAGTCTAGTCTCTTTTGCTTAAGCCTCCACAGACCAAATTGTCACACTTGATTGTGGCAGGCAAAACTTTGATAGTGCTACCTGCCTTTGAGCTGTGGCTCTGAGCAGGCTGGATGTAGCAGTGATTCGTGTGATAGTGCAGATGCTCTGCTCAGAATGCTCTGCCCTGAGGAAGTTGTGGAGGGTCCTTGAGATACTGTGAGGTTTGCGGGTGTGCTGTATGCTGCAGTTGTCTTGTAATAAAACCATGTCCTGTTACTAAGTGTGATGGAAGTTTGCTGTGGAGCACTTCCAGCTGCCAGGGCACCATGAGCGCGACAATAACTACAAGGAAATGTCTGGGCTTGTCTTAAGCAATGAAAAAGCTAAGCAGCCTTATTTCTGCTTGTCTTACCAGAGCCTAATCTTGTATACTTATGTTTTTTTTTATTTCTAGGAAGTGAAAATAATTCCCTTTACTTATACTATAAGGGCCTCTCAAAGACGCTGCTGACATTCAAGTTTGATACAGTCAAAAGTGTCCTGGACAAGGACCGGAAAGAAGATGACACAAATGAGTTTGTGAGCGCTGTGTGCTGGAGGGCACTTCCAGATGGGGTAAGCTTTCTGCTTTCTCACGGAATGGCCTTGCTGAGGGTTTGACTGCACTTGGTATTTTCCTGTTCATGGGAAAATTAAGGGTACTTGCAGGTAGTTGTGAGAACCCTGATGATTTGCAGGGTAACTGAAATGCTGAATGCAAGAAGAGACTGCTGTGACCGTAACTCTTCCACCTGGGTGTTTGAATTCCTCTATATGGCATCTGAAACCCCAAAAGCAGCATTGTTCTTCTGGCACTTCATGGTTTTAGTGGGTGCATGAGTGGGGTTGTTGTTGCTTTAATGATCATGGTGGAGCCTTGTCTCAGCGTTCCTGTGTCTATCTGGGTTTGCTCATTGGAACACAGCCTTCGTGTTTAGGTGAGTAGATACAAAAAGGAGGTGAGTGCAGGCTGCAGTCACCTCCGTGACTGCTCTAGTAACACTGAATTCACATCCCTGGCCTGTGTGCTAATGTGGCAGGCAGACCTGATGGCAGCTTTTGTGAGTCTCTCAGAATGGGGCTGCTCTGGAGAACAAATTTTTTGGCGCTGCCTTTGAATTGAGAGTGCTCTTGAAAAGCTTGCATGAACAAAATGGAGCAAGTAACTCTTGTAGGTACAAGGTTTGCAGATCAGATACTTAATGGGCCTTTTGGGAGGGGGCAAAAAGGAGTTGATCTTAAATGCAGTCTTCCAAGTAGCTGAAGTGAAATGTTGCCTGACTGCTGTGCTGAGATGTTGCGTTCACAAAGACAGCGCTTTGGAAGGGAAACATCAACCAGTCTGCTTTCTGCATGTGCAGACACTGATTCAGTTGTCACTGGCACAAACTCACTTGGGATGGACACTTCTGAGTCAAAACCAAAATAAACCCACGTGTCTGGAGCTGCCCTTTGTGTTTAAAAGTAAGAAGTGGGCTGTTGTGGTTTGAGCAGGGGGCATGAGAGTCAGTGATGGAGAATCGCCAGCTTCTTCCTGGCTGGGGATTTAGGAGCGCTTGGTATACACGTGTCTCAGGTGAAGAGTGGCTGTTGTAAGTTTGGAAATTTGTCTTTCTGCTGGATAAAAACATGCTGTGGGAACCTGTGTGTCCAGAAATGCCCTATCCTTGAACTGCCTTCACTTTAGTGTTTGGGTTGTCTTGCCCACCACTTCTACAGGCAATAACAGAGATGTCTCACCCTGGGGTAATGTCTTTTGCCATCCACTCCTTAGCAGTCTTTTCTCTGATAAATGTGCCCTGATAGATCTTCTGCTTAAGTGGCTGAGAAACTTCTAAGCAGTCACCAAGGGCTGTCAAGCAATTCTTCATAATCAGGATGAAAAGTGTTATACAAAAATGTAGTAGTTAAATCAGGCCCGTCAAGATTTTGCCAAATAATGTTCAGGCTTCACTCCATTAGGCAGCATTCAGAATCCATGCTGTTCTGGTCTTTTTTTTTTCCTCTAGCATTCGTCTGCTTTTCCCTGGGCTGCTTCTAAATGAGCCTGTTTCTCCTGTGGCAGCCCCTGTACCTGGCTCTGGCTTTTAAAGAGAGCAGCAAAAAGCTGCCTGCGAGTGGTTTTTGCCTCTGCCTGTGGTACATACCAAGCAAGCAGCCTCGCTTGCTTCTGCCAAGAGGCCTCAGTGTTTCCTTGCACCATATCTTTTCACTGATCCAGCTGCACATTCCTCCTCCCTTCTACTGGTGCAGCGATCCTCTCTGACCTAATTGAGACTTTGCTCATGTTCTTAGGAAATTAAATTACTGCACAGCCAAAGGTCAGTTACGTCCACAAAGTCTTACTCAAATGATGAAACTCTCCTGCTCTCCATTTTGCTAATGTTTCTTCAAGTTGTCATGATTTTTTTCAAGTAAGCTTCGCATATACAGGCTTCCCTAAAAGCTGCTTTTTTTTTTTTCTGGTGCTTGACTGAACCAGAGAAGGCCTGTGCCTCACAGTGCTGTCAGCACCTGCAGGATTTGGGGAACCCACAGCCTATTTCCAGCTTAATTACAATTTTGATCCTGAGTGAGTCAGTCTGCCTTAGTTTCCCAGTTATAAGAATTGCCACACGTACCTCTCACCGCTGGCTGTGATCCCACCTCTCTGCTGAAGGACCGTGTGTGTGTGGAAGCAGCTCCAGGCCAGCAGCTGTGCAGAGCCCAGCACGGGCTGGGAAACCTGCCCCAGATCCACAGGCAGCACAATGAGCAAGTTTTATGGTGCTGTGGGCACTCTGTTCTCCATTCCTTGCTGGGCTGGCTCGAAGCATCTCACTTGTCTCCATGCTGTGGTCAGCAGGCAGCATCTTCAGTTTGTCCCTGAGGGGTGGGAGGTGCCAGCACAGCCTTTCCCCAGGGCTCCCCAGTGCAGCAGGCTCTCGGTTTCCATACAGTGCTGTTCTCAAGGATTGTTCTTTAATTAACCTTTGGAGATGAGATGAGTAAGTTTCAGATCTGTCAGTTATCTTGGGAAGCATGAGTACATGTACTCCTTCACTTCATGCACTTAAGTGCAAAATCTCAGATCCTAATTAAAACTTAACTAAAACTTTCAGATGAAATGTCATTGATTCTTTCTTAAATCTATTTTTATGAATTCAGGCTTTTACTTCCTCCTGAGCCTAAGTCAAGCTGTGCCAGCAGCCCTTGCCAGAACCCATCTTTTTATTTTTTCCCTTCTGCACTGTTTTTTTTTTACTTACAAAGATGCAGAGACCTTTTTTCTGGTCCAGCTCAGAGGTCCAGCAGCTCCTTCTTTTTACCTATATCAAAGCTATAACAAGGAAGAGAAATTATTCTCCCTAAATGCTTATTAGCATTTTGCACCAGGTTTACTCACTTTTCAGTTCCTAAAAGTGTTTGGAAATAAGCACTAGCTTGTAGGTTAATTGTTCTGTTAGACTCTTTGGAAAAAAACAGGCAAACAAAAAGCTTCCCAGCAGGCTGACTATGAAGCAAACCTCTGATTCTTGCAGTACTGTGTTTTGGGCAAAGGCAAATAGGCTGCTGGATATTTTCTAAATAGCACCTACTTACTGTTTGTGGGGAAAACCATTTCTCCCTTCTTGTTTTATGCTGAAAGTTGATCAATATTTAAAAGAAGAGAAAGCTTCAGGGTACTTTTGGCCTAAGTGACTTGATAAACATGAGTTAGACATGTAGATGCTTTTGAGAACATTCCCTGGACCAAATCCTTTAATTTCCCAAGTCAAGGATTTTATAATATACCCATGCCATCCATTTTAACCAGCTTGATTTCAATCAAGAATCCAGTCTTGAGACTGAAAACAACAATCTCCTATTTTAGTAGCCTGTAAACAGGGGATGCTCTTGAATACCGGGATGCTCTTACACAGGGAAAAGAAATTCTCCTAGTGGTAGTAGCTCAATGCATTTAAGTGGATGGAGATGTCATCTGTCTCGGAAAGGTCGCTGCAGTTACGTCTCGGTATGTGGATCATAGCTGGAAGAGATTGGTTTGTGCTTTGCTTTCCCTTATGTGTCCTACAGGAAGTTTTCTCCTTCCCCAAAGGGGACACCTGTTGTTTGAGCCTGCTCTGCCCTTTCTCAGAGTTTTTGTGCCTCATACGTGCTGTGTTAAATGATTGCACCTCAAGTAGCCCATTTCCCAGGCACGGTTAGTGTTTCTCAGAAAGAAGCTGTTGAGAGAGAGACCAAGGCTGAACCTGCTCCCAGGACAGCAAAAAGGTATTACAGCTGAACACAGAAGCAATTTGATTATGTAGATTAAGCATGGCTCAATCTATCATAATCACTGTAAAGAAGCCATTTAATTTTGTCCCTGTTTGCACAAGTATTCATTACTGCTGATAAGCAGGTTACCAGGGAAGGGTTTCACAAGCAGAAATGTCGAGGCTTTGATACCAGTGAGGAGATGCAGATAAGAACAGGAGAAAGCCATGCAAATTATGTACATTTGTTTCTTTTTGGAGGAGTAAAGAAGGGAAATCCATTAAGAAGGGTGCTGCAGTCCTTAACCAAAGAGCGTGTGGGTGGTGGGATGTACGGGGTGGGTGCAGAGGTCTCCTGGGAGGAAGGCTGCCAGTGGTAGGAAAGCATCTCCTCTGCCTGAGCAGAAATCCATGTATGTTTTCTCACTTCACCACTCCTCCAAAGTAAATTTATGGGGGGTCTCAAAGCAGTCATCTAACCATGGGTGAGAGAAGGCAGCTCTGGGATTCTGTGCTTCAGGTTGGCTTTGGGCATTGCCCTATGATGGAAGTATCTCCATAATTAGCCCTGCATGTCTGAACTTCTCTTTGTTAATCTAAGAGGATGAAATACTCCCTTCAAATAGGTTTTTGGTGCATCTTTCCAGAAAACAAGCTTTTCTTCTGTTTATTTTTCCTTTCTTCTGGACATCCAGCTTTGTTTCTAAATGATGTCTGACTTGGATTCTTTAAATAGAAATCTATAATTGTAGCACTGTAAGTTAGTCACCTAATAGGGCTGCAGTCTTGTGCACTGATGAAAAGTAGCCATCCTTTGTTTCCCAGTAGCCTTATAAATGGTACACAGTGTACACAGGAGCTGGTCAGGGGCTCTTGTAATTTACAATCAGCAAATTGGCTCCCTTCACAGGAATTAATTTAGCCAATACAAATTATTTCAGGAAGTGATTCATTGCCACTTTAAAATGCTAATTAATTTGGGTGATTTATGAACATTAAAAATGAAACCTCCTTTGTCATTCCCAAGTAACCAAATGCTAATTCAGTGTCATTCTTAAGTAACTTGTATCAGCTGTAACTATATCTCTTGTAGCTTGAAGTACAAATTCCAATGGGATTTTGGGGGGGAAAACAAGTAGCACTTGATACTTCATTGTTTCCCTTTGCTGCTGAAATTTTGAAGTCTCAAAATTGGTGAGAATTTTGACTTCCAGCTTCAACTCTGCAGTGTTTTATTTTTACAGCATTCTTAACTTACCTGTTCAGATGTCAGGAAATAACCCAGGTAGAAACCTAAGGTTTAGGAGATAAATGCCTGCCTGGAGTGATCAGACCCGTGCCTGTCTCTGATACCAGCTGTGCCACAGGTCACAGCATGAGGTATTTTCTGGAAGGGCATCTGCTGAGTTCTGACTCATCCCTTCTTTCCTAGACCAGGACTGGCCTGTAGCACTGATGTGCAGCATCTCCCAAGCTAGCATCCTTGCAGGTTATCCTCCAGTGCAGTCCCACACCACTGCTTCATGGTGGAAACACAGAGGTCGTCATTCTTGTGCTTGAAATGCACAGCAGTTTGTGGAAGGCTGAGAATGATCAGCTTCTAAAAACCACAAGATGTGGCTTTGATTGGGTTTATTCTACTGGTTTTTTTCTCCTCCACCTGAAAATCATCAAAGGTTTTCTCCCTCCTCTGAAAGCTGTCTAATCCCCATAGCCTGCATGCTGCAAGGCTCACAGCTGTCTGTGTGATGGCTTCCCACTCCTCTTGACATGCCCTCTGCTCTCTGGCCATTGGCAATGCTTTAAACACAGAGTTTTCTTTGACTTCTATTTTACTCTTTCCTTAGGTAGTAAATGTATTTGATTTCTCTTCCATCTACCTTTTTCATGTCTACTGCTCCCTTACTCATTTGAAAATCTAAAACTTAACAGCAAATGGAACCCAGAACATCAGAAGATACGTCATAAATGCTTCATTTTCCCTCCCCCTAGATTTTAGCATATCAGTTACATGTACCAACACACACTCTATATACTGGTTTATGTGCTGCTTGAAAACTAATTCCTTATGCAGAATAATTTCTACTTGCAGATAAAAGATGGCACAAGGTAAGTATGTATGGTCCTTTGTGCTGAACATGCTCATATCCTTTCGTCTCCATATCTCTTCAAATGTTCTATTTTGGGCTCTATTTTTTCTGTGGCTAAGGAGAATTAATTAAAAAATATTCAGGTGACTAACAATATTTTCTTCCCTGTCAAAAACCTCGGAGTCAAAGTGTGGAGAACTTTGTGGGGGAAAAAAATCATACTCTTCTTATTAACAGTTTGTGCATTATATTGAAATCTCAGTCTGCTGACACCTGGATCCATGTGAAAGACCGTCCCGATAATGTGATTATGCAAATGACCAGCTTTATGGGGAAGTGTTTAATTTTGAGAGTTCTGTAGGAGAAGAAAGCTACTGGTAAATGTTCTTTCCTTTCTGTCTCCTCCCTGGCTGCAGGGTACTCTCTGAGCTTCCTCCCAGTGAGGACATGACCGCGCCGCTGCCGCAGGGGTGAAGGGAGCCAGGAGAGTCCACTGTGCTCCTCCTGCCCAGGGTGTTTGGGGGCAAAAACTTCCACTGCACCGTTTATGCTGCTGTTTCAGGGCTCAGGGTGGCACAGCAGCAGTGGCTGGTACATCAGTGCCTGTGCTAACCCTTCCTGTCCTAGATGCAGAGCAGCTGCCCGTGCCACCGCTGAGGCCACAGGGGCTGAGTCTGGCACTTTTGTTCATCTCTGGAAGTTCAGGTCCCCTGCAGTGCTGCAGCACTCTGATATCTTTGTAGCTTCTATTTTAAGAATAGCTTCTTCAAGAAATGTAGGTGGCTCAGGTTTTTCTTCTTTGTTGGTTTTAACTTTACATTTGCAAACTCAGTTTCTCTCCTTCTGCAAGGTGAGGCACTTTTTTTTTTCTTGCATAAGCACAGAAAATTGCCACAGGGTCAACGTTGTCTTGAAGTGAGGGCAGATGAAAGTCCACCTGTTTCCTGAATGAAGGCAGTATTTACTCTTTCAGACTTTTATAGATGATATTTGCTCACCAGTGCATCTCTTCTAATGCCAAGAGGAGTAGAGAGCGTGTTGTAGATGGAACTGAAGCCCTTCTTATGGGAGTCACCTTTCCCAGACTGAGTGAATGACACAGTGGCCGACATAACTGAGTGCTGTTGGCATTACAGTTCCAGTAGCTGATCCCAGTGGTGCAGCTGTAGAGATAATGGATTGCAGATCATTGCTGGTGCAAGCAGAGGCCTGAGCAGGCTCTTGCTGTTTCCTAAGCTTTAAAAAAATAAGAGCATCCCAATGCAATTGCAAATCATATTGCTGTGTTGCACACAGTGAGCTGGGGATGCAAAGAAGTCTCTCTATAGGTGTTGTTAAACTTCTGAGTGGATGTTTTTTTCCTGTGGGCACTCAGCTGCTTTAGTAAATATCAATTCTTTATTCAAGTATCAGTTTTATGACAGATGAATCGAAGTCAGGAATTCACATGGAACCTGGACTTCATTCCCAGCTCCATCCTCAGCTTGCTACTGAATCATCATGTTGCAAGGTGCAGCAGTATGTGTCATGGGGCCCTTATATAAGCTGTGTCCCAAACAGCACAACTGCAAAGAGAATTATTTGTGTTACTTTTACTGGGGTGGAGAGAAAAAGAAGAGCAGGTTCATATGCAGAGAGCAGTTGCTTTTAGAATTAAATGATTGGACAACTGTATTCCCTTTCCACCCAATCTCAGCAGTGCTGCTGTTGGGCCTCCTGGTCTGGACTCGGATATGTACCCAGTTGGGCTCTAAAGCCACTGATTAAATAATAGATTAGGCTGTTGAAGGGCTTGGGGGGTTTTCAGATGATGCCTGGAGAGCTATTTGTCATGAAGTATAAGCTTCTCTCTTACCATGCCTTACCTTAGCAATGTGCCTTTGGCATTTCAGCTGCTCTGGGAATTAGAGGTGGCAGCTGTGCTCTCTCTGCCCTCCTACAACTCTTAGCCTTTGGGCAGGAAGGCTCATTCCTAGTATTTTGGGGGCTCTTATAATCACAGTATCATGGAGTAGTTTGGGTTGGAAGGCACATTTAGAGACCATCAGTAAACACGAGTACCTTCCATGAGAGCAGGTTGCTCGAAGTCCCATCCAACCTGGCCTTGAACACTCCCAGGGATGGGGCTTCCACCACATCTCTGGACAATCTGTGCCAGTGCCTCACCACCCTCGTTGTAAAAAGACTTCTGCATTATATCTGTTCTAAATTGACCCTCTTTCAATTTAAAACCGTTCATCCTTGTCCTGTTGCAACAGACCCTACTAAAAAGTTTGTCCCCATCTTTCTTTTGAATGCTGGAAGGCTGCAATAAAGTCTTCCTGGAGCCTTCTCCAGGCTGAACAACCCCACCAGTCCTCACAGGAGAGGTGTTCCACCCCTCTAATCAGCTTTGTGGCCTCCTCTGGAGCCACTGTACATTATGTGTAGTGTCCTGCAGCAGAGCCCCCTGAAAGCAGTAGGTCACAGCAGGGTCCTGGCAAGTTCTGTAGGTACTGAGCCAATATTGCCTCATCTCAAGCTCCGACTAAAGCTGGTTTCCTTTGAGTCAGAGCATCTCCTACATGAGCAGCCTTTGCTTCACTTTCCACTGCTAGGCTCATGCTGGCTTTTTTCTGTGTGAAGTGCCATCTGCTGAAGTCCCTGGCTGGCACAAAGTGCCAGTGAGATGAGGTCTGAATGCTGGGAGCTGCTATCAGTCGGGCAGCATTCAGTGTGCTGCACAGCAGATGAAGGGGGTCATTGAAGAAAGGAGCTGCAGGGTAGAGCTGTGTGTCCCAACACTTAATGCTAAAGGAGGACTTTGGTCTCAGAGCAGCAAGACCAAAGCAAGCATGAGGTAGGCTTTGAAATGCCATTGGCATTGGGCTGAAGGCACTGCCTTTGAAGCCAGCTTCCGTGCAGATGCAGAACTCCCCCACAAGGGTGGTGGTCTGCTGTCACTGCTGTTTGAGTTTGGTTTATAACCTCGTTCCCTCTAACAAGTGACACTGCTTCAATTAAAGTCAAAACAGCTTCACAATAGTGTGTTTTCCTTTTTTCTTTTCCCCATTCTTCAGTGCTAATATCGATGGCAAGTCCTGCCAGGCCACCACCATTCAGCAGTCACAATTCATGAGCTGCATCAACCTTTTGCTCTAGCGCTCCTAATTAAGCAATTTTAATGACAGGATTTAATGTTTTTACAGAGTCTAAATGAAGTGGAAAAAATATGAACGGATTTTTTCCTTTTGAGCACAAGATTTTGATCAGATAATTTAACCTCTGGGTGAAATGGAAGTAGGAGCATTTATGCATAGGTGGTTTTCTCTGCAAAAGCTTTACTTTATGTACGTCTGTGCATTAATAGAGTTACTGCTTGGCTTTGGGTATCCATTCTGAAGGTTTTTGTGTGCTCTCTGCCATTCTGATGTCAGTTCCAAAACCCCAAAGCCTTTTGAAATCCACTAACTTGTGACCAGCTTAATGCCAATTGCATTGCATGTTAATAAAGCAAGAATAAAGGCTTGCAAAAACAACTGCTTAGACTGGTTTTCTAACAGCAACACAGATTGGTATCCTTTTAACCTATTTAAATTTCTTTTGGTGGTGTTCTGGTCTAATTCTGGGTAATGCTTGATGAGCTAGGTATGTGCAAAGAGTGAAAATGGTCGCTTCTTTGAAGGCAGTCTTGTGTCTGAATTGAAACTACGTGATATGTAATTAGGAGACATAATTGTTTTATATAGGTTACACACAGGATTATAATAATCAGTCTTTTCTAAGGAAGAGAAAGCCAGTATGACAGGAAAGTTATGTTTAGTAATGTAATGAGTGCCTCTTTGACAGAAATGGCACTGTTAAATTTGGGGTTGTGCAGCTGACGGGAGTTCACCCTCGCACGAGGTGTTCTGAATTCTGCAAGGGAAGTGCTGCTTTAAATAATAATGTCTCTTATGGCATTGTGTGTCATAATCACTTCCAAAACGCTTATCTAGTTGCTAAAGCTGGAGAGAAGTGAGCTGTTTGCTGCAGTACTGGATATTTTAGTTTTGCTTTTGTATGTCTGAAGTGAATATCAGGTTAAGCAGAGAGGTATAGCTGGGGCAGCCTGAGGAGCTGCAGATGAGGCAGAGCATTGTTTCCCAAGTATTTATAACAACGAGAGATACTGGAGGGAAGATAAGCAATATTGCATATACTGGAGAGAAAGTTTGGTTGACATCCATTAAACAAATAAAAGTTCCTTTACCTGTAATCTGCTGATAGCACGTAAATTAACTGCAGTAGGAGGAGGAGAAGCTGCATCCCTCCTCACTACCCACTCTGGCAGAGGCTTGGCATCTCCAGCCAAGAATCCTCCTGTTAATCAGGCACTCATGATTCTTTCTTCCTAGTTTCTAGGCTGATCAATTGAGACCTCATTGCCTTTTTTCTTCCAAGAAAGACCTTCTACAAAGCAGATTGCTCTGGCCAAGTTTCTTCCAACCCCTAAATAACAGCAGGCTGCTCTAGTTTGAGGAGTGTGTGCTTGGGGGATATCTTGACTTGTTTAGCATGAAATATCCTTGGTTAAAGTAGGTTAATAGTTCTCTGCATGTCTTGCTTCACAACTCACACAGCATTTGAAAAGATAAATTTGGGCCAGCAGAAGTAACAAAAAAAAATAGAGAAAATTACTTGAAAGTGAAATACAAATGTCCTTATTTAATACACAGGGATTCAGCTCGCTCTTGGTTTTCTTTTTTTCCCAGGTTCATGCTTTGCTTGACAGCGCAACAGAAGAAATTTAAATTGTTGGGAAATGCATGAAAAAAAAACAAACCATGATTTTTGGGAAATTGGAAGTAGAATGGGAGTTAGCATCTTACGAAACTTTTCCTCTGGTGTTATAGCAGGCAGCAGCCAGCTTTGGGAGCTTGGGAGTTTTCTTTGTTTCAAAACTTCAGAATATACATATATTTATTTAGCTTTCCAAAGGTAAGCAAAGAGCCGCACTGAAAAATCACTCTGAGGCTCAGAAGTTTGTTTAAGAAAGATCCTGCTTTGGAGCTTTTTTTCAGATGGATGTTTGCTAGATGTGCTGTTACAGGGATGCAGTTTGGCCACGGCTCTCCCATGGAGAGTGGGAACTCAGACCCTTTCCGTGCCTCCTGGCCACCCTCTGCAGCCATCCCTCCTCTTCCTGCCACAGTGCTCCTTGGTTTTCCCTCAACAGCAGAGATGTCTGGGCATGGCAGCGGGGACAAGGACAGCCTCCTCCTAAGCCCACCACAAATTTTTGGATTTTGCTATTCACTGGGAACCTATGACTTATCCATTGTGCAGCAAGATGGGGAGCTGAGAAAACTTACTTCTGCACAGGTTTTTGAAGTTTCTGCTGTTGTCCTTTGCAAACAGATTTGAGGTAGGTTTATGATGTACTCTCAGCCAGGCTGGGGCTTCTGTATTGATTTCAGATAACACATGAATGTGGAATTTGAGCCTAGCTCATCACACATCAAAGTTAATGAAGTAATGAATGTGACAGCAAATGCCAGTGTCTCTGCCTCTCCTTATCCGCACAAACACAGACTGTGCATGTGCTGTGTGCGTGGCTGCTTTTATTTTAGAGGCCATTTCATTATACAGTCCTGTATCTCTTCCTTGAGTGGTGTAGGTAGGGTAGGACATGATAATGACCTCTTTGTGGGAGCTTTTCTACTGCTGTTTGTAACAGTGCATGTAAGTGACAAGAAATAAGTTGTGTAGTCCTGACAGAGGACAGTAATTTTTATTTTCTTATATCCCCTGTATTTTGTCCTGTATTTTTCACCATCTCCACTCTGAAACATTTTAAGCACCAGCAGACTGAGAGAAAAGCAGAGAGTACCAGCCACGTGCTTCAGCTCTGTGGTGTCTATTGAGGAATGAGTCAACAGCAGCATCTCTTCAGAAAGAATATCTAAAATCAAGGGAGGATGAAGCAGATTAGCAAAAAAAAAAAAAAATCAAATGCCAGAAGTGTTTGTCTTCCCTCACCCTTTGTCAGCAAAGGTGGGGTTTGTATTCTAACATTTATGTAGCTGAAGGGTATTGGAAAATCAGAGGTACTGTGGTGCAACACAAGGGGTTTTGTTCACTCCTGTAATCCCAATAGGTAATTCTTTTCTTTATATACTTGAGTCTTCTCCAACTTATTTTTTTTTCTATTAGTGCCATTGGTAGCTTAATGGATTTCTTGATTGTTGAGCTCTTCTTTTTGATGCAGTATTGTTAGTCTTAGCATGCATTCAGAGTGACAGGGAGCATTAAAAACAGTCATTTCCATTTGAGATATCTAGAGATAATTTTTTATAACCACTGTGTGAAAATAACTTGAACAGTAGCAGAATTATCTATTGTAAGAGAGGTGATTTTACTTGTGAATTGGGTTTAAAGATAAAATCTGCCTACTTCCTGAGTCATGGATTTCTTATTCATTGCTCTGTTAAATTTAATCGGGAGCAAGACTTAATCCAGAACAAAGATGATTGAATTGCTCTTAAACAGCGATGTAGAACATTACCCAGATCTCACTTTAGTCTCGCAGTGCTGAAAAATCACAACCACGAGAGAGTTGCTTGTGAGTACATTACACAAAGAGAGATGCTTTTTATTCATTTGCTGGCTCATTAGAAAGTAAAATGCTTTCTGGCTTTTAGAATAAAGCTGTTAGGGGGTGTAGTACAGGATGGGTTAAATCTGTGTAGTGGATTAGCTAGAAATTACTTTGGCATGCAGTGAAAAAGCTCACTCGACTTGCAAAAGCCTCTGATGGCTTTAAGTTCTGCCATTAACTGAGCTGCTCCTGGGTTTGTGCAGTAGCCAGGATGGACAATGAAGTATCTTAATGCAGCTTTGATGCCTCTTTGAGAAGCCAGAGGAGGACAAGCTCCAGCACTGGGCAGCGTGTCCAGCAGAGCCGCAGCGTGATCTACTGCTCCCCTTTGCTGCTAGCCCCAAGTGCTCACTGCCCATCACAACAAAAACATGCTTTCTAGAATTCCTGTCTTTTTCTAACCTCTTGTTTTCCACCAGGAAGTGTGTAGACCTATAAGGTCCTCCTAAATCTCCAGTCACAGCCTGGAACAGAGTTACGATGTCAGCTGGTTTTTGCTCTTTGAGGGCAACAAGAGAGCATGGGGGGAAGCAGCTAATTAAAGGATTTCCAGGCAGTGACATGGGAACCTGACAGCCCCTCTGTTCATTTCAGGGCTCTCACCTGACAGCAGACTGTTACCAGTGGAGTTTGGGAGCTGGCATTGCTTATTTCAGATGCATTTACCTCATGTAAAATAATTTTTAAGAAAAGGGGAGGGGGTCAGGGAGTGGTGAAGCAGCATCTTGCTGTGGGGACACTGGCAGGCAGCACACCACTGGCAAGCTGTTCCCTGGAGTTCAGGAGTGTATTCAAGGCCAAGAAATTTAGGGACTCATTAATGGCACTGCAGCTCCAGGCCGTGCTGCTGGCTGGCAGTCACTGAGCATCATTTAAGGCTCTCGGGCATGTGAGTGTGCCCCGTGCAGCAGCTCTTTCTTCTGGTTAGAATGACTTTGACCTTCTGAGTTAAACTTTTCCACTTAATGATATTTTCCTATTATGTGAATCCTCTCTTCTTTGGCTTATTTGCATGCCTTACATCATGTTTCATTTAGCATTTGATATGGTCAGGAGCCCAGGATAAAAGACAATGTATAAAAGGCTGGTGTAATCGTGAAATTTTCTAGGACTGGAAGCTGCTGGGACCAGTTGGGTCCAGTCATGGGCAAAATAAATATTTTTTTGTCCACTGTTGCAGTCTTCCTAGAGCAAAGTGGAGGTCTCTGTCTGCTTTAGGACAGCCAGCTAAATCAGATCGTTCCCCTCCTTACACATATGTTATCCTGCAATGTGCTGAGAGAGCTCCTGCAGCATCCTCAGCTGCAATGTCCCACCAGGTGGGGAGAAGCCCTTGGGCAGGATTTTGTTTGCAGCATCCAGAGCTAAGTATAATTGCCAAGTGTTAATCCAGCTCAGTGGCTTAGAGCAAGGCTGTAATCACAGTTATTGGGTTTTGTATTAAAATGCTCTTTTTTTTAAAGTTCTTGTTAGGTTTAGCAAACTGGCTGTAGAGGTGATTGCGTTCTGGCTGGAGGGTTGTGCATGAGTGGAGCAGGCTGCACATCCTGAGGTTTCCCTCCCCTCTCCATTCTTGCTGCTTCAAGAAACAGTCATTTGCTTTAAAGTCAGGTTTGCAGCTTTGATTGAAAATGACTGTGCAAAACCCCATCAGAACTGTGCATGCCACAGAGGCACTTAAGGAAAAAAATAATTCTGAAAGGCACCTTGAAATGTATGAACTCCCTGGGATGCCAGGGGCCATCACCTGTGGTTTGCTGGTGTGCCCAGGTAGGACCTACTAAATCTTTGTCTACCCAAAGAGCCCAGAAGAAAAGGAAAGAAAGGATGGAATTGTGCTGTCTGAGGTTTGAGAATGATTATTAAGTGCTGGCCTACTGCCTGACAGCTGTCGTGGGTTTGCAGAAGTGAGACAGATCTGGGAGATGCAGCTGCAGTTGTATAGCTGGGAAGTTGGGCTTTTAATTGCTAATTCAAGTTAACCATTTGCATTTGGGGTTTTCCTTTCTAAAGCACGACGTCATATTGCACAAGAAACTACTGGTGTTGTGTATTTATAGCACAGCCAAACTGGCAACTTGCTGCCTTGCTGGTACATCTGTATTTCACCTACTGCCTACTTTTGCTTTCCCATCTGTATTTTTTATGACTTCTGTCCTGACAGCCCTTGTTCTCCTGGTCCTTGACTCCCCTCCCATGCAGACATACGATCCCGTAACGTTTTCCTTTTTTGTCTTTATAAACAATAGGCAAGCAGTCTGATAGCATAAGTCCAAAGTCAAGGGAGCTTTGCAGATTCAACTTGACAGCTCCTCTCTGAATTATTTAAAAGCTGTAAACAAAAGAAGGCCCATCTACAGCTTCAGGTGGCTTCTCCTCTAGCATTGTGGAGAATGCCTCATAGGTGAACTCAGCTAATTTTGCCCATTTAAATCTGTGAGGTTTAGTAGAATAGCAAATGCAATTAGAATTCAGGGGCTGCCTCCTGGTATTCCTTAGGGAAAGGTAAGTTGTAGGGAGGTGAATGAGGAAGTTGAGGAGAGGGAAAGTTGGAAGGTGAATGAAAGAATAGAGAATTTTTGTCTAGTATGAATTGTTCATTGAGTTTGGATGGGTTTTTTTCCCTTTCACAATCAATGAACTTGTCTTAAGACATCCTGTATTTGCTTCTGACTTTAATCTCAGTCCTTGGTGGGTTTCCTTGTTTGTTCTTTTTGCATCCTTTGTTTTCAAATCTAAAACACTTTTCTACAGCTGAATGACCCAGTGATTTCTGACTTCTCAGGTGCATTTTAGTTGCTGGTTTCACTCATGCTTCTGGATTCAGGAGTGTTTTAGATGGCTGAGATTAGGGAAGCAGGCAGAAGGCACAATTGAGTCCTCCAGATGATGCAAAGTTCTTTATTATCTTTTGAATAGTTCATTCTGCAGAACAAAGTAGGGAAGATGCCATGCTTTGCATTTATTGTGCTAAAGCTATAAAGCTGTACTCTCATTGTTCCTAATGCCTAAGGCATAGCTGTCTTCCCACTCCCTTCTGCCCTCAGATAAATACAATGGAGAAGGCATCAGGAGTAGGATATCAGAAAGCAACTTCATGTGTATCATCTGTACTCTGTATGATCTTGTTGAAGGAAGTTCCTCACTTTCTATGTACAGTCAGACGTTATTAAAATGCAATTTACTGTATTGTCTTTTTCAATACCAGCCATACAATTTTGTCCTGAAAGCTGATAGTTTGCATTGTGGCTTTACTTTGAAAGCTGACCTGCAAAAACAGCTTTGATCTATCTTCTTTCAGAGATCCCAGCATCTTTCACTGTGCAAAGATACCTCTCTTCCAAAGAGCTTTGCAGACGTGACCTGGCCACAGTTCAGGTCAGCTCCCTCTTTCCTGCAGTTAAAATACATTTACAGAGCCCTGACCAGCTCTAAAGCCCTTCTTGGCCACAGGTGTATAGGAGATGGTTCTGCTGCCTGGGGAAAAGTCACTGCTCTGCTGCCCCATCCTTACCTGTGCTTACCTGTACCATGGGAACAGAAGACAGGGAATGTTTTTAACACAAACTCTATGACTGGAATTCACACAGGGAGAAGATTTCAGTATAACTGGAATTTTGCCTGCTCAGGAGAACACTTGTGCTTGTGACATGAAATGCATGTCAGCAGAGCCTGCCTGCAGGTCCAGGCTCTCTCTGGCCATTTCTCTTTGCCATTCTCAAGTTTATCAACATCCGTTCTTCATTTTCCTGCGTGTCCTGGCTAGTGAAAATATGTGCCCACTGCACTCAGGGCATTTTTGGAGCATTGAGGAGACAAAGTGTCCTATTTCCCAAGCCTAGAGAAGGCCACGTGCTGTGGGCCAGCTTGCCCAGCCTTGTCTGCATTGCGGGAGGTTTCAGGTACGGAGTGCTGCACTTGATCCCATTACAGCATCAGCTGAAGTGGATGGTGAAGGAGAGCAGCAGGTTGGGAAACCTTTCAAGTTTAATGGAAACTTTCGTTTTACCTTAATTAAACTTCAATTCCTTCGATCAAAGTCCTTTTTCCCAAATCAGCATATGTTATAAATAGCATTATTATAGGTATAATTTCATGAAGCTTCTCGGTGTGCTAATGTCAATGTTTGTGCCTTGAGTTTTCTCTGCAAGAAACTGTTTATCATTTCTTTTATCTCACCACATCGTGGTGATGTCACTCCCATGGCACGTGTGTGTTCCATAGAAAATAAAAGGAAAAAAATTCATAAATATATCTTTTTATATAAATAGTGGCTTATGCAGCTACAGGCTAGGCCATTTTGCAGGTATCCTTCCCTTGCCTGTTCTTAGCACCAAGCAGCCTGCAGCCCTTTGGGTGGAAGCAGCCTCCAGGGATGAAGTATTTTTGCTTTCCTGGTGTGTTTCTTCCTATTGCTGTAGCCCTGCTTGCCCCACAGACATGTAATTCCCCACAGTCCCTGCCTGCAGCCTCAGCTTTACCTATGCTGTCATTCCCTGCCTCAGACAGCCCCCTCAGTGCTGACACTTGGACCTGTGACTCCATTCCCCTTGCTATTAAATCCACTGTTCTTGGCCTAAACAGAAATGAAGGGTTTGATTTCCATGGCTGCCAGACTTCTGGCCCATCCAGTAACACAATTAGAAAGCTTGCAGATGCAGTGAAACCATCATCCTTCTTTTCCAGCTGGCATAAGCAAAACATTTAGGAGAGTTAATGTGTTTATTGAGCACTCAAGTCCCCCTGCAACATTATTTTAAGACCCACTAATGCAATGGTCAGGATTTAAAAGTATGTCCTGAACTTTCAAAGTTGGTTGGTTTGGGATACTGTTGTATCAGGATTTGGCTGTGGTTTGGTGGTGGGATCCCACTTAAAAATGGGTTGGGTATGTTCAAGGGATGTTATTACAGATAAAGCATAGAAATTAAATGCCAGAATTCAGGCTGAGCCCTTTTTGATTCTCTGTGTCAGACCGGTCTTGGGAGTGGAGGTGGTTGGCAGTAGAATGGGGCAAAGCAGCTACGATCTGCAGGAGATACGATTTACTAAGTGGGTTTCCCTGGCAAGGTTTTGGTAGTGGTGGGCTGCAGGGGTGGCTTCTGTGAGAAGTTTCCTGAAGTTTCCCCCACATTCAGCAGAGCCCAGTGCCAGCTGGCTTCAGGGTGGACACACCTCTGGCCAAAGCTGAGCCCGTCAGCGATGCTGGCAGCACCTCTGGGATGATGTATTTAGGGAGAGGTGAGAGGGAATGCTGCATCAGGGAGAGAGCACTGAGAATATGTGAGAAACAATTCTGCAGACCCAAAGCTCAGTGAGGAAGGAGGGGGAGAAGGTGCTCCAGGAGCAAGAGAATTCCCTGCAGCCCATGGAGAGGTCCACAGGGAGCAGAGATCCCCCTGCAGCCCATGGAGAACTCCATGCCAGTGCATGTGGATGCCCAAAGGAAGGATGTGACCCTGTGGGAAGCCCACAGTGGAGCAGGCTCCCAGCAGGGCCTGTGGACACATGGAGAGAGGCACCCACACTCTAGAGCAGGTTTTCTGGCAGGACTTGTGACCACGCAGAGACTCACACTGGAGCAGTTCCTGGAGAACTGCAGCCTGTGGGAAGGACTCACATTGAAGGAGGTGGTGAGCTGTCTCTAGTGGGAGAAACCCCAGGCTGGAGCAGGGGAAGAGCTTGAGGAGTCTTCCCCTTGAGAAATAAGTGATAGAAAAAATCAGGAGTGAAGCTGGGCCTGGGAAGAAGGGAGGGGTGGGGGGAAGATGTTTTTAAGATTTTCCTTTATTTCTTGTTATCCTACTCTGATTTGATTAGTAATAAATCAGATTTTCCCCAGGTTGAGCCTGTTTTGCCTGTGATGGTAATTGGCGAGTGATCTCTCCCTGTCCTTATCTTGACTCCAAGCCTATTGTCTCCTAAGTCCAGTTGAGGGAGAGGAGTGACAGATTGGCTTTGGTGGGCACCTGGCTTCCAGCCAGGTCACCCCACCATACTGGGTGTTGCCCAAGCAGACAGCTTGGCTGCCCCAGATTGTTGACAGCCAACCATGTAAAATAAGCAGTAGCACAGTATGAATCCACTATCAGTTTTAAATAAATTGATTTCATGAGTTTCTGCCAAAGTGTTTCCCTTCTGCTGACCCAGCCAGGCTCAGCTTGGCTTCCTTCATCATTCCTGACACCACCTGTGATTAACCCATCCTCCTGTATTGATTGCCACCATCTCTGGTTGTGATGCATGAAGTGTTCTTCCACTTTTGCCCTGAGGGGACGGTGTCATGTGAGGGCTTTAGGAAGGTTTTTTCCCAGCCTGTCCCACTAGCACCAGTTACACAGCTGCAAGGCCTCTTTCTCCAGAGGTCAGCTTGGGTCACTCAGGAATTTCTCCTCGCATGGGAGCCTGTTATGAAATTCCCCAAGGACTGGATGAGCTGTGGAAGCACCTGGGAGCTGCCAGACACTCGTGTAGGTCCAGGACCTCAGACCACTAGGTGAGTGTCCAGCATCCCATGAGCTCAGGGGTGTGCCTATGTGTGAACTGTGGGGTGGGAGGGTCATAACACGTCCTTCAGAACCCTTGGCTGGGGATGGTGTTGGACCCAGTGTGTTCAGCCTCACCTGGCTGGCTGTCACAACTTAGGGCTGGTTTTCAGCATGCTTGATATCAGTGGTTTGTGCCTCACGTCTTTTTGGGAGAGGAATGCAACTGGAATGGATTTCCCATCAGCGAATAAGTAAATACTGCAGTTCCAACAGGAGTTCTTACTCGGAGAGTTAAATCTCAGTGCTCTTCATCCCTGCCTTTTTTCTTCAACACCTCATTGGGAACATCAGGATTAACCTCGGGCAAATCCACCAAGTGTGTTGCCTCGGTTTCCCCACATGTAGGATAATACTTTGCTACCTCATCAGGGCATTTATTACACTTAATTAATGTTGTAATGTGTCTTTGGTTCCTCTGATAAAATGTGTGGTGCGAATGCAAAGTTGTTTTTACTGATTGGATTGTTAATTAAATGTGCACATATAAATGATTTATTGGCATTAGAGAACCAAGACTTAATAATTTAAAATATTAACATCAAGGTGGTTGGATCAATTTTAAGCCTGTTATCATTCAGCTGTTTAGTGACTGAAACAAATGGCACTGGGAAAGGAAGGAAAGCAGGAGCTGGACCTCCTAAGCTAATGGCTTTTTTTGTGGTATTTCTATGTGGGGACCATTTTAATAACAGTATCTGAATTCTGGTGCCTGGCCCAGGCGAGCTGCTGGCAGCATCAACGGTGTGCTGAGCTTTATAGAGCACAGGAGATGTGTCACGTAGCAGTGATCCCTCTTGGCCCAGCTGGGAAACCATTTGTCAGCCTTCAGAGGACCATGCTCCAGCTCAGAACAGCAGCTGATGTGCAGTATTAGCTCTTGTGTATCAGGAAAAAGCATGCAGGCAAGGATATCTGGGGCATGTGTGCATCTGCTGACATGGATCCTCCTCCAGCTGGATGCTCCTGGCCCAGCAGCAGGTTGTCCCCACAAAATAACATGGGGGTGCAGTCCCTAACCATAAGGCTTCTGCCTGCTTATCTCCTTTTGTCCTCTGGGGTTTATCTAGGCAGATGTTTCTTAGATGTGGGAAGGAGCTGTAGCTGACAGCCCAGGCAGGGCCCAGGGGAATAGATGTGTCATCCTAGCGCACTAATGAGCTCAGGAACCAAGAGGGGAAGGCAGCCTCTAGAAGCAGATACAGTTGGTTGATTGGATGCTGGGACCAGAAAGGAAGGCTAACCATCATCCCTTCCCTTTCTGGCCCCAAGGAAGGTGTGCACATTGCTGTTGGTGCTACTGTGTTGGAAAGGAAACCGTGCTGTAAGCAGGATTTTCAAAGGTGAATTCACAAGAGGAGGAAGAGGAGGTGGAAAGATGTACCCAGTACTGTGGAAGAGGCAGTTGAAACCAAGAACAGAGTGCTGAAAGGTTTTGGTGAGAAATGCCATGCCAGGGACAGTGATCTCACAAATACAAAAGCCCTGCAGAACATGGGACAGATGGTCTTGGAAAGATGCAAGCGTTCTTGCACAAGTAAGGGAATTGCTGATTCGAGTGTGGAGATGATTTGAAAGAGGGAGCTGAGGAGTGTTGGGTACAGTTGAGCAGGAAGAGAAATCGCTGACTTGGTAAAAGAAGGAAGAAGAATAGAGAAGATAAGAGGGATGGAAGAAGCACATCATGAGTGTGGAAGAGGCACGACAGAACCATCTGAACACGAAGCAGGGCTTTAGCAGATTGAAGTTTGCCTTTCACGGGAAGGGCAAGGAGTGTGCTGTAAATTAAAGAGGACCAAGGAGCTGGAATAGAATCACAGAATACCATGAGTTGGGAGGGACCCACAAGAATCATGAAGCCCAACTCCTGGCCCTGCACAGGACACCCCAACAATCCCACCACACGCCTCAGAGTGTTGTCCAAACACGTACTGAGCTCTGTCAGGCTTGGTGCTGTGCCCACGTCCCTGGGGAGCCTGTTCCAGTGCCCAACCATCTTCTGAGGGGAGAGCCTTTCTCTCATTAAGCTTCCCACCTGCATCCATTCTTTCCTAGTGCAGCAGCTGGGAGCTGTGGTCCTTGCTGTGCTTTGGGACTGGCCTGCAGAGCTCTCGTGTTTGTAGGGTGGATTGCTTGTCTTATCTAATTCAGGGTAGCTTGAACTGAAAAGGCTTTTCACATTCTACTGATTTCTGTTTACAGCTCTGATCCCTGATGGTTTGCCACTGGTCTGCACAAAATCAAAATCTGAAAGTACCAGATTTAGATGATGTTTCTGAATACTCTCATGCAGATTGTGGCTGTTTGTCCAGATAGTGTGTTTTGTTTCTGATGCGAGTTTGGAAGGCAGACATCAGCAGCAGCAATATTAATGATGACACCCTGGGGCTTGGTTTTGCCCCATACTGCACTGATGGGCAGGGCAGCGTGACCTTGGCTAGGGAGAGATTAAATACATCACCTCCAGCATGATGTAATGACCGACTGCAACAAACAATAGCAGGGAAAGGGGGAAACATATTGGCAGGAGGAATGCAGGCCCCAAACCCTGCAGCTGTCAGGCCATGTACGGCACTGCGTGGCCAAGTGAATATTTGGGAGTTTTAAGTCTTAAAAGAATTGATGCTAAAAGCTGTCTTCACTAAAGTAATGCCTTGCCATTTCCTGTGGTTTTGCTGTATTGATATTAATGTGTTGCATTTTTATGTATATGTTTTTTGGAGCCTTATTGTAAGCTGTATTTATGTACTGCTGCCACTTTCCTCAAGGTCTTTAGCATATTGTTTATGGGGAACACCTGAAATCCCAGGATTTACGACCACAGGAACAAGTAGCTTTAGAGACCTTGTCACAGATAAATGGGCAGTGGAACTCGATGCTCCCACACAGAGAGGAGGGGAAGATTTGCCCTTTGGGGCTGTGGGATTAACGCCAAAATAATTTGGTTTTAACGTAGGTCTCCCTACCTTGCCTGATGGGGGAGTGTGCAGCAGCTGTTAGAGCTGTGTACCTTGCTTTGCAGTAGATGCAGAATATTAAGTGTCTAATGAGATTTCCTCATCTTGGGTTCTAAATAAATTAGGTGCTCATCAATACCAGTTTTGTTCTAGAAGGACTGAATTGCAGAGGCAGTTGCCTGTAATATACCAGCAGTACCTGGGGTGGGCTTTGCTGGCTGGCTCTCCTGCCTTGGCAAGGCTTTCTTTGCCTTCTTCCCATCAGTCTCATTGGCCTCCATTTCCATCTTGAATTCAGAAGACAGCATAGAAACAAGGAAATTGATGCCTGTGTGCAGCACTGTATATGTGTGTACTTCTATTTTCTTCCAGCCCTGCCTTCAGCTGCCTTGTTGATACTGGTTTTTGGAGAGCTACATGCTGCAATGGAAAGGGTGTGCTAAGAAAAAGAGATCTCTCACTTGGCTGAGAGATAGCTTACTCCTTATTTGAGTGTGTCATTGGAGCAAGCCTTGGGCTGCTCTCCTCAGGGCATCCATGTGCTGTGAATACAGACCTGGGTATGGATGATAACAAATAAGCTTCCAGTTATACAGCGACTTCTTGTGCTGGGTTTGAGCTGAATAGAAGGAGAGAAATGCATTGTGAAATCCAGAAATGAGAAGGCTGTTTCAGGGAGTTGGGAAAAGGGCAGTAGTCACATGTATTGAGTTGCAACTAGGAAACATCAGATGTGGAAGTGTCAGAAAACTTGATAAAGGCATCCCAGGTACAGAGGTTAAAGTCTGGAATTGCTGAAAAACAAGGCAAGGGATTCAAGGAGATGCTGGATTTCTACCTGTGCACATTTCCTAGCGAGATGCACTTCATCTTGTGTGGAAGCTGCAAACTCTGCATGATGGAGGATGATGAAAACACTAATTTGTTTGAAAACTTTTTTTCCAAAAAGCTTTGCAGCGTGCCCCTGAATTCTGACGTTAGAAGAAGCTATACATATGTGCATATGGCTGTAGGCAACTCTTTCTGCAGGAAGCGAGTCAAAGGAGTGTCATCATCTTTAAATCTCTGGCTTAACGTTTTAAGTAAATATCCTTGTTGTGCTGGGTGGGTATAATTGTGTAGCATTTATGAATTTAAAAGCCTAAAAGATTGTGTATTTGCAGCTGGATCTAGAAAGAAGCACAGACAAGACCTTTTTGAGATGTATTGAGTTTTTGCTTTTTTTCTGGGGCCCAGATAAGCCTGAAGAGGCTTTATCTCTGTGTGTACAAAGGAATTACCTTCAGAACAAGATAAAAATACAGTTTCTAAGGATTAAAAGACACAGTTGAGGCATGCATGTCCTGTTCCAGGTTTAATGCCTAAAGAGTTGGGTGTTGCTGCTCCTGAAATATTTTGGTACAACATCTTTTATGTGTTAGACCTTGTTCTGTAAGGAAGCACTTGGTGTAAAGTAATTAATTTCTGCTTGAGCCTTCACAGTATAGATAATAAATATTCCTTTAAATTTGTTGAGAAGGGATTAATGTTACGTGAGCGTGATGGCATAGAAAGTAAATTCTGGTTCACGGGGAGATAGAGGGTTGTGCACCACTTCAACCAACCCACTGTGCACCTTTCATTGATAACAGTTTTATCACAAGAATAGGAAAAAAATCCCCAAAATTTGGCATGCAGCACACTGTCCTGCTGGGAAGGGATCTAATCTAGCAGTTCCACTTTTCAAAACCCTCTTGATTTTTGTACACTGGAGGTTCATTGTGTTTCCTGGGTTGGAATTTGTCATTTTCTTTCCAAAACAAAAAGCTGACTTGTGTCATACAACAAGAAAATAGCCAGGGCTCAGGGGAATTAGAGTGAAAAGCCATTAGAATCTGCTAATTACAAGATGAAGAGCAGTCAAGCGGTGGTGGTCTATTGGGGAGCCACTTTTGCACACTGAGATAGATGTGTGGAAAGACTTTGTGTGTGACATCAGTGGGAAAAGTTTTGCTGAAATCCGCCTTGCACATAGTCTGCAGCTCAGTCCTAAAAGCCAGCAGCTGAGTAATAGTTGCCACCTTCAGTAAGAAGGGAGTAAATTTACTTAAAGAATGGGCTTTCTGTACAAACAGCCCTAGATTTAGTTCAACTGTATACTTTTATTCTGCCTATAAATAACAGCAGACAATGGCTGCTTGAGTGCAAGCTTTCTCACCCAGGTGATTTTCCCCCTGTATCAACAGCTTTGCTTAATTAGGCTCCTGCTCCTTGGAATAAGTGTTGTGCTTGCCAACAGTGAGTCTGTCTGCTTGAAAGAGAAGTGCTGACAAACCAGGCATTTGTTAGCCAAAGCATCTGCTGGGGAGGGAAGGTGAGAAGTTGTTAATTTAAAATGAGATCTTTAAGAGCCCTAGCTGTGAATCCGTAGAACAAACCTAGCTGAAAATCTGGAGAACTCATGCTTACCTGAGTGATGGCTGTGCTGGAAGTTTGAGGTGAATCTCCTTTTTTTTTGTGCAGAAAAGGGAGGATGCACAAACATTATGGCCTGTAATTATTTACAATATGGTGAAGGACCCAAAAAGGATTTCCAGTCCATTGTGTGAAAATGAGCACATGTAACTTGGAAACACATCCTGCTTTGTCTGTTACAATCCTAAGGAATCATCTCTTCAGCTTTTCGTTCAGTGTGGGCTTCTGAATTCCACTTCAAGGATTGATATATGTGGGCTAACAGGGGAGGAATGGTCTCAGAAAGGATTGTATTAAAGGGAAAAAAAGTTGTTAGTGATTTGTGCTCATCTTGCCTTTTTTTGAGCCCTTTTGGGACAGGTTTGATGTCAGCAGAGGAAGACTAAAATGCTCAGGTGTGATTGTGCACGAGCCCACTGGTGAGAGGGACGTGTAGCTCTTGGAGCACAGTGAGGCCCCATTGTGGGTGAGGAGGGACAGCCAGAGAGGAGCTGTGCAGCTGCTGGGAGGAAGGACCACAGCTTTGCTGGAGCTCTTCCTCGCGCCGTAGAGTTGAGTCTGCTTGGGTATCAGTGGGAGTCCCTTCAAGGAGGTCTGTGTGTGGTTTCAACAACTCTGCCTCTGGGATCACCCTCATTCAGGTGTCTTCCCCTCCCAGCAGTGTTTTCTTACACAAAGGAGGGGAAGAGCTACAACCTCAGCTGCCTTTGACTCCCTCTTGCACTGGAGCAGCTCTGAGAACTTTCCAGTTGTTGAGCTGAGTTTCTTCAAACCTCGCAAAACATCCAGAGCATTTCTGATCATCGTAGTGTTGACTACTCTTGCACGAATACCAGCAGCCAGCCAGACTTTACTTCTCCTCTGCTCCTTTCCTGTACAAATTGCTTCCCCAGGGCCATCCAAAATAGGGCTCATCTAGGAGGGAAGGAAATCAGTGTGCTTCAAAACCCAGCTTGTCACCAGGTGAACAGTTCCTTTGAATGATGAATGTAGCAGGTATCTCATCTACTCAGGAAGCTCCTAAACTTGATTTTGTTTTTCTTTGCCATCAGGAATGTGCTGCAAAAAATTCTTTTTTTTGGTGCAATCAGTGAAAGTCCCTTCAAATCCCATGGGTGAATGCTCCAAAGTTACTGTGGGTGCACCAGTCATACTCAGACTGGAGAAACAGGGATGTGTCAGGTTCAGGACAGAGGTGCTTCTGGTCTGTCGTTGCACTCAAGAGCAATTTACAACTTCATTTTACATAATGCTTACCTCCTTGTGAATATGTATCCAGCCTGTGCAATAACAGAGATTTGTGGTGGAGTCAAGTCCTTCCCACGTCAAGGAACTGCCCTTCAGATTTCCCATGATACTGTCTCTGCAGTCAAAAAAAAAATAGCAGGCAGATGCAGGAAGTTTTTCATAGGTCTTAGCACAGAACTTCCACTCTGGAGCATGTTAGAGCAGTTCTGGAACTGCACCCTTTATTAATCTTAACATGAGCCCTGGTATGCACCTCCATTTGCCAATTAAATTTTTTAATTCATCTGTAACACTAAAAGACAAGAAGATGCTTAATTTTGACATCCCCAGAGCTTTTTTTTCTATTACCTGTAGAGGACCAAGACTCTAAAGGTGTCTCCTGACAGTTTTATGGCTCTCCCTTGAGAGATGTTGTGATGGCTTGTTGAGATGCTGTGCTACCTCCTGGCAGGGACCGGAGCGCACCACGTCTCCTCCCATCACTCCTGACCTGCCATGCTGTGCAGAGCAGAGGCTGCCACGTTCCAGCAGGTGACATGGTCAGTGGCTTTCCTCCAGGGTGCAGTAATGCTTGAGATTAGCAGCCACACTGAACAAAATGCTGTTGCTTGCCAAGCAGTAAACCCTAAACTCTTCAATTTTTGTTACGTTCGTTCATTTTTCTTCTTCAATCTTGTTTTAGCAAAGGCAGCTGGTTCCTTCTGCCTCTCCTGCTAAGAGGGGCTGCAGGTGCAAACCAGTCATAGGAGAAGATTCATGTGTAGAAGAGTCATTTTAGTAACTGCTTTCTTCAGAGCAGGATTAGTCAGTTGGGCTGGATCGTTGAAGTTCCTGCTGCCTCTGCTTTGGGATTTGCTGGCTCCTGCAGGCAGCCGAAATGGAAGGGATGAGTAAGACCAGTCTTTAAACCTTCTTTCCCTGCATAGAAACACCAGTTGATTATGGTAAAGTAGAACATGCAGCCACAATGGATGGTGAGACCCTGTTTTTCTGGCCTCAGTGATACAGCTGATCATAGTAGTCTGGGGAAATAGGTGTTCTGCCAGTTCAGTGGTGATGTGGGTTTCTTTTGAGGGCCTGGTGACTCCATTCATCCATGTCCTGGCAGAAAGATTGGTTTAATGTGCACACAGCTGTCATGAGTTACAAACCTACAGATCTAAACAACTTCATGACTTCTTTAGGTGTTTAACACGTCAAGTATATTGACTGCTTTACAGGCAACACGAAAGGAAGTGAATTGTTTCTTTGGAGGATTAAAAACAAGTTACTTAGCTGTGTTCCTGGAGAAGCAGTGCTAGAGTGCCTTAACAAGCAAGTCACTGTTTGTTCAGTGACAGATTTGGTGCTAATTTTGCTGCTGTCTGCTCCTGTTTGCATCTCATGGTTGTGGATGAAAGCAGCAGAGCAGTGATTAGCTCAGACCCTGCTGAAAAAAAAACCAACGCCCAGGGGCTTCTGAAGAACAAGGGAGTGAGAGTAAATTACCCTCTGGCCTTTTTATTTTATTTAGCAGGTGAAACTGCTCATTGAAACAGAGTTCATTTACAGTGGCACCCCAGCAGACTGCAGCAGCAGGATGAATTACCAGTCACTCACAGTGCAAGCGGGAATCATTCAAGCCCTGCGTCATCTGTGCTCAGGAGTTCAGGTCTCCTGCACTGCACAGCAGATAGCTGCTGGTCCCTCTCCCTTGCTTCCAGAATCCTACTGGGCATCCTGGTCCCTGTTTCAGTACCCAAATAATATTTATATCTGCATTAACCCCCCCAGTGGGTTTTGATTTCAATGCTGTTAACCAGAAGCTGAGCAGCTCACTGGGTTAGATTCTTTGCCACCAAATGAACAGAAACTGGAGTGTATTTTTCCTTTGAGGATATACTTTCTTTTCAGGAGCTTAGACTTGGAGGATCGTTAGTGAGATAGTATCAGGAGTTTTAACTAATCCTCTAATGATTGTACCAGGGTGAACAAATCTGTGTCAGTTAGCCCAGTGGTATACCACAAGGGCTACTCTTACCTGATCTGTGGATTTTCACACTGAAGGGGATTTTTTTCCCTTTGCCCCAAATCTGGAGGCTGTGCAAAGTCCTGAACTTCATGGTGAGGCAGCACACAGCCAGCCTGGGGCTGTGCTGAGCTGCCTTCCCCCTCCCTTTGGAGCGGGGCGTGTTCTAGTCACTGAGTTTATTAAAAATGCATGCGTTAAGCGATGGGATAATTACAGCAAGTTTGTCTGGGGAAGGATAGCAGCAGCGAGAGACATTTAAAAACGCCTTTCAGCAAAGATATCAGCTGTCTTGAGAGAAAGCAGTTGGCAGCAGGCAGTTCAGCAGTGTGCACTGCATCTGCTGGCACAGGGATGGCTGTGGGACACCCGTCTGGGGGCAGTGCTGCTCCCTCAGCATCTCTGGGGCTCTTGCCAGCGCCCCAGTGCTTACGTGCTTTAGGCTTACTGGCACCGTGTCGTTCCTTTGCATTTCCCTGTAGGTTTTGGATAGGATTTTGGCTGGGGAGGGTGCATCTGTGCTTGCTGGTCACGTGAGGAATGCAGTTGGGAGAGAAGACGCTCTCTCCCCTCCAGCTTTTGCCTGGGGGTTGCCTGACTGATGCAGCAGACCATTAATTTGCAGTCAACCAGGATATCTCCAAATGCGACTCCGTCAATTGGCAGGAGGTAAATAGATGCTGCCTCTCTGCTTAAGGCAGGGCTGGAGCCCTCTCTGTTTATCTTCCCTCTCAAACTGGGTGCACCTGCTATTGCTCTCTAATCTCTTCTCTTTGTTTTACTCATCTGAAGCCTCTTGGCCTCGGAGCTAGAGGGGTTTTGTAACGGTGATTAGTTGGTTTCGTTAGGGTGCTGGAGACCTTTGTCCACAGGCTGCCAAAAGATGAAAATAACTATTATTTTTATTAGTCCATTTCACAGGGAGGCTGTGAGAATTAATTCATGTTTGTGAATTGCTTTGGAGATTTAAAGCTCTGTACAAGCACTAAGGATTATTGCTTTCGAATTCTTCAAGGTAGTTTAACTTATGAAGACTTGTAGCCTTGAAAGCATCTCAGGTATAGGAAGAGTTAAATCCCTTTGAAATTAGATATACTTCCAATGTTTAAGATAAAAATAACTACTTCTCTGCTGCTTCATCCAAAAAAAGGGGGGAATAAAAGCAATGGCAGGTTCTGATAGTGCTTCTTTGTTTTTTTTCCAGGAGTCCAATGTGCTTATTGCTGCTAACAGTCAGGGTACAATTAAGGTAAGTTATTTTACACATCTCGCCTCTAAACACTTGAATCTGTTGATAGTAAAGAGCAAGGTCAGAGACACTGAACAGCCAGGAGAAACCATTAGAGGAGGTCGTCTTGGCTGTGGAGGTTTGTAATTTAAATGATGTATTTGCCTCTGGCACACAGTGGAGCGAGCAGGCAGTGCCCCGGCAGTGAAACCAGTTGCAGTGAGGTGTGGTAGAGTTGCTGGTGGCCCTCCAGCACCTGCTGCTGCTCCTTGGGGTCCTGGCAGCACGGAAGGCCTGGCACAAGCACCTCCCCAGGCTGGTGCTGGCTCCCATGGCAGCAGAGGCTGTGTGTTAACTCACCAGTGTTAACCTGAGCCCGTCCTCTGGCTCTCAGCAGGGCTGAGAGCTGAGCTCCTGGTGTGCAGCCAGCTGGAATGAGCAGGGATGCTGCCTGTCTTTGCTGACTCTGGTGCTCAGACAGGCAGTAACCATGCAGCAGCTGCCAGCACAGGGCTTTGGGAAGGCATCAGCCTGCCCCGTGCACCGAGACGCCAGCGCAGTGCCAGGGTTTCAGCACCTGAATTAAGTCTTCCAGAGTGTGTCTGCTCAATGCTTTTCTGTCCATGGAATGTCAAGTGATAGGGAAAGGCTGCCCTTCTTTATGTGTCTGTCAGCCAAGTAAAACCAGTACCCAAGGCAGTACCAAACTGAACTTTATCCCACGTTCTACACAGCAGCGCTGCCCTCCACCCTGCTGTTAGGTTGGTGGTTAATGCCCTGAGCCTGTAGCCCACACCCCTGGCAGCGTTCTGGAGCTGCTGCTAAAGGGGTTTACCTGCTGTCTGCAGAGTCATGCACTGCATTGTCACTGTCATGAGGCTGAGGTCCTGACTGTCCCTCACATCCCTGTGGCAGTAGCAGTTCTCTGGAGCCATACCAGAGCTGCTGGTCTGAACCACCCTGGAAAAATCACCAAAAATGCAAGAATGGTGAGAGACCCAAGTGGTCTGTGTTTAACTGCATATCAAGATATTTTTCCCCCGTTTTAGGACTCAAGTGGCTGGGTTACTCTTGCTGTTGCAGCATGTGATGCTGTAGCCTCTCAGTCATAGGGGATTGATTTATGTATCACGTTCTGGAATTGGTTGGTGGTCACTTTGCTCACTTCCTCCTTAGTAAAATGGACAAAATGCACAGATGCCTTTGATATTTTGAAGTGAATCCAGCAGCAAGAGCAGTGATTAGAGAGGAGAGGTTTTGCTCATGCACTTTGCTTGTTAATGAGAGAAGGTAGACAGAGAGAAATGTGCAGACAGCCAGGGCTGTCAGAACTCTGGTATCTCCATTTGCCTTTGGCAGCACGCAGCGGGAAGGTGGGATGGTCTGGGAAAGGCCTGGGTTTGCCCACACCCCCCCCACTGTGGGCACAGATGCCATACTGGGCATTACCCATGAGCTGCAGCTCTAGGGCTTTTCCCAGTAAAGCCAGACCAGGCTCATGCAGACTGTGGCAGCCCCACAGGCACTTTTCTGCTGTCAGAGGCTGCTGTTCCATCCCAGCCTGGACAAGGGAAACAAGAGCACAGAGGGCTGGGATGACAAAAGCTCTGATCTCTGTTACAGGATTTCCAAGAGCTGTGTGATTGAGGGGAAATGAGGCATCCGTGGATGGTTTTGCTTCATGGCTAATTTATCATCACACAAGCAGACATCAAAATTGGGATGCTTGCCAAGTGCTTATCCCATTCGTGGGATATTATTGCATGCTGGTGAATAAAGGGTAAGGGGTGGAGACAGAAGGGTCAGTCCTGTCTTGATGATCTATATGCTGATGTAGGAAATACTGAATGTCATAAATTCCTATTCTAAATGTCTCGTCTTCCTTACTAATCAGGTACTGGAGCTGGTATGAAGGGTTTTCTCTCAAGGCATGAGGTACTTGGTCCTGCTGATATGCTACAGTATTCATCTGGGAACCACAGTGGGACAAGAAACCAAAACCACCTTGATGTTCCTCCCCAAAACTATCATGTTTGGGTTTTTTTCCATTTATGGACTTTCTAGGACATTTTGAGATACTGGTAACACCAGTGAACTGTCTGCCATCAACATTAACTCCACAGACTTTGCTGGTGGTGGTATGGTTGTCTAATTTTTATGATAGGAAAACAAATTCTTTTAAATAAAAACAAAAAGGAATAATAAAATTTATTGAGCCACAAGCTGAAGCTGGAAGATTGTCTTGTTGCATAAGGGAACAGATTTACTTGTGAAGGGAGCTCACGGGAGCACACAGGGCTGTCCTCAGTTGCACATCTCCAGTTACGTTCATCTGGACTCTTCTTCGTCCTCACTGGAAAAAGAAAGTCTCTAAGCCTTACCTGGACATGCAAGCAATTCACTTTGAAATCCCATCATGGTATGGTTCTGTTGTTCCTTTGATTTATTAATTATTTTTTAGATGCGTTATATGTTGAGAAATGTCACCGAGGTTGACACCACTGGAGACCGAAGTCCTCTAGTCATCAAGAAGAGAAGGACACCTTCCCCTTCCTCCTCTCCTTAGACCCTTCCTTGCCCCAAAGGGGCAGTTCTGAAGGAGAGGATTAAGTTCCATGTGGGCCACCTGCCACCAGCAATGTGCTGAGATGAGGGGGCCTGCAGTTTCTGGGACCTGGACTGACCTTGCCGAGACATCATGGGATAAAGATCTGCCTCCCACTGACCTGGCTGTGTTTGGCTATCTCAGCTACAGGAGGAAGCTTCTAGATCCAGTTACCAAAGCCCTGCACCACTCAATCACCTGTGTGGTCTGGTTGTGTTCGCCCCTCTCTGCACACCATGGAAGCCAAGCATTTTGAATGTCGTGATAAGAGAGGGGACAGAGTTGGTTTGTAACGTGTTTCAGAGCCATGATATAAGTAGCCTTATTTTTAATGGTCATGCATACACTTAATTGTACATATGGAGGGGGAATAAACCGTGAAGCTGGGAGTTGNTATTCTAAATGTCTCGTCTTCCTTACTAATCAGGTACTGGAGCTGGTATGAAGGGTTTTCTCTCAAGGCATGAGGTACTTGGTCCTGCTGATATGCTACAGTATTCATCTGGGAACCACAGTGGGACAAGAAACCAAAACCACCTTGATGTTCCTCCCCAAAACTATCATGTTTGGGTTTTTTTCCATTTATGGACTTTCTAGGACATTTTGAGATACTGGTAACACCAGTGAACTGTCTGCCATCAACATTAACTCCACAGACTTTGCTGGTGGTGGTATGGTTGTCTAATTTTTATGATAGGAAAACAAATTCTTTTAAATAAAAACAAAAAGGAATAATAAAATTTATTGAGCCACAAGCTGAAGCTGGAAGATTGTGTTGTTGCATAAGGGAACAGATTTACTTGTGAAGGGAGCTCACGGGAGCACACAGGGCTGTCCTCAGTTGCACATCTCCAGTTACGTTCATCTGGACTCTTCTTCGTCCTCACTGGAAAAAGAAAGTCTCTAAGCCTTACCTGGACATGCAAGCAATTCACTTTGAAATCCCATCATGGTATGGTTCTGTTGTTCCTTTGATTTATTAATTATTTTTTAGATGCGTTATATGTTGAGAAATGTCACCGAGGTTGACACCACTGGAGACCGAAGTCCTCTAGTCATCAAGAAGAGAAGGACACCTTCCCCTTCCTCCTCTCCTTAGACCCTTCCTTGCCCCAAAGGGGCAGTTCTGAAGGAGAGGATTAAGTTCCATGTGGGCCACCTGCCACCAGCAATGTGCTGAGATGAGGGGGCCTGCAGTTTCTGGGACCTGGACTGACCTTGCCGAGACATCATGGGATAAAGATCTGCCTCCCACTGACCTGGCTGTGTTTGGCTATCTCAGCTACAGGAGGAAGCTTCTAGATCCAGTTACCAAAGCCCTGCACCACTCAATCACCTGTGTGGTCTGGTTGTGTTCGCCCCTCTCTGCACACCATGGAAGCCAAGCATTTTGAATGTCGTGATAAGAGAGGGGACAGAGTTGGTTTGTAACGTGTTTCAGAGCCATGATATAAGTAGCCTTATTTTTAATGGTCATGCATACACTTAATTGTACATATGGAGGGGGAATAAACCGTGAAGCTGGGAGTTGTTGTTGCTTTCTTGGCAGGATAGCAGAGCAGATAAGAAGGTGCAGACGGCCGCCACGAGCAGCAGCCAAGCTAAGCTGTCAGGATTGCTGCCAGAACTCATTAAGCTTGCAAGTGGGTTTGGTGGGCACTGCATCTTTTCCCTGCCGTGAGTACCAAAGGTGCAGTGCAGACAGTGATACCTGGGGGAAGTGTTCTGGTTTGCACACAGAATCCCTCTCCTTTCATTCCCTGCAGTCCGTGCCTCCCTCAGTCCTCAGGGGCTGGGATTGATGCAGGGGCTTCGCTCTCTGTGTCAGCAGAGCAAGGCCCTGCCGTGGTCATGGGCTACCCAGGCAGGAACCCTAATGTCCTCATGTCCTCCAGGTGTTAAAGGCCTGATCATGATCTTCTCGGGAGGATTGTGTGATCTTCTCACACCCTTTGGTCACACAGCAGGGAAGAAGAGCAAGGATGCTCCTGGTATGAATAAAGAAGCAGGGGTGAAGCCTTACGGCAGAACTGGGGACAGCTCCTGTCCTGGTTCAGTGCTGGTGCGTGTTTCTAGGGGGTCACCTATACTCCTTCAAAGGTAGAAGGATGTGGGACACACCACCAGTAGCTTCTGGAGAGTCTAGTCCAGTGGGGAGAAAAGTGATGCTGAGCTCCAAGGGAGGCGTGGATGGATGGCTCTCAGATGCTACATGCTGGTTTTCTTCCATGATTTCTGGTGTGTCAGTGGGGGTGAGAGCGAGGAGAGAAGGAAAGGAGAGAGAAGAGAGCACACTACCTGCAGGTCTCCATTGTATGAGTAACCCGAGTCACTGTGGCAGAAGAAAACAAAATCGGTTCCTCCTGCCTGCTGGCAGCTGTCTGACACATCCCACCGAGCACCAGTTTGATTTCCATTTTGCTGCATTTTAAGAGCATTTGGTGTGGAGTGACAGCGCTGAGCATCCTTCCCAGCCGGCCCCCTCCGAAGGCAGGGCCGATGTGCTGATCCATTGCCATTGCTCTTCCTGCTGCCCCTGGTTTCAGGGGTGGGTTTTCCCCAGCCTCTGGCTTGTTTATCAATGCCTGCTTGTTTATTTAGCAAACTGCCCTGGCTGCTGTTGTAGCCCAGCCCGGTGCCACGCAGCCGCTGTTGGCAGGTGACCTCATTGCTTCTCTCCCCCCGCTTGAAGATCCTCCGTGTGTTAAATTGAAATTGCTCTGACAAAGCCGAGATCTTTAAACCACAAGAAAAAAAGCAGCTGTTTTGAATGCTGGAAGGTTACTCCTTGAATTAAACAGAGAAAGCTGTTTAACATCGGCCGCCTTTATTTTTTCAGTTTTCATTCTATTTCAATCAAGATAAAATGCAAATTTGGTGTCTGGCCCTAATTAGAAACACAGCAGCTCATAAACACAAGTTGATGGCATTTTTTTTGNGTGTGATCTTCTCACACCCTTTGGTCACACAGCAGGGAAGAAGAGCAAGGATGCTCCTGGTATGAATAAAGAAGCAGGGGTGAAGCCTTACGGCAGAACTGGGGACAGCTCCTGTCCTGGTTCAGTGCTGGTGCGTGTTTCTAGGGGGTCACCTATACTCCTTCAAAGGTAGAAGGATGTGGGACACACCACCAGTAGCTTCTGGAGAGTCTAGTCCAGTGGGGAGAAAAGTGATGCTGAGCTCCAAGGGAGGCGTGGATGGATGGCTCTCAGATGCTACATGCTGGTTTTCTTCCATGATTTCTGGTGTGTCAGTGGGGGTGAGAGCGAGGAGAGAAGGAAAGGAGAGAGAAGAGAGCACACTACCTGCAGGTCTCCATTGTATGAGTAACCCGAGTCACTGTGGCAGAAGAAAACAAAATCGGTTCCTCCTGCCTGATGGCAGCTGTCTGACACATCCCACCGAGCACCAGTTTGATTTCCATTTTGCTGCATTTTAAGAGCATTTGGTGTGGAGTGACAGCGCTGAGCATCCTTCCCAGCCGGCCCCCTCCGAAGGCAGGGCCGATGTGCTGATCCATTGCCATTGCTCTTCCTGCTGCCCCTGGTTTCAGGGGTGGGTTTTCCCCAGCCTCTGGCTTGTTTATCAATGCCTGCTTGTTTATTTAGCAAACTGCCCTGGCTGCTGTTGTAGCCCAGCCCGGTGCCACGCAGCCGCTGTTGGCAGGTGACCTCATTGCTTCTCTCCCCCCGCTTGAAGATCCTCCGTGTGTTAAATTGAAATTGCTCTGACAAAGCCGAGATCTTTAAACCACAAGAAAAAAAGCAGCTGTTTTGAATGCTGGAAGGTTACTCCTTGAATTAAACAGAGAAAGCTGTTTAACATCGGCCGCCTTTATTTTCTCAGTTTTCATTCTATTTCAATCAAGATAAAATGCAAATTTGGTGTCTGGCCCTAATTAGAAACACAGCAGCTCATAAACACAAGTTGATGGCATTTTTTTTGTCTTTGTCTCTTTGTCACAAGAGGTAACGCTCCTTATTTTAATCCCCTTAATTTTCTTTCCTTCAGGTAACTCTTCACAGTTGACATATTAAGTCGCATGTAATTACTGTAATTTTATTCGGTTTTTTTAAACAGCGTGTGGTCAATAGTTTTTTAATTAGTCACCTCCTCAACAAATGGTTCCTGCCAGGTTTTCAGCCGTTTTAGAGTTGGGGGGTGATTGACTTTGGGAGGGATGTCCAGGGGTCTTCGGTCCAAGCCCCTGTCCACAGCAGAGCTTACTCAAAGTTGGATGAGGTTGCTTCAGGGCCTGGAGATGTTCACAGCTGAACCAGGCAAGGATTGGAGATTCCCTCTGGAAAACCTGTTCCAGCACTTAACCACTCTGCTTGTGAAAATTAATTGCAGATGGTGGGCACTTGGAGTCTTTAGTCTCACTTTCTTCTTTTGAGAAAACCAGCTTACAAAGCCCTTGACTGGAAACTGCCCCAGAACAGTTTTGCCTCCAGCACTTGTGTCCTTGCGAGAGGTGTTGGTGAGTCAGATTTTTCTTTGAGAAAGGGAATTTCAAACCTTTCTTGGCCAGCCAGCCTCTTCAATTAATTTTAAAGCATTTAACAGAAGAGTAGGAGGAACGTGCCTCAGTGCTAAAAAGAAGTTCAGTGCTGGAGGGAACTGAAAATGATGGTCATTGGGAAGTTTAAATTAATATCAGTATGTCAGGGCTCTCCTGCAGTGAGTGCAGCCAGCTGCTAATGCCAGTGTCTGACCCGAGTGCAGAGCCTTGTTTGTTTAGGGTAATTTTGTTTAACTATGGAAGGTCATAATGACATCAGCAGATAATTGGGAAGGCAAATCTCACTCCTTTCCAGCTCAAAAGTCCTTTTTCCTGTCTCACTGCTTTTCTGGAGGCCAGAAACACCCAGCAAGGACCTGCAGCAGCCCAGGGGTGAGTAGAGTGTTCACTGTGGCGTTTGCCTTGAAGAACTCATCTCGTGTGTCAGCAGCACCCGGCGTCCTGGGGGGCATCCAGAGGAGGCATCCTGCTCCTGCCAGCCTGCAAAGACTTCTCCTCGAGGCCAGCCTCATGGGATGCTCCTCAGCTGATCTCAGAGAGGGATTTTCCTTCCTCTCAGCAGTGTCCTGCACTTGTTAATGGGTGGAGCATCTGCAGAGGTCAGGGAGTGTCACCTGTTTCAAATGCTGAGGATCTGAGAGGTTTGGCTGGTGGGAAGGTGTGCTTGAGACCATGGGAATCCACACATTAGAGCAGCACCAGTGGCATAAGGATCAGAGCCCACATCTATCTCCTGGAGAAGCACCTGTAGCCCTAGTCCCCCCAGCCTTCTGCTAACCATCACCCCATGGTTTGCTTTAGTTTTGCTTTCAGAGGGAGCTGCAAATGCTTGAAGTGACGATCATCTCATCTCTGTTCAGTTACAAGGCAGTTTCGGGGTATGTTAAGGCTTTACATTCTTCATAAGTTAATTTAAAAATGGTTAGTTGGGTTAAAGATGAATTCCCTGCTCTGTGTGTTAACCGGCCATTTGACCTGAGCAGGTCTCACCAAAAAACTCTTTAAATCTCTTAGTCTTAACTTCCACATCTTAAATCTGGCTCTGGCTGATGGCTGGCCATTGTAACTCAGCAGAGGCAGGACAAGAATTTGCCCTCCAACATCAAGCAGCAGGGCAAATTTCTTAGGAGGGGGGGAAAAAAAGGGAGGACTTCTTGACATCTCTTAGAAGTAAATTGTGAGACAGAAAACTAAGTATGAACTTCCCTTGCCCAGTGTGCAGGGGAGGGGGAGAGGGTGGTTCCACCTCTCCCAGGACCGCAGCATCTCGCAGGGCTCCTGGTATCACGAACCTTTCAGGGCAAGGAGGGCTCCACACACACATCACAGCCTCTAATCTGCCTGGAATAGAAAGTTTGCAGCGTGCCTGCTACCATCAGTGGGCTGTGGTGGAAAATAGCTCATCAGGGAGTGAGACGACAAAACCAATCTCCTCTGATAGCTGCTTGCCTAAAACCTCTGATCCATGCAGAGAGAGACAGGTTTTATTCATCTCCCAGTTCTGCCTTCCCTAGTGTCTCCCCAGTCTGTTTGGGGAGTTGTATTACCCCAATGGTCTTGTTTGACTCCCAGAACCTGGGGGTGGAGACTTGCATGAATAGCAGAGCAGTGTGAGCGCCATGAGCATCTCTAACATCATCATCCTCCCTGAAATCCCCCCAGTGCCTCCACCCATCCGAGAACTGGGGAGCACACTCTCTCCTGAGATCCTTTCAGGCAGATAATAATTTGGGAAATTGTTTTGGAGGTAAAGGCTGTCCTTAGGAGGCACAAGTAACAGCTGACACTGAGCCAGCAGCATGAGCCCAACAAGAGTCCCAAACCCACAAGCACTGAGGTGCCCTTGCAGCTCCAGGAGCTTCTAATTCATTAATTAGAAGTGTTCATTTCAGGATTACCTCATCATAACCCCCTCAGCATCGGGAGTCTCCCAGAGAGGGCCAACCACCACGCTGGGCCTGCGGGGAGCCACAGGAACAGTGCTGGGCTCTGATGGACCGAGTCATGGAGGTGAGAAGGCACTGGTCAGTCCTGTGTGTCCCCTTCTCCAGACCCCACGGAGAGGACAGTGACCACTGGAGGGATGGGCAGCTCGTGCTGCAGGCGTGATCCCAGCACCTGTCTCTGCACTGTGAGATGTGCGGGGCTGGGTAGGGAAAATGCTCAGCAGCTCTGATTTTGTCCTTAGGGGCCTTATTTCAACAACACGTTTGTCTTGATTACAGTGCTAAATCTGACTTGTCAAAATCTCCATAAAACCATTTAGGGTGTTTTAAGAGGGAAAACACACTCCTTTTATCCCCTTAGGTCTGAGCAGGAACTGGGCTGAAGCCACCAGCCCCACTGCTCCTGTCCCATTACCAGTGTCCCGGGTCAGAGACATGCTCAGGGTGCTGCCTCCAGGGATGAGCCCTCACACCCCCAGCGTGGTGCCAGGACTCAGCAACCCATAGGGAGTTGTTTTGTTTATTGCTTAATAGCTTTGAAAACAATTACCAAGAGCCAGTGGCTCTTTCCTGGTCCTGTGGTGACCAAAAAACATCCTGAAGCTGGCATTGATCCGCAGAGAGCAGAGCAACCCATGACTGAATGGGGCAGGGGAAGTAAAGTGGGGCTGACCCCTCAAAGTCACCAGAGCATCACGCTCGAGCTGGCACCAGACGGGGTGAAATGGGCCAAAGCCCAGCAGACCGTGATGGCACAGCCCCAGGGAGGGCTCTGAATCCCAGGAGGGACATGGGCCAGCCCTCCTCAGGGCTGTGGGGAAGGGAAGGGGGCATCTCCTGCTCCCCAGCTCTGCACTGAGGAGGAGGAGAGCTGATTTCCAAGCTCTTTAAATGGGATGAGAAATGATGGGTTTACGTTGGTAGTGAAGGGCAGTGGAGCCAGGAAGAGTTCGGAGCACCACATCTGTTTTGTGAGGTCTTTAGAAGCAGCTTCTGTCTGGTGTTGGTGGAGAAGACATCCCTGCATGTCCCAGCTCACCCAGAGAGGAGAGGAGAGGATAGCATTGATTACAACCTGTCCCCCCCTCCTTTTCTCCTGTTCAGTTTTTTTCCCTGTAGGAGATTAATGGGAACTCTTTGTCTTCTAACATGACTGTACCTTATGAATTCTCTGTCTCATCCTCATCCTTTAAATTATCCACATAATAAAATATGTATTCAGTGATTTCAGGTCATAATTTGATCTGCTTAGGGAAGAAAAGGAATGATAGAGAAGGGTTGCCAGCATGCTCAGCTTTCCTCCATTTATCTTTATTTATCTTCTTTTTTTTCCTAACAACTTATGTGCAGCCAAGTGATGGAAATCCCAGTATCTGTGTGCTGGTTGCTTGCAGGACAAGCGTCCCCCTCATCCCCCCCAGCTTGGCAAGACCCACTGAGCTGCTCTGGCTGCCCCCATCTGCTGCCAAAGGAGATGTTCGGGGTGGTGAACCATCCCTGTAACTCCTGTCTTGCCCTCACTGCTTCTGGGATCAGTTTTATCTGACTGAAAAATGGGCACAAATTTGCCTCCATGCCAACCCCACACGTGTGTTGGTTCCTGCAGGAAAGTGGGTCTGCAGGAGTAAAGCTGGAGGGGCACATGAAGCACTTGGGATGTGACCAAACACAAGGCACAGACATGGGGTTAAGGTTCCTTCCTTTGTGCACCTCCTGTACAGCTCTGGAGCTGCCAGAGTTTCATTTTAATACCAGATTTAAGGTCTGAACATGGGTTTTAATTATTTCCCTACATTCCTGTGACACCTGAAAAGCCTTGTGCATGGCAATAGCAGCGCTAAAGGGCATTTTGCACTTTCAAAAGCCCCGGGAATCTGTAATGTCCTGATGTCGCTGAGGTATGCTGCAATTCCCCACGGGGCTGGAAGGAGGAGGAGGAGGGAGAGGGAGCCCAGCACCGTGCAGCCAGCGAGGGGTCATCTCCAGTCCAGCGTGCTCCAGGCATGGAGCACCCCCGAGGCTCTCCTGTGGAGGAGCAGGAGACAAAATTTGGGGTGGGAGAAGCTTGTCCTCTTCTGCACGGAGCAAGGAGACTGTCCCTGAACGAGTGATTGTGCCGAGAGCATACCATGCTCGTTTGCAATAGAAAATCGGGATTTAAAACCCTTGCATTTAGCCACGGACTAACATCTCTTGTGCACCAGTTTTCCCCCTGGCTCTTTTCATAGCTGCTTGTCTGTCTGGGGGCCTGCAGAGCCTCTTCTGATGGGATGCAGAGCCTCGGGTTTCAGTGGCATGGGCTGGGGGGAGGTCAGCGCTGCTTCCTGGGAGGCAGGAATCTGGGGGAAAGCTTCCGAAAGGAGGATTCAGGGAACTTCAGCACCACTCATTCTGAGCCCCCAGAGGCTGTTTGCCTCCTGCCTGTGCCCTCAAGGGCTGTTTGTTCCTGCGTGTGAGGTGGCACTGCCCATGGCCGAGAAAGCAAAGGCTCATCACAGTGACGATGCTTTAAGGATGATGAAGTGTTGCCGCGGGCATTGCTTACCCCGGACAGGTAAAGAGGGACAAAAGCCAGATTGGTGCTGCCCACCCCGGGAAGGAGCACAGCTCCGGGCATTTCTGAGCAGCTGAGGCCTTGCTGCTGCACCTCCTGCTGGGAGCAGTGGGACAGAGTGGGGAGAAAAAAGCGAAGACAATGTCCTGAAGCACCCAGTGTGATTTAGAAAGCTGGGAGCTGTTGTGCTTTGCCAGGGTACAAGTGTCTGGGCTTAGACAAGCCCTCCTTTTGGGTTGGCCCTGGGAGCAGGGGGAGATTTCCAGCTTGCTTTGCATGGAGGAACCTCAGGATACCAAAGGGGTTGTGTCGTGTTCTGTCAAGGGAGGAGATGCTCTATCCAACGCCTGCTCTCGGTCCCTGCCTGCCCAAATTCCCTGCTCCTGCCCACAGCCTGTCCTCTGGGCAGGCTGCTCTCTCCATCCTGGTGAGTCAGGAAAGCCACTGGTTGCATTCCAAGTTTTCTGCGTGTTTTGAGGCTGGGGGTGACAGCCCTGTGGCAGAGCCCCCTGCCATCAGGGCAACATGCTGCCCCACAGCCCTGCCCCACAGCCCTGCCAGCCTGGCTACGGCTCCCACTGGGCTCTGGGCTCCAAGAGAGACCCTCAGAGGAGCGAGCCCTGCACGGTGGCACCTCTCTCCCCTCTCTCCCTGTGGCTGGGCACCTCAAACATAATGCAGAGGTATTTGGGAATGCATCTGAGCACAGGCTGGCAACAGAGCGACTGTTAAATGCAGGGAGACACCGCTGGTGCTAGGGAGGAGCAGAGAAATCTCTGCCAGCAGCACCCTGAAACCCAAGGATGGGGCAGGGCTTTGCACCCACTTACCCCCAGCAGTAGTGACCACCCTCGGTGATGTCCCATGGGTGACTGAATTCTCCTGGGCATGCTCAAGGAGGGGCTGGAGATAGAGAAGGGTGGCCAAGACCAACACTTAATGCCAGGAGCTGCCACATCCTCCGTGCCTCTCACGAGGAGCAATGTGTCTCCATGCTCTCAGCATCAAAGCTGTGTCTGTCCTTAACATGCGAAATCAAAGAATCCGTTTGGTTTCTTGTGTGCTCCTGGTGATCCCTTAGCACAGGTTTATTGGATGTTTCCTGAAAAGTCTCCTCTCCTGATGGATATTATGTATACAGGTATGTTGGCTGAGCAGGCCTGCTGCAGGAGTTGCACTTCACATCAGTGCTGCTCCATAACACTGATATTTATTAGTCACGTATAAAATGTTAGGCACTGTTTGCTCATTACAAGACCAACTTCCCCCAGCTTCACAGCAAAGGTGTCTGCTTCCCCCAGGTCACAGATGGAGGCAGCCTCACGGGCAGCACAGGTTGGAGCTGCCAGCACATCGCCCACCTGAGCTGGTTCGCGTTTCCCACCGCTGGAGCATCCCAAGGTCTTTCTCCTCTCCTTTGGGAACACGAGCTGCACTAAAGGAGTTCTTTGCAGTGCACTGGGGAGAGGCTTTCACAGCCCATCATCAGTAGGACTGAAGCCCTGGTGCTATGGACTAATAAAGCACCTGAGCTGCCTTGCCCTAAAGCTCACATCTGTTTTGTGGGACGGTTTTTTGGCTCTGTTGCCGTTCTCCACACCCCTGCCAGCGCTCACGTTCAGCGAACCATTGCATGATAGCAGATAATGTGGAGGCTTTGATTGGAGGGTTTATTGCTCTCTTGATTATAGTCAAACCTTTTTAATAGCACCTTTGGTTTACAGAGTGCTGCTCCCTCTATTAGAGGCACACAGCCCTGTGTATTCTTTAAGTCCCTGCTGTCACCCCCCCTTATTCTGAGCATCCCCCCAGAGCCCTGAGCACCCCATCCACGGCTTCAAGTATCTCCCCAGAGCTCTGAGGATCTACCCCAAGTCTCCAAACTTTCACCCTAGAACCTCAAGAACCCACCCAGAGCCCTAAGAACTTCCCCCTGCCATGGCCCAAATAACCCACCCCCACCTTGGTGCTGAGCATCTAGCCTAGGTCCCCAAATATCCCCCCTAGCCTCAAGCATCCTTCCATAGCCTTGAGCATCCCCCCCGTGGGGTTCAAAGGGGCTGCAGTGCCTGGGATGCTCCCCTGCCCAGAACGAGCCCTGCGGGCTGGAGACCTCTCCAGGACTATGGAGCCTCCCTGGGTCTCTGTGTGGGGAAGGCAGTGCCTGTCCTCGTCTATAATTGAAATAGATGGAATCAGGACGGATCAGCATCTAATTCCTCGCCTGGGTGAGTGGAGACATATGTTTAATTTTCTGGTGATTCAGGCTGGGAGCCCCGGCTGGTTCCTGTGCGCGCACGGAGGGATCGCCGCTGCCGAGAGGCGGCTCCGCTCCGCACACGCAGCTCTGCACAAGAGCTGCTCCCTGGGGCTGCAGTCCCCAGCCTCCCTGAGAGGAGAAGGAATAAAAGCCATCTCCCCAGCTTTTCCTGCAGAATTCCCATGGCCACGCACCCCCAGGGAAACAGCGAGGATGCTCAAAGCCCAGGGAAGCGGGCGGGCACTGGCTGCAGATCTCTTTCCACGCAGATTTTTGTTGAGGGGTGTGCTGGGAGAGGAGCAGCAGGAGGGGAGGGATGGGAACAGCAGTGGCTCACTGCTGGGCATCCCTCCCGAGACTGCACAGGGAAGAGATCTTGGGGCTTTCAGGCCAGTCCAGAAGGTCTCATTCACTGCAGAGTGCTTTCCCTACTACTGAAGTGATGGAAACCGCTGGAGTATCCCTGAGGCTCAATTCCCACTGGCATCAGCAAGGCGGGCTTGTGAAACACGAGGGTGCCTACGCTGTGTGGGTGACTGTGGCCCAGAGTCCCAAAATGAGCATGAGCAAAACAGAGAGAAAAGGGATTTGAAATGATCTCCCACATAATTTATCTAAATTAAGGTCTCTGGTTCTTCCCAGCATGGCCCCCAGGGACCCCTTCAGACCATCCGTGCCTCATGCAAACCATATGCTTTTACCTCCAGAGACCCTTTCAGAACTCCTTGTGTTGGCTACAAAACAAGCACTTTTCCCGTTTTGGGGTGTACTTTGCTCTGGAGTACATTTAGAGCAAGGGATTTTGTCTGTCTTTCCTTAAAGCATCATTAAGGTTTCGTTAAGGACCCTCAAACAGGGGTGACAGCTTTGGGCTCTGCTTGACCCTGCTTTTCCCTTACACCATCACTAACACAGGAATTAGAGCACATGAGTTTCACAGCCTGTACCCTGCTTCAAAGGATTGGGTGAGAAACTGCTCCTTTGTGCATGGTCACACCCAAAACACATGAGTTTTGGGGACATTGCCCTTGACTTTGACTTGCAGGCTCGTTGTCATGGCTGGAAGGTGAAGGAGGGCAGTGACTTCTCTTCTCCAGCTGCAGAAAGCCAGGAGGGCCTGATCAGCTATTTCAGTCTTGTTTATGTATGGCTTCTTGGGTTTTCTTCCATCAGTGTGGCCCAATGAACGTGATTTTTGCCATGCTGGTGCATCTGTAAAGCCAAAGCTGAAATACCTCATTTCCAACTCAGGCTTTTGCATGACAGTCTGGAAACTTGCCTCCCACCTCAGTGGTGGCACTCAGGACATGCAGGTCAGCCAGGTTTAGTTATCTCTGGTGTCTGGGACCATCGAAAAATCCCTGCTGGCTTCCTTAGAGTGGTGGGTTTCACTCTGTGTAGGATGTCTGGGTGCGTAGCTGAGGGTACAGGACTCCTTGCACACCTAAGTGGGTTCTTATCTACAGAGTTGAACAGCTCATCATTATTAATGGCTTCTGCATCTCTCACCGAGCTCCCATTTTATGGAGGTAGGAGGTTGATCAGGCAATTTACCCAAAGCAACGTGGGGAAATTGGGAGGTGAAATCATACCTCAGGAGTCACAGATACATTTAGGACCACCTCGTTCCTGTGACTGAAAAAGGTCTGTGCTAACGTGCCAGGACAGAAGCCTCGCACCTGAGGGAGTAAGAGTAAGTAGCTCGCCAGGAAACCTGGCAAAGTTTTATGCAGAATTAGGTGGAGTTGCTCATCTCAACTTCGGTTCACCGGCTCAGCTGGGAAAAAATACTTTCTGCTGTCAACAGTGCTACTCATTGTTGAGCAAAAAGCTTTTGGAGGCTCATTACTTTGAATATTCAGGTAGGTTCTGATGTTAAAAGGAATTAGAATGCTCTGAATATGCTGAAATACAGCCTCTCCAGCATCTCTCCTGCATTATTTTGGTTGATGGTAATTATATATATTAACAGTAATTGGGTGAATTTGTCACTAATTCAGAAATGGCTTCAATGGCTCTCAACCTGCAAGGAGAGAATTCCACTGAAAATCTCTCTGGGCTGTGTTTGAGGAAGTGACCACTGGGAACAGAGGCTCATTTCACATGTTTTTGGTGAGGCCGGCCTCTGGCTCTCCAGGAGCAGTGGGGAGTGCCGAATTCAGATCTTTTTAACCAAGTTCAGTAAGGATGTAAAAACACCTGCTGCCAGCTTGGCCATTTACCTTTCCACTTCCCCAAGGTCTGACAGCTGGTCAGGGGCAACATATAATGCCAACGTGGCTCTTTCACCATCCTGCTGGGGAGAGCTGCGTGTGACCCTCAGCAGGAAGGTCCTCAGCCTTCCTGGTGAGGCTGCGGCTGCTGCTGCCTCCTCCCCAGGCAGCTCTGTTCTCTGTCCTGTCACTACAACTGATACCCCAACCTCCCAGCTGAGTGAGAACCTCCCCAAATGTTAATTAACCTTTGGGGGGTCGGGGGGGGTCGTTAGAACCCAGAGTTGTGGGTACTGCCCACACTTCCTGTGTGGTATTGTAGAATTCCAGAATGGTTCGGGTTGGGAGGGACTTTAAAGGCCATCTCATTCCACACCCCACTATCCCAGGCTGCTCCAAGCTCCATCCAACCTGGCCTTGAACATTTCCAGGGATGGGGCAGCCACAGCTTCTCTGGGCAGCCTGTGCCAGGGCCTCAGCACCCTCACAGGGAAGAATGTTTTCCTGATATCCCAATATCTAACCCTTCCCTGTGGCAGTGGGAAGCCATTCCCCGATCTCCTGTCACTCCATACCCTTGTCCAAAGTCCTCTCTCCCAGGGCCTCTTTAGTCACTGGAAGGGGTTCTAAGGTCTCCCTGGAGCCGTCTCTTCTCCGGGCTGACCGACGCCAGCTCTGTCAGCCTTCCCTCCCAGCAGAGGAATTCCAGCCCTCTGACCATTTCGGTGCCCACGCCGGTTTGCATCCAGAGCCCAGGAAAGCTGAGATCAAACTCAGTTGGCTCTCACTTTTTTTTCGCATCCCATTCTAGCCCCTTTTCCTGCCTCGCCTTTCTCCCTCCCGTTCTTTTCCCGTGGCC
>VZRS01009655.1:0-21727 GCA_013398055.1 Ifrita kowaldi | reverse complement strand
GAGCGCGGCCCCCACGGACACCGGGGACACGGCGGCCTCACTCTACTCCCCGCGCCCGCACGCCTCGCCCGCACTCATCTTCCTCCTGCCGCCCTCACCGCGCCCCTCGCCCTCGATGTCGTCTGGGCCACATCCCCTGGAGCCGCCGGCATAGAGGGCCACGCCACCCCTCCCCAAGAGCCTCGACAGCCTTCACGTGGGAAATCAGTATTCCCCGTGACATCACCTGTTCCCGAAATACACCTGTTCCCGGTGAAGCCTGTTTGTCCTGATAAGCCTGTGACATCAGTGCCTTTCCTCACATCATGACTCCATATGCAGCCTGGCTGGGATGTCACAGAGACACCGAGCGGGAGTGACAAGAGCAATGAAGCCACAAGATTTGGGATTTTTAGGAAAATCTCATCAATGACACTAAATAATGCTTCCACCCTGCAAAACCAGCAAGTACTCCTGTCTCTCCTTGATTTCTTAGCTACATTTTACCACGATAAGATAACCGTCCACTGTCAGTCCCAAAGGGGCTCGTGGTTGGAAGCGCTGGTGGAATCTCTGTGGCCAGGTCAGCCAGGCGGCTCCTGGTGCCTCACGGTGGTCTTTTTAAAAATCAACCTTAAAAGGAATCTCAGGAATCAAAGCACCGTCCCAGCGCTGCGCCAGAGCCCTTGGCTACCATGCCAGGAGGGGTGGCCAGCCCGGGGTGGCATCACCGTGGCTGGAGGTCTCATCTGAGCGAGCCCCTTCCTCCTGGAGCCAGTGACCTGCCCCAGCCACAGCTGTATCCCTGTGGGTACGCCTGTATATGTGTGTGTATATATTTCTCTCTGTACCTTTATACTCAGAAGAGGCCCTGTTAAGCCGAGGGGCATTGTCTGCCTGGTGTCAGTCCCCAGGAGGGGAGAGGAGACAGAGATCTTCACAGCTTCCCCAAGGTGGCCAAAGCACGTCGATGGTGGTGGTGAAGGGATGCTGAAGAAGAGGCTGGAGGGAAGAGGCTGAAGTAAGGACAAAGATGGATCTGGGAGCCACTGCATTGGGTCAAGATGGGGCAGGCCTGAGTGAGAGGATTGCTGTAATAGGAGCTGTAACAGAAGCATCTTCTTTCCCCACTAAAAATTGCATCCTTTCCCTTGAAGGGCCAAATTCCACTGCTAGGCAATGCTGATTTTTAATGCAAATCCCTCCTCTCTCCGTGACAGACTCCTTTTGCCTTTGGAAGAACATGGTCCAGACTTTTCACTGGCTCCAGCACCAGCTGAGATAGCTCCAAATCCAGCAGAAATTTGCTGATCTGCCCCCAGTTCTCTCCTTTTAGGAACTGGTTTTGCACCCTTGCCCTGGGAAAGAGTCCTGCTCACAACCAGCTCAAAGTCTGGATTCCCACCCTCTGAGACGAGAAATACCCCCACAACTCCAGAAAATTCCGATTTCACCAGAGGTTCTTCCACTCACCATGTTGCATCCCTTAATATCAGCCAGGGACCTTGGCTGAAGGAATCGTGGTGAGCCCAAGCTCAGACAGCTGATAGTTAATAATTCTTTTAATGAGATCAAAACCAAAATGAACCTTCTTAGGAGCAACAGCCCCCAGCTCCAGGCCAGGGAGCCTGGACTGCAGTAGCTGGCTGCTGCTGCTCACCTGCAGCATTTCCCCTTCACTGCGCTGCCTCGGCGTTCCCAAAAGCACAGAGCTGGGGACTCCGTGCCCCGCCCTCCTTGGGCCTCACTGCACTCTCCGTCCCTCGCCAAGCCTGAGACCACACTGCAGATCACCCTGTCCCATCCCTGGTGTCTTCTTGACGAAGAGACTGACATCTGGTTCCAGGGGAGCGTTTACATCCTTTGGCTTCCTGGGCTTCACACTCAATGCCTTTTTTTCCCCCTGCAGTGTTGCCTGGGATGGCCCGGGAGCAGGGCATGTGCAGGGACACTTGGCACAGGTGCTTGTGACAGCAGGCAGGGGCCGAGCCCGAGCTCCCGGATGTCTGATGAGGTGCTGCCTTCCCCTGCCGCTCTCCCTGTGTCGCTGGAGGAGCCGCTCTGTGGCCACTGGGCAGCAGCATTAGAGGAAGCATTTTCTCTTCAGCCCCAGCATACATCAAGAAGTGGAGAAGCCAAGCTCTGTCCAGCCCCCAGCTTGGTCTCCACTACAAATTCTCCTCCTGTGCATCCAAGTTGCTGCCAGAACCCCTGGAGCACTCCAGAAAGCAGAGGCTGCCTGCGACCCCATTGGCCCCTCGGCAGCTCCCCGAGGAGCAGGCTGGGGGCAGCAGTGGCCCCGAGGCAGATCCTGCTGTGTCTCACCTTCCAGGCTCTCCTGTGCCTGCCCGACTGCTGGAAATGGTGCCCCAGGAGAAATCCCTTATGGAAATCCTCCCCTGCGCTCTGCTCATCTGCTGTGAGCCAGAGGCCCTTGGCCATGTTCCGGGGGGACTTGTCTCAGCCTGGCTCTGCCACCAGCACCCAGCCCCCAGTGCCCATTTCAAACAGGTGATCTTCCTCTGTCCTAGTTTTCAGAAGCAAATTCAAACAGTTTTCTTTTCCTTTCTTCTGTCCATGCCAGTCTGAGATGTCTTTCATCATGCTGTGCCCAGCCCGCACAGGAGGTGAAGCAGAACTATTGTAACACTTTATATCCAGAGTATGTTTATAAAGGATTAATAAATTATTAATAAGGTTTTCATGAAGAGGTTAATCCAGGCCCTGAGCGTCCGGCAGGTCAGCAGAGTGCACAAACCACAGCAAATGAGCTCCTGCAAGCCCCCTCTGTTGTTTGCACTCCTGCCATGCATTAACACCTAACACTCACCTGCCAACCCTTCGCAAGGTGACTGTCACCCCCAGTGTGACCCCCCCTCCCTGTGCTTTGCCGAAGACCTGCAGTGTTCTCCTGCCCAGCAGCAAGCACAAGGCCTGGCCTGGTCACAGGCCTCCTGCCCAGTGCTGCCAGAGCAAGAAAACCCCTTTTCACTGAGGTTTTTTGCCTCCTCAAATCTTAAAACAAATGAAAGGTGCTTAAAAACTGAGAACTTCCTGTGTGTGCACCCATGTGCATGTGTAGATATTTCACAGCCCAGTGTGGGTGTTCAGTAGCTTGTTTGGGGGTGAGGGGTTGAATTTTTTAGGGGTTTGTTGGGAATTTTTTTTTTTTTGCACCCAGTATTTGTGATGTGCTGTGTGGTGCTTCCAGTGGGAAGGTTCTGGTTCACAGGGAGCTCTTGGGCTGGTCCTGCTGGGACAGGTGGGGTGAATTTTGCTTTCTTTTCTGTACTTGTGTAGGGGGAAATTACAGCATGGACTCAGGGACAAACCAATCTGCTGGGGTCTTTAAAAATGTCTTTTCCCAGGCTTCTCTGTTAGGATGGGGGGTTTGGTTCTGGGATGCTGCAGGGATGTGGCCTGTGGCAGCACATGGTGGTGACAGGAGCTGCAGGGTGCTCTGACACTCCTGTGTGGAAAAGAATTTGTGGCCGTTCATGGTGGGACCATTCCTGGGCTGCAGCCCCTCTTCATTTGTTCATGCCCTGAAAATTCACCTTTACAGCTGCTAGAATGTGGCTGGTCCCTTTTCAGACTTGCTTGTGAGCAACCACATATGGATTTTCAGCACTGAGCCTCCTAGGGTTTGGGAAGTGCAGCAGAGCTGTGTGTTACAGACTGACCCACCACATCACTGGGATCAGGAGACAGCCAGGATGGGGGAAGCCATCGGAATGATTGCCTGGAGAAACGGTGATGCAGGCAACTGAAAGAAAGTTTTGCATTTCTTGCAATGAAAGCATAAAAAAGGGAGAATTCCCAGTGGAGAGACTTGGGCAAATCCCTGTTCAGTACATGTCAGCTTTGCTGGGCAGCGTGGCAGTGCTGGGCTCAGACACCTGAGCTGGCTCCAGCCCCAGCAGCAGCTTCCCAGCCCCTGCTGGAATCGCAGGCTCGGGGGCAGCAGGGCACTGGGACGGGCTGGGGCAGTGCCCTCAGTGATGGCTGGAGCTTGTCAGACTCCTTATGGAGGGAAGGATCTTTCCACCACTGAAGCCTCCATGGTGCAGGGATCTTCTTCAAGCAAGACTTGCGTCTGCCTGCCCGGTCCCGCTCTGCCTGCCCAGCTGGCACAAGGGATGAACCCCCGAAGTGTGACGGGACCAGGAGGGACAGTCCTGCTGGAGAAGTGCCACCTCTTGGGATGCTCCAGGGCCCCTGTGCCCCCAGGCCCCCAAGGCTGTGCTTGCTGCATGGGGCAAGGCCAGGCTGTGGCACACTCAGGACCCCTCACTGACAGCCGCAGCGAATTCTGGCTCTTGCTTGGCACTGCAAGGCTGGAGGGCTGCTGAGGGAGTAGGGGCAAAAGTCCTCCCTGCCTGTTGCTCTGAAACTTGCACTCACAAATGCGCTTTCTAAGAAGCTCTGCTGCAAAAGCTTGGTCTGGAAGGAAAACGATTCTCTCCATGGGGAGTTCGTGTTTCCTTCTCATTGTGGATAACAAATGCATGGCTCATCCCAAAGATCACTGCTGTGGGAATCTTCTCTCTTTAGGCCTGTTTCTAATCAATAGTTTTACATTTACATCATACTGATAATTCTTCCTCTTCTATCCAGCCCTGCTGGGGAGCAAAATAACCACTTAGATTGTCTTACCACACCAGAAAGGAAAAAAAAAGATGAAAAAATACTCCAGTGAGGTTCTAGGCTTGAGTCCCACAGCTTTGCAGTTGCCCCTCTGGATCAGTATCAATTCCATTGCCCTGCATAAAGTGGATATTAAACTTCATGTCAGTTTATTGAAAAACAAGTGAGCCCCCAAAGATGAAACATCTAATAATTAGGAAACAGTAAGAAGACCTAAGTCACCTTAAGTCAAGAGAAATGGTTCTCAGCATCTCTCAGAAGGCAGCACCGAGCCTCACTGCCCTGGGAATGGCTGGTGGCAGTCCTTGAGTCTTCCCTTAGTGTCTGGATTAAAACAAGAGGCCATCCATGTCCAGCTGGTGCCACGGGGCCTATCGAGCCACCGGGGATTGCCACCACTCCCACAGGTGACTCTGATGTGCCTCCAGTTTGCTGCTCCTCGTTTGCTGCATGCACTCAGAAATAGCTGCTGGCAGCAGGAGGGATGTACCAGCACCCCAGCATCCCCCCAGCTTCTCAGAGCTTCCCCCCAAGCCCTTCTCCACCACTGGACTGTGCTGGCCTCAGCACAGCTGCTGGCAGGGACCAGAGCCTGAGGAGGGACACCCACAGCACTGACAGCCCCTCCGTCCCAGGGGACTGCCACGGGCAGACCCACCAGGGACAGGAACGGGCCTTAAGAGGGGCTGATCCCCTCAGGGCTTGTCTTCTTCAAGTTGGAGCTTTCCATCTCTCAGATCTGCTCCATTCAAGTCAGTAATCTCCTGTCGTCCTTACGGGCTCCGTCCTTGTCCCATTCTCATCACTGGAGTGGCTGCCACAGGTTGCTTGAATGTGGCTGTAGGAGCTGGGTGCAGCAGTGGGAAAGGCTCTGCCTGCCTAAAGAATCCCTTCTTTGCTGAGAGGTGTCCTCAAACCTATTGGAGATGCCACCTTCTCCTCACTCATCTCCAGGATCCCAGAGCTCTCCCCAGCCGTGGGCTCTGGACAGCTGGACACAGTTGGGCAGGAGGTCTCCCTGTTCCAGGCCCTCCATCGATGCATCTCCATCAGCTTTTCTTTTTGCTTCTTGAAAACATTCCTCATTAACTAAACCCATAACTCTCTCCTTAGAGTAATGAGGATGATAGGGATGAGCAGCTCCTTTTAATAGCAAAGGTGCCTCTTATGTATGATCATCTTTCCAGTTCTTCTGTGCAGAGTGGTGACACCCAGGTGTGTCCCTTGTCACTCATTCTGAGCTGACATCTCCTGTGCTGGCAAGAGGGCTGCTTTTCCAACCCAGTACTTTATACAGGGATGCTGCCCCATGCTCCAGAGCACAAAAAGAGCTGCAAAGCTTTGACTCTGTTGCAGCTAAACCTGAAAATCCTTCTGCCTTGCACTCTGACCCTATTTCATTACATGGTGGGGGGCAAGATTTTATTCCCTGAAAATGGAGGGGAAAACAGAGCAGTAAATTCTAAGTGTAGCTTGAAAAGGGGTTGCACAGGGGAGCCCAAAGCTCCTCTGCTCTTTCGAATTCACCTCGTATCCTTGCTGGGGAAACCATGAGCAGCTGTGCCCAAGTCTCACTGAGATCTTATCCTCAGCTTTATGCTTCAGGACGCCTGGGGATGAGGGAGCAGCACGAGGCATAGCAGTAAAAAAAGTGAAATTTCCTCTTGTATCAGAGCTGTACTTGTACAGAGCCACCGAGCACTGCAATATTCTATCTGTATGTATCCACCCCTGGTATCTGCTTGTAAAACTCATGCCCACACATTACCCTCTCTCATGCTGGACTGACTGTACATGTGCCTTCACCCTTTTTCATGGTTTGGCATCTTTTTTTAACACAATTACAGAACTTGAATAATCACTGTACTGCAGTTACAAGTCCTATGCAAGAGGTGACCAGGGAGTCAGTTTTCAATATTTCTGTGTTTCTGTGTTGTTTTCAAAGTCACTGCAGGGTTTTTCAGAGAAGCCCAACAGAATGAATGCCCCCAAAAGCATTTAGATTACTTTTTTTTTTTCTAAAAAGCATTTAGCATTTTGGATATACTAAATCTCTTAGGCAGCTTTGAAAAGCTCAGTCTAAACCCCAGTTGCTCACGGGGCCGCGTTTGGAGCAGGAGCAGGAGCAGCAGGATGGACGAGCGCCAGGACAGATGGCCTGTTCCATGGTTGGAAAAGGTTGCCTTAAGCCTTCCCCAAAATGCACCGGAGAATGTTCCTGTGCCCTCCCGCCCTGGGCTCTGCTGGACGCCTCACACGGGGTACAGCTGCCACGCAGGGATCTTGGAGAAGAGGGAAAAACCAGCCCCATGTTCTCTACATCACCTATGCTGTAGGACTGAGACCTCGTCTGAAACTCGAAGCTAACAAAAATCCGTCCTTTTTGTGTGTTACGTGTTCAGTTGGTGTAAGCAGGGTTTGTAGGGAAAGGGCGTTTCCTCCTCGTAGGACATTGTGTAAACATTTGCCGTGTGTCGACAGACTGAAGGACATGACTGCCTGGGATACATTGTGTAGTGTGCCTGTGTGTGTGTAACCTGGTTTTGGTTGTTAGGTTGTAATGCTGTCTCTTGACTGATAAAAAAAAAATCTAATATAAAGAAAAATCACAAGAAATAAAAAAAAAATATATTTAAAATCTATTTTATGTGTAGTCCTCTAAAGCCCGCAAGTAAATCTGTCTGCAAAATGCTTTGGTTTTTTAAAAAAGCTTCTAAAAGTCGATGGTGGGAGAGACAAGTAACAGGAGAACGTCCCCTTTGAAGACAAGGACACACAGGGGAGGGGATGGCACAGGCTGAGGGGCTGGAGGGGATTTTTTTCCCCCTCCCCGTTACCAAACCCTACAACTCAGCAGATGATGACAGAGCTAAAGCAGATGTCAATTGCCCTGAGAAAATCCCAGAGCAGCCAGTCTCTGCAGCATCAGCTGTTTCTCCAAGCACAGTGTGAGATGTTCTCAGCACCCACGACAGGCAGAGATGCCTCCAAGGTGATTAAGGGCTTGGAGATGAGGAGAGGCTGAGAGCTGGGACTGCCCAGCTGGGAGGAGGTTCAGGGANTTTTTTTTTTTCTAAAAAGCATTTAGCATTTTGGATATACTAAATCTCTTAGGCAGCTTTGAAAAGCTCAGTCTAAACCCCAGTTGCTCACGGGGCCGCGTTTGGAGCAGGAGCAGGAGCAGCAGGATGGACGAGCGCCAGGACAGATGGCCTGTTCCATGGTTGGAAAAGGTTGCCTTAAGCCTTCCCCAAAATGCACCGGAGAATGTTCCTGTGCCCTCCCGCCCTGGGCTCTGCTGGACGCCTCACACGGGGTACAGCTGCCACGCAGGGATCTTGGAGAAGAGGGAAAAACCAGCCCCATGTTCTCTACATCACCTATGCTGTAGGACTGAGACCTCGTCTGAAACTCGAAGCTAACAAAAATCCGTCCTTTTTGTGTGTTACGTGTTCAGTTGGTGTAAGCAGGGTTTGTAGGGAAAGGGCGTTTCCTCCTCGTAGGACATTGTGTAAACATTTGCCGTGTGTCGACAGACTGAAGGACATGACTGCCTGGGATACATTGTGTAGTGTGCCTGTGTGTGTGTAACCTGGTTTTGGTTGTTAGGTTGTAATGCTGTCTCTTGACTGATAAAAAAAAAATCTAATATAAAGAAAAATCACAAGAAATAAAAAAAAAAATATATTTAAAATCTATTTTATGTGTAGTCCTCTAAAGCCCGCAAGTAAATCTGTCTGCAAAATGCTTTGGTTTTTTAAAAAAGCTTCTAAAAGTCGATGGTGGGAGAGACAAGTAACAGGAGAACGTCCCCTTTGAAGACAAGGACACACAGGGGAGGGGATGGCACAGGCTGAGGGGCTGGAGGGGATTTTTTTCCCCCTCCCCGTTACCAAACCCTACAACTCAGCAGATGATGACAGAGCTAAAGCAGATGTCAATTGCCCTGAGAAAATCCCAGAGCAGCCAGTCTCTGCAGCATCAGCTGTTTCTCCAAGCACAGTGTGAGATGTTCTCAGCACCCACGACAGGCAGAGATGCCTCCAAGGTGATTAAGGGCTTGGAGATGAGGAGAGGCTGAGAGCTGGGACTGCCCAGCTGGGAGGAGGTTCAGGGAGATCCCGCCCTGTGTGTGGATTCCTGATGGGGGGAGTACAGAAAGCAGAACTGGAACATTCTCAGTGCAGGGACAGGCTGAGAGGCACAAATTGAAGTAAAAAAAGAAATTTCACTTATACGTAAGAAAATGCTTTCTCACTGCAAGGGTGGTTGGCCACAGGAGCAGGTTGAGAGGTTGAGGAGTCTTCATCCTTGGAGATACCCAAGAGGAGAGGAGACACAGCCATGAGCAGCTTTAGACAGGGGTGGGATGGGGCTTGCCCAGCCCAGTGGCTGTGCCAGCTCCTCCAGTAGAGCCAAGCCAAGGAGACACCCATGACCCCCCAGCTGCTGGGAAAAGCACTTCAAAGAAATGTTAGATTAGATATTGGGCATGAAAAAAATAGCTGGGAGCTTTCATAGTTTTGATAAACCTTCTCATGGGAAAATCAAATTTGGCAGATGGAGACAAAGTAGGGTTATTGGGGATGGATGGAGCTCAGGAGGTCCAGTCCAACACCCTGCCCACAGCAGGGTAAATACTGAATTCAGACCACGTTGTACAGGGCTTTGTTCAGCCAATGCTTGAAACTCCCCAAAGAGAGAGGTCCTGGCACTGCATCCCAGGGGTAATATTTTCTTCTGATCAGTCAGAACCTCCTCTCTTTCCATTTATTCCAGTGGTGTCCCTTTCTCCCAGCTGACATCTCTGTAAAAGCCTGGCTCCATCTTCTCCAGAGCATGAAAGGGCAATGAAGCCCATCTCCCTCAGTATCTCCTTTTGGCCACGTGTTCCAGCCTCAGGCCATCCTGGTGGCCCTCTCTTGTGTCTCCTCTACATTATCAACACCTTGTGGGTGGGTGGGCTGTGGAAACCAGGTGATATCATTCCAGTTCCCCAAATGCCAAGGGGAACAATCACTTCCCTGCCCCATGGACTGCCCTCCCTGCCCACAGCCTGGCTCAGCTCTCCTCCAGGGCTCTGACTGCAGAGCTGCTCCCCAGTCCAGCACTGCTAGGGGACCAGTACAGGGGCCCTTTGTTCCTTCCAAGGCTCCTCCCAGCTGCAGGATCTTGCAGTTCTCCTTTCCCAAGGTCCATGCCCCTGTAAATGGTGACCCTGACCTCAAGCTTGTCTGCTCCCCACAGTGTGGTATTTCCCACAAACTGAAGCGCACTCCCTCTCTTCCCCTGGTTTATTGGTGTGTGGACCTTTTCTGTGAAGACTTTCCAGCTTAGTGGACTTCGTCCTCATTCTCCAAAACTTCCCACCCATCCTGAGCAGCAGCAGGAGCAGCGAGGCCAAGCACAGAGCAGGGTGAGCCCCAAAGGAAAGCAGGGGCCCAGCAAAGAGGGGCTGCTGGGGCAGCACTCCCGTACCCACATTGACTGTGCCTGTGCAGGGACACGGAGCAGCCACACTCTGGCAGGGAGGATGGAGACACTGAAGAGTGCCTGGAAAGCTGAATGGTGGGAAAGGCCTCAGGAGTGTTGGTGACAGCAGCTGAACAAGAGCCTGGTGTGCCCAGGTGGGCAAGAGGCCAAGGGCAGCTGGCCTGTACCAGCCATGGTGTGGCAGCAGGACCAGGGCAGTGACTGTCCCCTATGTCGGGCACTGGTGAAGCACCTCCAGTCCTGGGGTCAGTTTTGGGCCCTTCACGGCAAGAAAGACATTGAGGGGCTGGAGCGCATCCAGAGAAGGGAACAGGGCTGTGGAAGGGGCTGGAGCACCAGGAGCAACTGAGACAGCTGGGGGGACTCAGCCTGGAGAAAAGGACACTCAGAGGGGACCTTCTCACTCTCCATAACTCCCTGACAGGAGGGTGGAGCTGGGTGTTGTCGGGCTCTTCTCCCAGGAAACAAGGGACAGGATGACAGGAAACGGCCTCAAGTTGCACCAGGGGAGGTTCAGGTTGGATGTTGGGCGAAATTTCTTCATGGAAGGGGTTGTCAAGTCCTGGCACAGCTGCCCAGGGCAATGGCGGAGTCCCCATCCCTAAAGGGATTTAAAAAAAAGTGTGGATGCTGCACTTGGAGACACGGGTTAGTGGTGGCCTTGGCAGCGCTGGGGGAACAGATGGACTCGATGTTTTTAAANGCAGGGACACGGAGCAGCCACACTCTGGCAGGGAGGATGGAGACACTGAAGAGTGCCTGGAAAGCTGAATGGTGGGAAAGGCCTCAGNTTCCAACCCCAATGATTCTGTGACATCAGCCTCACTCAGTGCCTGTTACCTTGTGCACAACAGGTAATTTCTGCGATTATAAAAGCTGACAACTTATATTTAATAAGAATTTCTATTTAATCAGCATTTTGAGATACATATTTTTAAAATTCAGCAAGAAAGAGAAGAGGTGCAAGTGTGTGTGCACAGAGTTCAGGCTCCGGGCTCTCCCCAGCAGCTCCCGGGAACACCGAGCCTGACCTACTTTCCGTGGCAGCACATCCCAGCCGATGGCAGCAGAGTTACTCAGATAAAGGACACCAGGCTGCTGCCTGGCAGAGGCTTTTACCCCACGGAACGGGGCCTTTCCCTGCCTGTTCCCTGCTGAGCAGCCCTTTGTGGGGAGCCAGGCTGCTGGGGCTCCTCTGCTCCCCGCCCAGCCCCGGGGGCAGCAGGGTGCCCTTCCCGTTTTTCCCCGCTTTGCAGGAACAGCTGCCTCAGTTAATTTGTTTGCGGTTAAACAAATTCCTTGCTGAAGCTACATATAAGGAGCTTGCAGGCCTGGAGCTCTAAATAATCCCTCCAATCCTCCTGTTTGGAACGATGCTGCTGTTGTTGCTAATAATAATTCAACCCAATTTATAGGACAATAACATTTATTTAGAGCATGAAGGATTCCACATTATACAAACCCTTAAATTTATTTTTTGTTTCACTGGTCCATTTCTACAACAAATACATCAGATCTACTATATAATAAAATTATTTACACTTCCAAACGACATGGGGTTTGTTTATAAACCCTCCGACTGCTATTCACATACAGTACTTAAACAACAGCACATTACATTATTTTAATACCTAAAAATGACAACCCTGTATTCTAAATTGTTTATGAAAAGTGGAAACAAATAAATTTACAATTGTCTTCCCCTCCCCTTCCATTTCATACAAACACATTACCCTAATGTGCTAACCCTGGACTTCACTTTGCAAATCCAGGGGGTTTTAGAAGAACCCAGTTTTTATATCTATTTATCTGTTTTTTAGAAAAAAAAATCATTTATTGGGAACAGTATAATATTAAAATGACTTACTGTACAGAATTTTTATTTAAAAAAGAAAAATCACAGCTCAAAATTGCTATTGGTAAATTCACACTCATTTACAAGTCTCATGTTTCCATGCAGTAATTTACTTGGATTTTCTTCTTTTTGACTGCATTGCACTGGCACTCGTTTCTGAAATCAAGAGAAGAAAAAAAGCATGGATAGGGAGTCGGTAAGCCATTCCCCAGAGGGGCACAGATTGCCCTGTCATTTTTCCAAACTCACACCAGAGTGGAAACCTCTGGAGACCAGGATTTCCCCAGCACCGGGACTGACTCTTCAGCAGCTGTGACACCCCTGGGCCGTCACCCAGCGGCGTCAGGTGGACATTTATGGAGCCCTAACAGCTTTAGAAGAAGAGCCAAATATTTTTAACTGTCCCCTACGTCCAGTCCCCCACGTGCCACAGGGGAGCCGTATCCCAAGAGGAAGCACAGCCCCAGGTGCCATGGAGATGGTGCTACACAACTCGGGGAGGTGTTTTGGAGCCTGCCATGCCAGTTAACAACCCAGTTGTCTGAGTTCTTAGAAAGTCATTAGAAAACAAGTCTCTGCAGTGTACAGAGTCACAGGAACACAGCTGATGCAGAAAGACACAAATATTAACACCTGCAGGGCCACGGCGACAGCAGATGACATGTCCAGTGCACTTACCAAGGCACTAAGTTTCCATTTCAAAACAAAAAAAAAGAGTAAGGACCAAGGGCATTTGCATCTTTAGATCTTTCTAAAAATGTGATTTCAAACGTTGGCAATGTCTCTTTGGCTCTTCATAATGTTTTCCAAAAACTATTGCAGCTGTGTGTATTTTAAGAGTCAAAAGGGAAAAAAATTTTCAAGCCCATCTAAAATTAGAAGAGCAGCAGTACAACTCCATGGCTGTTACATGTGGAATTAGAAAAAACAATCAACATTTCAAAATTTAACAAACTCAAAGCTACAGTAAATACTAAAAGCAGCCCTTGCTGGAAAAGTACGCCAAAAAGGGAAAACACCAATACAGTACCAATTTTCAGAAGTGAAACATCTCCACAGGCTCGGCCCCAGCCTGGAGCCCCGCCAAGCAGCAGGGCTGACTTTGAAGTAGCTTCAGCACCAGCTGTTGCCACCCTCGTTGCTGCTCAAGGTTCTGTGTTTGGGAGGAGGAGTGGGCCAGCAGCGCTCAGTCCCTGGCTCAGTCCCTTGGGAGCATCACCAGCACCTCCCCAAACCCTGCAGCCTGGAGTGTGCCGGACACATGTGGACAGGGCTGACCCTCCATGTGTGCTCATCTCTCCTCTCACAGTGGCCCTTCTGCCTCCTTCTTCCTGAGGCTGAGCAACCACGTTCCTACTCCAGCTGGTCAAAGTCTGCTTCTCTCTCCCCTGCTGATTTTTTTCCTAATAATGACTTTTAACAACCTCTATCTCAAGAGATAACTCCTCCCAGCCCCACATTCCTTTTACCATGGGTTAGGGGGTTTCTCAGGACACAGATAACGTAATGAGGACAGGAGCAACCAAACCAGAATAATTAAGCTCTGATTCACTAATGAAAATGTAGAACAGAGCAGGCACAGGTAGCAAACCAGGTGACACTCCTGCAGCCACCTCACTAAGGTGCAGCCTTGTCCTCTGCCACAGAGCACCTGGTCTGGCTCATTCTCCACAGCTTGGGAGCAGCTGTGTGCCCGCAGGTGAGGCAGCACAGCCAGGTGTCCCCTGGGAGCTGCACCCAAGGGTCCAGCAAAGCCCTTGGACACTGCGGCAGCTTCAGATGCACAATTTAAAACCAAGGGTTTTATTTACAGAGGTAAATGAATTACACAGTCAGCACAAACCCCTGTGAGAGTTTTGGTATTATTTAAATTTGATGCGCTTTCCCGTTCCCACATTTTCGGAACCTGACATGTCACTGGTTGTCATCTTTAGGTTCACCCAGTACAGCGTGTGGGGCAGGTCACATGCTCCAGATCCCCTCAAACACAGGCAGGGATTTTACACTGGCTTCACATTTTTCAAACTTTTTTTCACAATCATGAAAAAAATTTATTTTTACAATGCAGACTCAGATTCTTCTGCACACTCCTGCCACAAGAAGTAAATGTAATTAAATTCAGCAGTCACAAAAGTGCAGAACATATAGGTCCCCTGTGTAATCTTTGGGAGTCATTGCAGAATGACGTAAAGCTGGAATGCTTCTCTGAAACTCTGAAAACACAATATTCTTACCATCACACTTTAGTACCTCCAGTATGGAAATGCTGGCTGAATTCAACTTGACTTCCTTTTATAATCATTTTATATTAATACCTCTTTGTTCCGTATATTATCTTTAAAATAGTGGTCGAATGTTGCCTCTTGACGGTCTCTCTCTACTCTCTTGCTTAACTTTGGTCCATCAGCATTTTTCTGACCCTTAAACACAAGAAGCTGACAGAATTAGCTTCAGCCTGGCACTGGGCCGTGCGTATCACACAAATGCTGCATAATTGTTAAAGACTGTAACCTGGGTAGGAGTAAGGTACGTCAGCACCTGCTAATGCCATGGGTTAGTAACTTCAGGAGTTCAGATGTTGTTGGGAAGCAGAGCTGAGGCTCTGTGCTAGCACACATCACTCCCTGATGCTCCCGGCTGCCACCCCAGCAGCCTCTGGAGCTTGCCTGAACCATGGCATTTGACTTGGCAAGAGCTGACCGTGCACTTGGGAAGACTTAAGTCTTGTGTCTTTCGGGCTTCAGGAAAAGGAAAATGTCACTTTTTGATCTGAGTACAGTCCTTCCAACAGCAACACATTTCTGCCAAGAGAATTCAACTAGGCAAGGTGCTGAACACTACGGTGGCGAGTGCTGCAGAAAACAAGTTCCACAGGTGTACCAAAGAGGAATTCATACAGGGTTTACTGCCAGTGCAGATGTCAAGAAATGCTTCAACACCAACCTGTGGCTAAATCCTCGAAACTAGAGACAAAGCACCCAAGGTGTACGAGCTGCAAACCAGCGTTACGAGGCAGCTACTGCCGGGGCAAGGACCTGGGGAAGCAGGTTAGGAGCTGCCCTGTCCCCAGGAAGGGTGGCCGTGCATGTTACCTTTTGCCGTGCCGGACGCGGACGCGGGTCGCGAGGATCTCTTGCGCTGCCCGTTCTCTACAGTTTCCTGTGAAGCGGCAGAATCCTCTGTTCTTGAATTTCTTCTACTTGGAGTTTTAGACTTTTCACAATTCTCTTTTGTCTCATTACTAATAAAGTGGGACAAAATATTTCTGATGAAGTGTGAGAAGAATTATGTTTTTCTATGCAAGTCAGACAAGCTGGAGGATGGCCCGACACAGGTACCAGTTCCGGACTATAAGCACTGAAGATATGAAACGCTAGAGATACCAGAAGTTCTATCAGATGAAGAATGACCTGAGTAAGCCAGAGTATAGTCCATTTCTATCAAAAATTATCAGAGGGTACAGAATTGAGAAGTCCTCAAAGAGAATATTTTCAACATTAGAAGACCAAGAAATTAGATGCATTATAAATTGTCTGCTCTGTTTTCCACAGGTGCCACCATTACTGAAGTCTAGGAAAAGCAAACAGGTTACATTAGAGACTGCTGCAGTATGGGGGTACAGAGTTGAAATTGCAGATGAACATCAGGAGGAATTGAGAACTCTTCAGGGAGTATGCCAGCTTTTGGGTTTGCTAAACAGACTTTCTCCATTGATCCAAGTGATTCCTTCACATATTAAAAAAAAAAGGTTTCTTTAAAACTTTCTTCAAGTTTTAAAGCTTGAAGTCAAAATACTTTGTTTTTGTTTGTTTGTTTGTTTTTGGTGTTTTTTTTTTGGTTTTTTTTTTGTTTGTAACAGAAAGCTTTTTCTGCTATAAAAATTTTAGGTACTGTGAAAATCTGTTTCTTGCCAATGAGACAATAAAGGGAGTGCTACATTTTGTAATTAAATTCCTCCTTTATTTTATTTCTCTCAGCCCTGTAAAGTCATCCTGAGCTTTGGGTGTTTTCTCCTTAATGCATTATTGCCAGACAATTTCTAGTGACTAAGCAGTTCCAGAAGTTTAAACTAAACTTCTCTCCTGGGAATCCAAAGGTAAGTAATTAACTAAATAAATTATTCTGCTGATAATGGAAAAGAAGAAAGCTCATTTCAGGCCCTTTGGGTGACACTTGCAGGATTTCAAGAAAGGCTGCCTGAATGAGAGACTGGAGTGAACACACAGCACAGAAGGACCTGTGTGTGCCAGAGGTCCCCTGTGTGTGCAGTGTCACCCTTCAGACGAGTCCTGCTTTGAGGGGAAGGACTCAAACCACACAAAATGTAGGGTTAAGTAACAGAAACCTGTAATAAAACAGTTTCTCAATGGAAGGAGAGACAAACATTCTCAAGGAAGAGCACACAGCAGAGGAGACTATGGACTGTAGATTATCTCAGATACAAAATAAATACTGAAATCTATTTCCCCATAAAGGAGTATTATGGGCAATCTATAAACTGGATCCCCCAAACAGGTCTCAAACTGGTCTTCTCCTATGGAACTGGGGCAGCAGTCACCTACCTCAGAGGACCCCTGGAGGGAAGCAAACACGCATCAGCACCTGCAGTTCAGTTAGTACAGGTAATTTTTACAGATTCTAGTGACTAAATCCAGAGCTGGGATTGTCTCATAGGAACCAGCACATCACTTCCCTCCTTTTATAGGAGGAAATCAAGTTACTCTGAGTGAAAATATTTCTAGTGCTTTATGGGTTGCAAGGTTGCCCTAAGGTTTTAAAGGTTTTTAATGGCTTTAAACTGAGAGTAGGTTTAGATTAGATATTAGGGAGAAACTGGCACAGGGTGCCCAGAGAAGCTGTGGCTGCCTCATCCCTGGAAGTGTCCAAGGCCAGACTGGACAGGGCTTGGTGCAACCTGGGATAGTGGAAGGTGTCCCTGCCTGTGGCAGAGGGTGGAATGAGTTAAGTTTTAAGGTCCCTTCCCACCCAAACCATCTGTGATTCTATCACGGTTTGTCCTGTGTGGTTCAACTACAGGAGCCCAAAGCTGCCCACTGTATCAGCCATCACAAGACCCAGTTTGCCTGCAAACTTCCCTTCTTTTCCTGTCTTGCTCAGAAACGCATAAATCAGAAAAACCCTGAGAATGCCCTTGTGGTAATTTGATGTGCTGGGTGAGTTTGGAGACAGTCACACAAGGACACTTCATTTGGAGAATTGGCTCAGCTGCCAATGTGCCACCTTCAGCCCTTCAGAAAAATTCTACCCTGAAGAAAACTCACTGTGAAATTTCAGCTTGTCTTTGAAAGATGCCAATCCAAATGAAGGTAAATATGGTTAAACATTCCATTCAGAGCCATTCCTGATCTGAGGAAATGTGCTGCATTCCCTCCCTTACGAAGGAAGGCGCTGTCTCATCTCCTGAGGAACCCAACGAGGGGCTGCCCCTCTTGCCCTGGCCTAGGGGGTCACTCCACCCATGAGGGCAGTGTCCAAAACCCAGCTGGCTGTGCCAGCACCATTAGCCAAAAACCTCCCCAGGGGCTCTCACTGCCAACTGAGTGAGAGCCTGGGATGTTTAGAATCGTCCAAACACATCTTGGAAACTGCATTTTCTTCTGACAGAACACAACCATTTGAAATATTATCTTTTAATTCCTGAACATCTTAACCAGGACAACATGAAGTTTCTACCTGACTTTCCTATCAAGTTTTGGTAGTGTTAACAAGCAAATAGAAGAAAACTGTTGAAAACAATCCTCAAGGCAGAAGAACAAACTTTTGAAAGACTTCCCTTCAGAAAACAAAAATCCACAGGACAGCTTAGCTGCAGGCTCTGGGGGGTTACTTTTGATTTGCTGTGCAACCATCAAGACCCTTCCAGGACATGAAACATCCAGGCCTGAAAGGATGAGAGGAAACACTGCCCAAAGCACAGACTAAGGAAAAAGTTACCTTATATTCATTGCATTTCAGCAATGCTTTGGAACATTCAACTGGCCCTGATTTCTTAGCAGGAAAGAAAGGGTATGGCCAAGAAAATGAAAAGCAGCAGCAGCAGTAGAGCAATTGAAGCAAAGAGAAAGGGATTTCCTCCCATGAAAGCTATATCTACTCTGAATCTACAAACTATCTCCTTACCTTTGACCAGCAACTACTGCAGCATTTGTCTCAAGTTCTACAAAAGAAAAAGATAATTTTAAAGTCTGCTGTAGAAGTAAGTACATACCTGCTGACAAGGCATGACTAGCTCACATTTTTCTATCACATATTAGATCTCAAGGATAAGCTTCTGTCAAAGCAAAGCAAGCCAAAATACCAAATACAACATTGGCCAAGTGCTCTGTCTGAGTACAGCCTTCAGGACACTGCAGTCAGCTAAGGGGAAAATTAAAGCCCTGCAAAAGAAAACTGTAGAGAAACTCCCTGACAAGGGCTACATTCTTCTCCCTTTATAAACTTCCATTTTAGACAGCCTATTTCTACTAAACCTTCTAGGTTTTATTAGTTTTTAAACCTTAAAAGTACCCATCTGGCTCTGTTGTGCATGTAAAAATTTGCCTTAACCCAACTGCTTCTCACAGCAATATCTTCTAATGACAAATTTCTGAAGCCCAATTGTCTGACCTGTTTTCTCTCTCTCTCCCTCTCTGTGATTTTATACATACAGGTCAGGTTTCCTTTGGAGTTTTCACCTCAGTAAACAGCTCTCCTTTTCAGCATATAAAATGTCAAGTCTTTTTACTGTCTGTCTTTTAATTCTCTCCACATCCACCGTATCCTTTGTTGAGAGGGAAGACCTATACCTAAACACAGCCCCTCCCATGACGAACTGCCAGAGATTCAGGGATTACCATTGCAAAGTCAGGGATGAACTCCCCGTGCTTTGTCTCACTGCCCACAGCGAGATCCAGCTCAATTCCCCCATCAAAACTGAGGCCAGTGAGGCACAAACTGGGGCTTTGCCTTTGACAGCAACTTAGCACCCAAAGGTTGCTAGAGTGGGCACAGTGAATAGAGACATGAAAAAGGTAAGAAAATGGGTAATGTCTGTCTTCCTAGGATGAATTTGGAGTGTTGGGACATCAGCCTCTTCAGTGTAAATGGATATAGCACTGTCTGAGAAAAACAGACGTCTTGGGAACAAAGGGAGAACAGACCAAGCAATGTAAGGAAAGAGTTACCTTTCTTCCCACCCAAAATTTAAACAGGGAGATTATCCAACAGCAAAAAATGGACAGCACCAGTGCTTCCCCCAGCAGGAACTCCCCAGTACAGTCACAGCAGCACAGGGCAATAAGTGGGATGTGAAAAAACAAGGGTGTATGACCACTTTGTCTTAGTGGAAATTCAAAGAAAACAATTTCGTACAATTTTTACTTTCCGAAAACTCTATTTCTAATCAGATGAGAGATGGCAAATGGATGGAGAGTGGCACTTCCCATAAGTAAGCTCACACCTATCTGTTTTCCCTACTCGGCTTGGGAATTACTTTTTTAAAACACCCCAAAACTGACAGTGAAACACCATGGTAATAGATGGCAACACCACGAAGTCATCTGCCAGGGCTCCCTCCTGAAACACTGCTGAGGGGGCATTAAAAGTTGAATAGAAAAAAGGGATGACAACTCTAAAACACATTCCCAGCATGGCATGAACTTATTTCTAAATGCAGAAGTGTACAATGAAAGAAACACCCCTCTTACTAGTTCTGAATAGAACTTCAAAATTCAAACACACTGTATTGTTACAAATCCAGTCCCCCCAATTTATCACTGAATACCTAAAACCTTCCTTGGTGATTTTTTCATTTTTTACTTGACCCCATCCTGAATCTCCCACAAGGCTTTGGAAACTTCCAAAGCACAATGTAACTAGCAAAGAAAAACAATCCCAAAAGCACAAATAATAATAAAAACCCCACCCAACCCCCAAAACACCCGGCGTGTTAGTGACCACTGAATATGCGTTCAAATAAATGCATTTTCAGTTCCAAACATAAAGGGTTTAGTTCACCTCTGTTCTGCTTTTCCAAAGGAAGATTTACCTGTTCTTTGAACAGTACTTTCTGATGTTGCAACTGAACTTTTTTTCTGTGTTAAATGTTGAGAGGATGCTAGAATAAAAGTGGAGGGAAAAAGCATTATTGTCAAAGGGAGTCAAAGGAGTTCCTGTGGTGTGATCAGGCTGGTACAAAATGCTCTCTCTCCCAGCTGGCTGCACTTCGGCATTCACAGATGCAATATTTTTAATCTACTCTCCACTTCCCTCCCACCACATATTTCCCACTTTTCAAAACAAACTTTGGCAAAACTATCCCAAGCGAGTTTTCTCAAACTAGAATGAGTGATGAAATGAAGCATCATAAACCACATTTTTAAAAGTAACAGTTTTTCAGCAGACTGAGACATTAAAGGAGTCCTAAAATTTCAATAGTTTAGTCTCCTTTATTTTAATGTTCATTTCAACAGAGGTTCTGGGGGAAAACAGTATATTCCTAACCAATCAGTGCCCTCACTCCTTCAATTAAAGTGCACAATATGCTCCAGAGTTGCTCTTGAAGGCTTTTGGCAATAAGATGATGACTTAACCTTTCTTAGGTTGACAAGTAAAAAAATCAGATGGAAAAATAATTTCTGTTGGGCTAATGCTTTCTAAAGCATTAGTGATAGTGAAAAGCCTGTGTGTGATAGTGAACTTACAGAGAACAGGAAGACAGAAAGTGTAACATTCCTGCTTAAATAAAGACTATGACTTCCATTTTTCTCCTAGAAAGCCAGAATTCCTTCTGTGAAGCTCAAAGGAAGCATTTCCATTTTCCAGTTGCATACAGCTACGACATCCAACAGCCATGGGGAAAGTCACACTGAGGCTGAAGTTTTCATTTCCCCTGGCTTCTGTGGATTTTATCATCCATGATTTTATCTTCTGTGTCTAATTCATGTTGTAAAGCACAACACTCAGCTCACTTCAAGAGTGATAGGTTTATGTCCACACCAGATTCAATAAATTAAAAATGGCATCAAGAAATAGCATCAATGTAATGTATAAAGTCTGTCAGATGCTCAAATTAAAACAGCAAAGCTCAAGTGTAAAGGTATTTTATGTTTTCAAATTGAATGCAGTTAACCTTTTCATTAGTTTCTCTGAAATGAGCATTGAAGCTTTTCCCTAGACAAAAGGAGTTTTGGTGTGGGTTGTTTTTTCTTCTGTTCTGGAGGTTATTCAGCAATTTCCCTAGAGGATGAAGGTTATTCAGAGAGGGAAATAGTACTATTAGGATTAATTCAAAATATCATAATTAAGTCAATAAATTGAAATAATTTACAAAATCAAAAGTCTATGGCAAGACCAAAGCAGAATACCAGTATCCACCAGTATAAAAGGCACTGTAAGTATTTGTCATTACTGATACATCTGCTTTTCCTCCTTGCTTCCAACAGTTCCATGAAGTTACTGAATCATATGTTCACGACAAATACCCCACTGAAGCAGTAAATGGAAAGCGAAATAAAACATCTGGAACTCGAATACTGGTGAATACAAGCCTGTGTATCACCCAGCTGTTAGAAACAAAAAAAGCAGCTGTCGGCCTTGGCTGCAGAGACTACATTTTATGGTATTCACGGAGAGCAGCCGCCGGGATTTCCCGAAGCCAGCTCGTTCCCTCCCTGCCCCACGCAGCCCCGCACTCACCTGCGCTCTGCAGCAGCTCCGGGGGTGCTGCGGGCTTCTCCTCGGCCCCGGCGCTGC
>VZRS01009654.1:1221550-1234379 GCA_013398055.1 Ifrita kowaldi | reverse complement strand
CAGGGACGGAGCGGAGCGGAGCGGGGGAAGCGCCGCCGCATCCAGCGACGGCCGCTGTTGGAGGCGGGCCGGAACGGTGCGAGCCTTCTCCCCTCTCCGCGGGGCGGTGTGCGGCTGCAGGGACACGTGGCGCTCGCTCCCGGCCGGGCACCGGGGAACAGCGGCTGTGAGCGGAGCTGACGCCCTCTCCGGCCTTCTGCCGCTCTCTGCCAGAGCAGAAGCGCCTCCGCAGCAGCAGGGGACAGCGGTGCTGCATAACCCGGGCCGCTGCCTTGCACTGCCAGCCCTCTGTCGCCGTGCCGCGGGGGCAGCGCACGGTGAGGGTGCCCCTTGCCTTTGCCGCGGCTGTGGAGAGCGGGGTCTCAGCCACGGGCACGCTGCTGCCAACTCGCCACAGGGGCACAGAGGCCATGCCCCTGCTCTTGCGGCAGGCACAGTCCTATCAGCCCACTCCTTGCCCTGTCCCACCAGCTCACCTGCTGGCAGACCCTTCGTCACTCCGCTGGTGACAGGCCTGTGGGAGCACAAGCCACAGCGGGGTCCGTCCTGCTGTGCAGCACCAGCAGAGCCCCAGTGCTGGCTGGAAGGTCTAAGGCTGGGTTGTTGCAGGAGGTCACACTCACGATCACGGAGTTCTAGTGCATACAGGTGCAGCGGGATGCTTACACCTTTTTGCCACTTCTCTCTTCATCTGCTTATTACAGCCTCTCCGAAGCAAGGGAATCAAGGAGGATTCCTTGCTTTGCTTTCCCTTCTATTGCTTGAGATAACACGTAACTTTTATGGATCTGCTACATTATTCAAATTTTGCTCTCAAGAGTGAGCTGTTCTCCTTCTTATATGGGGAAGGAACTGTATGTAGTTCTACTGGAAAGGTAAAGGGAAGTTTACCTATTTTTCTGCAATAGTAGGGTGATCATTCATAGTAAAAGCCCATAACAGGTTATAACTTACCAATGGCTTATCATCACTTCATCAGATGTAGGAGATGAATATGATACATCACAAAACATTCCCTATAAATACTCCCCTTGTAAGCACTTCAACACCAAAAAGCAGGAAAAAACTACATCATCATCCAGAAAACATGGCTAAAGGCAGGAAGGAAGTGTGGGAGTTAGAGCTGCACACAAACCTGCTGATTCACACAGCTGCTTTTTGTGAAATCTCAGATGCAAAGGTGGAAGGCATGGAGTGAAGATATTGGCCTGTGTTTTGCTGTGGCTTGATCAATTAGTGCAACTGTCCTGGACCTGAAGGAAAAGTTCAGAAACCTTTGTACCTCTGAAATAAAAGAGCTGTGAGGCGGCTGCCATGGTACTCCCTCTGCTCATGGCATTAATGCACAGAGAAAGGTGCAACTCCTGGCAAATTCTCACTAAAATGACCTCTCACTAGGGGCTGATTCATCACATTTTTGGCTTCAACCAGTTCAACTTTTTTAAACATTGAGAGATCCTTTTAATTCCTCTGCTATACTTTGTTTCCATAATTCTCATTCATACGTATTTCTCTTTATAACTGTATCAAGCCATAATAAAAAATACTATGCTCTTCCTTCGAGGCCTCAGATACACTAATGTAGCTGCGTTTGTTTTTTTGTTTATTATGGAATCACAAAAATCAGCATTTACAGATCATCTTATATGTCTAAAGTATCACACAGACAGCAACTAATGCCTTTTACATTGGATTTGCCACGCTGCATCAGACCACCAGCCAGTCTAATCCAACATCCTGTTCCCAGCAATAGCCAACTGCCCATGCTTCAGAGGAAGTAAATGCCACCAACTGCCCCCAAAACAGTTACAGCCCTCTTCCAGCCCAATGCCTGTTACTGACTGATTCCAATCTTTTCAGGCTCCAGGTTCTGAAGAAGGAGGTGAAACATTTTCTCTTTATTACGTGTGTCAACAAAGGAAGGTCGGGAGTTGCCACCATCAGAACACCTCTCCCCAAGGCACAAAGCTTATGGTCTCAACCCAAGTATTTTGGCACAATTTTCCTGATGTTTGCTTTCAGGTCGCTTGAATAGAAATGAAAATAAATAATTCATTGAAACATTTCATTTTCCGTAATAGAAATTTTAAAGCATAAAAGCTGCCAAACTCCACTGGAAGGTCAAAGCATGCTTATTTTGTGTAGCCCCATCTGATTAAACAATTAAGTTCTTATCCAATGGTTATGGATGTTGCTTTTACTCCACAAAAGAAGTTTTACTATCACAGAAGTCTTAGTCCATCAATACACTCCTTTCTGGCAGAGACACTGACGGGATTTGGTCAGACTCACTGGCACAGGGCTGGGGAAAAGGGCAGCCCTTACATGGGGCAGTGAGACACCCCACACCACATCTTGCCCTGGTTCCTTTGGCAAATCTGCAGCAGTGGGATTGCAGTGGAAGCTGGGCTGGAGAGGACGTGTTTTACAACAATCTGAAACATCTCTCGTAGTGATGCAAATGCACACTGTTCTGCATGCCTTGATAGGCCCCACAGGGACAGTTGCTGCCCCCCGGATCCAGACCTGCCACTGGATTATTCAGATAAAAGAAACATATTTTTAATCCCAGACATTAAATTTGTATTCTGTCATTCAAACTGCCGAAAGCCCTTCACAACCTTGTGAAAACAAATGGTACTTCTTACCCTCCTGCACACACCTAACCATTCCTTCCATCCCATGGTGGACTTCTGGAGTAGGTTGATGCTGGCTGGATTCCAAGCACCCACCAAAACCTCTCTATCGCTCCCCTCCGCAGCTGCACAGGAGAGAGAAAATATAACAAAGGGTTCATGAGTTCAGGCCCAGGAGAGATCACTCATCAAATACCATCACAGGCAAAAACGGGCTGAATTAGAGATATTAATTGAATTTATTAGTAAAAAAATCAGGGCAGGATAAGAAGTAAAATAAAACCTTCAAAACACCTTTCCTCCACCCCTCCCTCCTTCCTGAGCTCTACTTCCACCCCCAGCACTGCAGAAAGACAGGGAATCGGGATTATGGTCAGTTCATCACCCATGGCTTCTCCTGCTGCTCAGGGAGAGGAATCCTTCCCCTGTCCCACTATGGGTCCCTCCCACGGGAGACAGTTCTCCATTAACTTCTCCAACCTGAGTCCATCTCACAAGCAACAGCTCTCTGCAAACTGCTGCAAAGTGAGTCCATCCCACAGGCAACAGTCCTGCTCAAACTGCTGCAGTGTGGGTCACTCTTCCATGGGGTGCAGTCCTTCAAGGACAGGCATTACCACCATTTCTAACTGGCCCAGCCTTGATCAGAGGCACATCTGTCTGTGGAGCCACCAGGGATTGGCTCTGCTGAACATGGAGGAAGCTTCTAGCCACTTCTCACAGAAGCCACCCCTGTACCCCTCCCCCCGACTACCAAAGGTTGGCCATGCAAACCCAATACAACTTCAAAAGTTACTGAAGTCTGTTCAGGTGCCACATATCTAACATGACTCCAATTTCAAGGTAACTTCACTTCTGAGAGAAGCCACTGATAAAATATGATTTCTGATGGTAGTGCTGAGCTGGAAAAGGTCTCATGACAGTCTAAGCACTATCAGAGGAGAAAAAACATAGTCTAAGAGATAATGTTACTTGAGGCTGTCACACAATCTCACAATCTATCCTTGGCCATGAGCCCTGGTAACATTACCATCCTATGTGACCTCCTTCTCCCCAGCGCTGTGTGCCCCTGCAGACAAGGAGGAAGTGCTGTACCTGCTCCATGCCATTTGTTCTCTCCTCCACATTGCTGCCCAGCCAGCAAACCAAAAGACTAAGATAGCTTCACTCTAAGGACAGGCTGTTACAGATACCCTTCAGCTCCCAGCTCAGTCCTCAAAGACTTTTTGGCTTCAGAGGACTCTCTCACAAGCCTTTTTTTCTCAGAGAGAGCTCTTACCACTACGATGCAGGAGAGCTACTCACCTTTTTCTGTTTCCATCAATCCCCCACATCCAGATTCCAGTGGGAAAGCAAGTAGCTGGCATCACACCAGAGATGCCTTTTGTTTCTTGGAGCTGCCAGCATGCCAGGCCTCATTCTAGCAAACAGCATCTCCCACTCGGGCGTACATGACAGCCACGCACACTCTTGTTCCTTTGCCTTCTTGCTGGTAACACCTCTGTGACCTATTCATGGACAACTTGTTTGAAATAGGATTTGCGCAGGAGTAAATCAGTTTTTAAGTGCTTTCGAAATCCTCACAGCCCATTAGCCTCCTGTACATTATACGTCTCTTGTTTGCTTTTGTTTTTTCCCACTTCCTTCTGCACACATCTCCTGTTCTGCTAGCCCTCAGTTACACTTCCAGTATCATACACTGGAACCCACACACATCTTTTGTGTTTAGCAGGGCATTATTCATTATTAATATTCAGAGTAGATGTAAATAGAGCAGCTCATCTCCGAAAGACTATTAAAGCAACACAGGAAAAACAAGAATAAAAGAGAAATCTTGGCACACCATCCACCCTTCTGCCTTTCTAGGGTACTTGAGTTCATAGTCTGCTGATGAAGAACAGGTAAGGCTAAACCTGGCTATGAGCATCATCCTTGCCATGACATTTCCCTTCCTGGAGTACCGCAAACATGCACTGCATTAAGAGATTTTTCCTTTCTTTGACTTAAAATGCAACATGCAGTTGTGGAGCAGTCACCAGGGCCTTCAGGCTGTCAAGGGAGCCAGAAGACTCAGCTCACAACCTAGAGTTTATAGGGATTTGGGTCTTGAAGCTGCACTACATTTGTTCTGTACATATAGGCCTGTACCAGAGAAGTTCAAAAAAAATCATCTCCTGGAAATTACCCAGAGCTTTTCTCTCTGAGGGAAACAAATGAGGCCTTAATTAATTTTCTTTCAAATACAGCAAATTGACTTCTGCTCCAGTTGTGCTAGTTTCAAGCCACACAGCACAACGGTATTAATTCCACTTCACTTAAGGGCTAAATGTTCAGAGCAAGGAAAAGGGAGTTTCCTGTAGGTCTTGCTAATGTTGAAGCCAACAACCAAACCACCCTGGTTTTCACAGGAGCGGTTTCTTCAGAGTCTGCATTTCTGAGGGTGACTGTGACATGCCCCTGGGTTAGCACAGCAAAATGCAGGATACATGAAAGGCACTGGCTGAGCAAATTGCCTGGTCCTTTGCATATTTTTAAAAGTCTGCCACATCCTGCCTCAAATTTCATTCCACAGGCTCAAAGATAGAAGCACTTTTAGTGCCCTGTCCTAAGGCTAGCTTACTGGTTCGCTGATCATCCTAACTAGCCCTGCTGTCTCAAACTTAATTTAATCTTTCTTAACACCAGAGTTTTGCCTGCAGGATTTCCCAACACTGGAATAACACACAGTGTTCTGCACGGGGTCTCCTCAGTAGCTTGGAAATCAGTGGTGTACTCCTCACCTCTATCAGAGACACTTTGCCCAATAAACCAGAAGATCATATTTGCCTTCTTAGCATTTGCTTCATTTGGGTACAACCAGCACCTACCCCATGTTCCAGAGAACTGCACTCAAATCCCAGCAGAACAATTTGCCTGGACACAGTGCCACTGTACAGCAGCCATGCTGCACAGGTGTCTCACTGTGGTGTTCTTCAGTGCCATGGACCTGTACTAGCACCATCTCATGAATCTCATCCCTACACTGTGCTAAAAAGCATGAGAGTTGGAAGAAAAACATTGTACAACAAAACCCAGATCACTGAGTCCAGTGAGACTGTTAGTTCAAGGAGAGAAACTGCAGGATCTGACCTATATGCACATGCATAGGAATCACCAGTTCTACAAAACTGTTACGGGAAGCTATCCATCCCTTTAGTACGCTCAATGATACAGTAGCTGCATCATTGCTTATGAGTTACAGTAAAGAGGTAAAGGGGATCACTCTTGCTTGTCTGAGGGATTCTGTTTCAAAGAGGATAAAGGACAAGACCTTCACCATAAAATCCTGTAAGCAATTTAAGTTACCTTCCAACCATCTGAAATCCTCCCACTGCCAAGTTTATCTAATATATTTAATATAGGGCTTCATTATCACATTGGCTATGCACTGCTTAGGGAAGGTGCTATTATTCTTCTTCACAGATGGAAGAGGGCGGTACAGATCCCATAGATACCAACTCATACCACTTGCTCAGTAAAAATGTGACAAGCAAAGAACTGAACCTGTTCCTGACTAACACTCATTGTTCTCAATCCTTCCTTCTTTCCAACAGCTTCATGTTCCACGATTTCCCAAAAAGCAGCCAAATTTACTCTCAGCTTCTCCTCTGTCAACTCTGAAAATTAAATTAAGAAAGTCAGGCATCTCTTGACTTTTTCTTCAAAATTAAGGGTAGCTGTAGAAGTCATTGTATTACACAGCAGGTTTTTGTTACAGGACATTCGTTAACTTCTTGGATTCCCACCTGCTCTTTCCACATGATTTTGCATTGTTTGGCTACACACAGACTCTGTACACCTCAAGGAAGCAGCAAATCTTAATTTTCTTTTTTTTATATAAAACTCAGCCCTTTTCAAGCTGCATACTAAAACTACTGTCTGCTGACTTTCCTATTTTGTGAGGCAACATCTGGCATAAAAAGTGATTGCAAATATGATCAGTTAGGAAGATTTTCTTCTAGCAGTTTTCTAGCTGACTTTATTCCCAGAAACCAGCCCAATAGAAAAGAAAAATCTGTTTGGCACTGTCTCCAGTTGCAATTACTCATTCTTCAGGTAGAACAGTTTCCCCTCTTGGGGAGGTTTTGTTGACACGGGATTCAGATGATGGGTTCTGAACTGCACTGGAACTGGTATGGCCTCTGCGGTTCTGGACAGATGCTCTCTGATGCCTAAGGAATTCATAATCCCAGCTCATGCTGTAAAAGAATAATAGAGTTTATCCCCTCCAAAGTCTAAACATATAGCTATTGGTGTAACTTGAGGAATTTAAATGCAATCCTATCATTATGGGTAGTAGGCTTCAGCTGCAGCCATTCGCCTGTAATTAAGCAGAATTATTCATAAGGGGCTTTGGCTGAAGTCATGGCAGCATTGGAAGCTCAGATCATTGTTAAACAGTGTTAAAACAGCAGGGGTAACTCAGGCCTGGGCAACCTCCTGTGGACCTAATGTGGGTGAGTGATGCAACCCTGCCCATGTGTGTTCACTTTGCCTCCATGAGTGGGATATTTGTCCTCCAGTTCTCCTGAATTCAAGAGCAGGCATCATGGGTTTAACACATCTGCCTTTCTCCCCAGGCCATATTAGACACCAATGCAGGCTGAATGCAAAGGCCCCAGATACATCTTTTACACTCCATAAGCATGGGTGTATGGATAACAAAACAAGGGAAGGTCCAGATTCCAAATCCTGACCCCTCTCATGCTCCCTGATGTGCATCACTCCCAGATGAGAGCAGAAGCAGACAGCAAATCTCTTCCTTCTGTCTGCCAGCTCCTTGGCACAGCACCATCAGGCAAGACCAAGTACAATCCAGGAATGGAAAACTAGCTCATATTTAAATTGGAACATTAAATACTATATCCTAGAATACTATGTTCTGATGTGGTTTCTGATAGGCAAAGGAGGAGTGATGTGAAATTTTTGCAGTTCTAAAAATACCTAACCGATATAATCCAAGCAGTGCTGAAGGTAGAAATCATACAAAAAGAGAAAGAATCTTACTATTCAGCTAATAAACACCTCAGATTAGTTAAAATGAAAATGATTTAAAATCTCCAGTCTTAATCTGACAGTTTGTTCTGTTTGATTACACACTGCATTTTACTTCCCTTGAAGGGCATCACCAGCAATGTCATATTTGCCACTGTTCTTCAATAGCTTCATGTTGTGATTTCCAGGCTGTGCTAGAATAAATAGCGCAGCTTGGAAACTGAAGCAGCATGCAAGACTGATCATTTGCTCAAAACCAACAGTTTTCAAGTAAATGAATGGGATGTAATTGCATTTCAGCTTCAGCTTGAAAATGTAACCATGCAGCATTAGGATGTAACCTTCCAGCTGAGTTTACACTCAATGGCCCTTGCTTATTAGAGACTATTCTGGGTCACTGCACTATTTGTATATGGATAGTAGCTCATGCACGTGTAGTTTGCAGTCCTGCATGGCTCACTCCAGTGGTGTACACTGACCTGTCATAACAAAGACACCCTCATACTAATTTCAGGTATTTGTTTACTTCATCTTAAGTTTGCTCTATGACCTTGGGGCCAAATCCTCCATGATTCACGATGAGCAAGGGCTCCAGAACTCCCTCACGACCTATGAGTTCTCTAGAGAAGCAAAGCCTGACCAGAAGAACTGAGCGCCTTAGGTTCAACAGCCACATCTGGGGTTTGGTCTGTGCCAATATATGCCAACATTCTAATTGCTTCAGAAATAACCACTGACAACAGAATATCCCAAAAACCAAATAAAATCTACTCTCACATCTATATTGTTTCCATGGAAATATTCAGTGACAAGGTTTTTCCCCCTCATTTTCTCTGCCAGCCTGCCATATTTTTTTTTCAAACAGCCCTGGTAACTGACTAGGTTTACCCAAATACAAAACTATTGCAGATGTGCCAAACTTGCACAGAGCCAAATAGAGAGCTGTTCAGCTTGACTCCAAGAAAGCATCCATGCAGCAACTCTGCTGCCAGTCCTTAATACAGAGAGACAACTCTCTGCAGATCCTTTCAGCCAGGGACCAACAAAATCTTTTAGCTACTGAGGACTGTCGGGAGGGGGAGCCCGAGAGACCGACGGAGGGAGACTCGCCACACAGATGTGCTCAGCAGAGTTCGATTTATTGGTTTGGCGAAGCTTGATTTATACTCTACAAAATTAGCTCATACATATTACAAAACTTAAGCTCATCATTGGCTACCACCTCTTTAACGCCTGTGTGGTTCATTTGTTACCACTTCTTGTTTTCTCATCCGCTCTTCACATACTTGTTCCCTCTTCTTACTTCCCTTTAACATTTAAGTTGCTGGATCAGCATGACTTGCAAGTTCCAAGGTCTTTATGTCCTTAACTCCTCGGTCCTCTAACTAGTCTTGCAAATATGTCTCCACAGAGGACTAACTGGTTTCAGTGAGACAGCAAACAGCACACCCCACGGTGTTACCCAGCAAGATAAATGCGAGTAACAACTCACCATTAGCACACTGGCCTTAGACTCCAGCTTTATATTAGAGTGAAAGATACAGTATTTGCAGTGCAAGTCTGTCCCCAGTGGCTGCCAAACATTTTGCTTCTGGCAGTAGCCCTCTGCATCGCCCCCACCATATGTCACCATTCCCAGCTACCTCCTCACGCCCCATCTCTTCTCTGCTTCCCCGCTCTGTGCATCTGCCCCAGCCAGAAGCTCCGTTTCCCGAGAGACTCCAATGAGGGTCAGCCACAGATGGCAACATTAGGCAGAGCCTCTGGGCTGTGGGGAATAGTGCCTCAGCTTTGGGTGGTTACTTTGAAGTCTCTCAGGATGTTGTGCACTCACCACACCAGAACAGCCTGGCAGGGGGCCGCAGAGGAGGGAGGCCTTTGCCCACATCTTCCCAGCAGGCAGTCTGTGGCAGCAGGAGCAAAGAAAACGCCCATCCTGCCACCCATGGAGGAAGGGAAAGGCAGGCTGTGCCAGGACTGCAGGCAGAGCAGAAGCAGAGAGTGACAAAAACCAAAGGCAAAGCATGGGAAATGTAAAAAGGAACCAACACTGAAATCTCACGGAGGACTCTGGCTTTTGTCAGGTTGTTTTGACATTGTGGCATGCTGGGCTTTGGACCTTGGCTATCAGACAAGCCCAATGTATAAAGTCAAATGGGACTTAATGTTCAGCATTATCACATAGCAGGTTGCAAAATCACTCAGGTGGATGAGCTGCAGGACTGCAAACAGAGGATTATGCCATGTGACAAGTGGCTGTTCGGAGGGAAAGAACCAGGGGTACCACGGCGATGGGGATCAGTAAGACATTAGATTGAGTGCCTCATTAAAGTTTTAAAATAATGCTTAAACCATCCAGCTGACAGAAGAAGGTTCTGCTGGAGAGGCTCTGGTGTATCCTGGGAGAGGGGCAGGAGCTGCATCTGGGCAGGGAAGGGATATATTTGGGCAGATGCTTGGTGCCTGTCCCAGCAGCAGCTAGGAAGAAAAGGGCAATATGCCAGGGAGATACCAGCAAAAACTGTGTCAGAGGGCTCCTTACTCTCCTCTCCCCAAGGCTGTCACTTTCCCCTTATCTGCAGGGCTCAGGAAGGTGCAGGAATATTCTAGTGCAAAACGAGGAAGAGTCTAAGCAAGAGGGAGTAGGCTGAGAGCTACACAATAGTTCAGGGTCATCCCAACAACAGTATAAACAGCCTGAGACAGAGAGTAGAAATTGCAAACTAGATGAAGACAGAATTCAACCTGGAAAACAGGCTATTTAGCAAGGAGGAAATAATTCACCAGCTAACATTCCTCTTGGCAGAGGAAAGAAGACTTCTGGAAAGTCAAACTACATTGATCTAGCCTTAGGAGAGCTAGAAAATTAGAGAAGGGGACACAAAGGAATTAGCAAGGGAGGAGGAAGGCAACGCACCAGCACCAGGAATGAGCACACAGCTACCCTGCCAGGCAGCACAGAGCTGAGTGCTGGGCAGGAGCTCACTGCCAAGTTCAGGGCTGTGGCTACCATGAGAGTCTGACACACGGGGAGGAGACATGTGATAGCTCCTTGTGCAACTACGGGGGATTGATTTGTGATGACAGTATGTGTTCAGTGTCTCTGAGGGGACATAGAAACAGTTTACAAACATTTGTAAGGCATACACCCAAGCAGGAGGGAGTGCAAAGTACTTAGAGAAGACAAAACAAAGACAGGGAGAACCAAAGCTGAAAGTAAATTAAAAGCTTTTACCAGTGAGCTGTAGTAGGCTGTGAAATAGCTGTCATGAAGAGAGGAGAGAAGAACCCAGGTATGGGCAGTTTTAAAGTTGGATGGGAAGAAAGTAATTAATACATGAGCAATGGAAGGCATACGGAAGAACTTGTCGAAGTGATACAAAAATTTCCACCCACTCAATCTGTAGTTCCAGTTTTCCACTGCCCTGCATCTCTTGCTATCATTAGTAGTGATGCAAAACAGGAAAATGTTTATTAAAGAGTTACCTTATCGTACTTCTCCACCTTGGCACACAGATTTCTAGACATACCCAGCCAACAGAGAATTAGGTTTTATAATTGTGTCTGGGAAAATGACTCACTAGCAGCGATCCACTTAAACTCCTCCAGTGATCTCCTCCTTCGCCATCCCAAATCTCCTGTAGTCTTGACGAGGTAGGGATATGACTCCATGTTTGGATAGTGTGTGTTAATGTCTCCCAAAGTCACATCCAGCTGCTTCTAAAAATCTCCTGATAAATCCCTTTTTATCTGCATTTGGGAGACCACTTACGGGGCTCCCAAAGATCCAGAAGGAAACCTGAAAAGATCAGGCCCCAAATACAGTCCCAATGAAGGCTGAAATAGCAACCTGCCAAAAACTTGGAGGGGCCTACACCTTACCTGCCATATTTACCTACCACCTTAATATTTCCCATGAGGAGGGTACATGGCTATGGCTCGTAGCTACAGTGCTACAGCAAGTATTAATGGTTAGTCCCATCAGCCAGAAAGCTGGGCTCTTCAGACAGCAGAGAGCTGTTCCCTGGCCTAAGGATTTTTCTCGTGACTAATAACCAAATTCTATAACTGCCCCCTGCAGTCTATCATGACGATGAATGAATGAGATCAGACTAGTCAATATGGCTTATTGGTGGAGTTTGCTCACTTGCTGTGGATGCATCATTACCCTGTGCATTCATCAGCACAGGCATGAGCACGATTCAAAGTCTTTGCCTGTACAATATGAAATGACAACCAACCTGCAGCCCCTCAGCTTTCTGCTAAGAACTCCCAGGCCTTTTTGGGTCCTTCTGTTGCTCTGTATCCTTGTCCTGGGCCATCCTGGAAAGTCGTTTGGTAAGTATCATATCCTTCCATATTAAAGCAAAGCATATTAAGCTGTACCTGTAGAAGTTAAATGAGAAATTGCTGAAAATCATTTACTTCATAACACAGTGACTAATGGTGCATTTACTACTCCTGTCCTCTGCCTGAAAAAATCAGGGTTGCTCCACTAAGTGGCACAGATGCTCTGCAGCTCCACAAGCAGCACCGATCCTCTTTTAGCTGAATGGTATTTCCAAAGCAAAGCATTTCTCGACTCCATTGAGGCTGTTGAGCCCAGGATCCCTGTAGAAACCAGGGATATTTCAAAGTAACTGCAAGCACCATATTCAAAGTGGGTGCTCAAAAAGGTGTACTGTATTGCCTGACACATCTCTGCATCAAGTAATAGCTAACACTGGCACAAAAGGGAATAAGGTTTCATGGTTGGAAACTGCTTTGAACTGAAATCTGAGAGCTTTACCATTCCTTTCCAGCTCTGGTGTGAATTCCCTAGGCGGCCCAAGGCACCTTCATCTCCCTGGGGTTCAGTTTGCCATCTGTAAAACTGGGTTAACATCTCCTGCTCCTTCTTACACCCTTTTTATCTTTGTCTCTATTAACGGTACATACAGATGGGCTTGTTTGTGTGCAGGAGCAGTGCAAAACAGGGGGCACGACCGTGAAAGTGCCGCTCATTTGGGGAAGGTCCGCAGGGAAAGACGTGAGCTCGGAGGGGCAGGTGCACGGCAGGACGCACGGATGGAGGGATGCGCACACAGGGAGGGGGGATGCCTGCAGGGAGGGACACTCTCCTGGCGGGCCGGGCGCTTACCCGCCACCCGAGCCGGCCC
>VZRS01009654.1:1189843-1221226 GCA_013398055.1 Ifrita kowaldi | reverse complement strand
ACACAAAGGGGTCTGTGCGCCCGCTGCCCGCCCGCTCACCCGCCGCCGCTCTCTGCCCCGCAGGCCGAGCCATGGTGGAGCCGCCGGCCGAGCCTCCCCCGCAGCCCTGCCCGGCGCCCGGGGGGGCAGCGGGGGGAGAGCCGGCCCGTCCTGGAGAGCAGTCGCCGCTGCTGCACCTGGACCTGTACAACTTCGACTGCGCGGCGGCGGAGGGCAGCCGGTACGTGCTGACCAGCCCGCGGTCGCTGGAGGCCTGCGCCCGCTGCGCCGTGCGGCCCGTGGAGCTGCTGCCGCGGGCGCTGGGGGACCTGCTGAGAGAGGCGCCCGGGCGCTCCATGCGGGTGGCCGCCGGCCTCTACGAGGCCTACGAGCGGGAGCGCCGCCGCAAGCTGCAGCAGTGCCGGGAGGAGCGGGAGAGGATTATCCGGGAGGAGAAGAGGCGGATCCTCGCGCCCCTCGGCAGCCTGCCGCCTTCGCCCGCCGCCCGCGTCTCCTCCCGGGCTGCGGCCGCAGCTGCCGGCGGGCCCCGGACCCATGGCGGGGGGAAGGCCCGGGCATCGAGGGGTGCCAAGGGCAAGAGCCACTCCCTGGACTCGCTGCAGAAGCGCCGCGAGGGTAGCTGGGGCAAGACCTCCTCGGAGTCGGGCGCTTCGTCATCTTACAGCGGGGAGAGCCTGCGGGAGCGCGGGGGCAAGGTGGGCGGCCGGGGTCGGGGGGTAGCCGTCGCCAACGGCGTCCTGATGGGGCGCAGCTTCAGCCTGGGCGACCTCAGCCACTCACCACAGACTGCCCAGAGAGTCGAGAGGATCGTCAGGGAGGTGAAGAGGAAGAAGGGCATCTCAGAGGTGCCTGAGAGAGACAAGAAGATCGCAGCGCTGATGATCGCCAAGCACCAGGAGGCCAACCTCCTGCGGGAGCAGCGGCAGGCAGCCCATCTGCAGTGGGACAGCCAGCGGCGCCTGGCTGAGCAGCGGAAGGAGCAGGAGGAGAAGGAGAAGCAGAGGGCCCTCCTGCAGGGTCAGCGGATGTGGGAGAGCCAGGTGGAGAAGCGGCGAGGGAGGCTGAACCAGGAGCAGGAGGAAGCTGCCCTGCTGAAGCAGAGGCAGCTCCTGGTGTGTGAGGAGAGGTGGCGGGAGCAAGCAGAGAAGCAGGAGCGGCTGCGGAGGGAGAGGCTGGAGAGGGCCATCAAGGAGGACAAGCAGAGAAAGCTCCATCAAGAGCTCAACCTGAAGGCGAAGGAGGAGGTCAAGAAGGAGCACCAGGAGCGAGAGGAGCAGCTCCTGCAAGAGAGGCTGTCCACAGCTGCACAGAAGAGGCTGAAGAAGGAGGTGCAGTTGCAGAAGGAGAAGAGACTGTTCAACCAAGCAGAGAAGCTGAAGCACGAGGCCTTGCTCAAGGAACTGGCCAAGCAAGAGGCAGAAGAGAAGGAAATGCTGAAGGCATCCCTGAAGATGAGTTTGACAAAGGCTCAGGAGAACTACGAGCAGCTTGTGGAGAAGAGGAACCAGGAGCTGAGGGAGAAGGCCAGGCGTGAGGACATGCAGATCCAGAGAGCTAAACTGGCAGCAGAGAAGAAGGAAAGAGAGCAGAAGGAGCACTTGGAAGCACTGGCTAGAGAGACAGAGAGAAAGCTCCAGCATGCTGCCCAGGTGGCTGAAGAGGCTGTCCAAGAAAAAGCTCGCAAAGTGGTCTTGAGCCGTCTGGAAAAGGAAAAAGTGCAGAAGATGAACAAGCAGAAGGTGGAACAGTATGAGGACTTACGGCGCAGGGAAATTCTCCTCTCTATAGAGAGGAAGCTGGAGAGAAGTGAGCAGATCTTCAAGGAGAAGAAGACTGTCTTAGAAAATGCCAGGTCTGTTGCTCGAGCATCCTTCCATGTCCGGGAAAAGGTGCGGGAGGAGACGAATGTGCGCACCTTTGACAAGATGGCCTTCGAAGCAGAACTGCATGCTCACCTTAGTAAGAAATGAAAGATCTTGCCATGGATGAGTGAGGATCCACCACTGCTTGTCCATCGTAATGTGACAGAAAGCTCCTGGGCATGAGCATTTAAAAAACAACGAAAACCAACATCCACCCTAATTTCTTATTTTGGGGGAGCAGGGTACCGCACAAAAATGTGGCAGCTATTTCATATACTGTTTTAAATACAAAATCTAAATTTTTCGTTCTGGGTGTGTTTCAAAGACTGACCTCGGTCATCTTTACAGAGAGGAAGCAAGTTTTTGTGTCCTCCACCCCACAAGCACATGCATTTTCTCAGAGAGGGCTGCAGAATCTACTTGAAGCCTCTGAGTTACTGATTGATTGTTTACACCAGAGATGACTACAGCTGCACTTTCCATCTGGAAATGCAAACAGGTTTCTGACTACTAGAGCCTGCTGAATAAGAACTAAAGCCCCCCAAGCTGATTCTGCCTGGAGTGATGGGCAGTTTGGTTGAAGTTATGGGACTGCATTTTCAAAGCTGCTGCACTCCCATGCTGAGGGTGAGGAAGGCTGGAGTACAGAATGCCATATGCCCTGGGTGCAGCTGGTACCAAACTAGGGAAAGCACAGATCAAGGCCATGTAAGTGGACGTCATGATCAGAGCTGGGCAGAAGCTGTCTGAAAGTGCTCACAAACACAAGTTCATTTTTGCTGTTTGTAGCTGTTACCCCTCCCAGGTATCCTCACCTCTCCTTCTCCTTTCCAAGTTTCTCTTACAAACATCTGTAGAATTCCTTCTTTTCTTTTGGAGGAGGGAGAAAAGTAGAGAAATCAGTGGGTAATCCACAAACTGACGAGCACCCGCATAAGCCACTTGTTCATTAAGATACAAAAATGAATGCACCTGTGGAATCTGGACTTGGGGGGAAATACGAAGGTCACTTGTAAATGGAAATCACCACCCTCAGGAGTTCTCAAAACTCAAGAAGACCCTCAGCCACCTTATCCAATTTGCCCTGTGTTGAGCAGGAGGTTGGACCAGATGTCCCCTGGAGTCCGCTTGCAACCTTACAGTTCTCATGAGCTGCATACAATGAGACATTCTCCCAGCTCTTATCATCGTCTACTGAGCAGGACAGCATTTCTCTGTCCACTGGTGCTAAGAGTTGTATTCTTATATAGAGCACAAGAAAGAGTAGATGCACAAAATAAGGTGCATTACAGATTCTCTTAGGTGAGGATAATGTCTTTTTTATAAGAGTTAACCCAGTACTGTTTAGAGGGAACTGGGTCCTTCTGCAATTAAGTACACCAGAAATGTGAAAAGCCTACCTGTGCCCTGTGCACAGCATTCAAGTACAACAGTGTTCTGCTCCAGGTTTCCACATTTACTCTTTGTTCAGTTGGAGTTGCAAGCACACATCCAAAGCAGTCACTTTGCTTTTCTTTTTCTGGCTCTGGGCAGCATCAGCTCTCTGTTCCACCATCCGTGACGCCATATTGGGTTGCTCTGGTGATAGCAGTCAGATCTGGAGCGTGGAGGAGAAGCAGCAAGAACAGACAGGATCTTGTTTCTTTGCGGATGTGTCTGACATACAACACAGTAGAAGAGAAGACCAGAAGAAGGTTGGCATATGGCACAGACATGAAGTCTCACATGCATAGATTGCTTACCAGAATTTCCCAGGAGGTAACAGCAGGTCAAAATCCTCCTATAAGGCTTTAAAGAAGTGTTAAATAAACAGTAACAACAATAATAGACCAAATACACCTTGGTGCCCTGCAAGGCTAGAGACATTACATAAACAGTGTTGAAAATGAAGAAGTAGGTATTTTTTTTATTTTTATAGAACTTGCTCTTCTTTGAGTCATGGTGGTGTTAAGGGCAGGCAGCATGAAAATAGGAATTAGGGCACCTGAGCAATGTTTGCTCTGTCAGCCATTGGCTCACTGTGTAATGCCACGCAAGTCCCCAGAGGCTGGACTTGCTCCTATTGGTGTAAACAGAAGTGGAGTTCGGCTCTTGGGGTTGCTGGGACTCACAGGAAATAGTAAGACTTGGCTTGGCAAAGCACTTCAAAGGCTTTGAACAAATGTTGCTTACAAAGCACAAAGTAATATTTATTTATGTATTTCTGTATTTTATTTATTTATTTATTTGAGTGGTTATCTAAGTAAAACATCCCTTGGTGAAAAGCATTAATTAACACCAAAATCTGGTAGCTGTGGAAAGGACAGCTGCATTACTGTTTCCAGCAAGGAGGCTGTCCCCTCACCCTCGTCCTCAAAGCAGCAATTAGAACAGTGAAACAAATCCTGCTGTAACACTGGACAAGGTCCTTGAAAAAACACAGACTTGTCCATGTGTTGTCCATGCCGCAGTGATCTATGTGTGCCCTTGTAACTGCAAAGACCTAGAAAAGACATGGCCAGTGGCCCAAATCCAACCAGTGCAGAACTGCCTGTGCTCCCTGACAGCACTAGAGTTGGGATAAAAGCTGCAGTGACTCCAGCATAGCCAATGTTTCATCTGGTTTGTAGCCTTTGGGGCTGCAGAGAAAGCCTGCCAGCATGGATATGAGGGCTTTTGCTTCCTGTGTCGTTGCACTGTGGTTGAAATTCACTGCTGGGTTCATTTAGCAGAGGGAAAGGGGGAGAGCTGGGAAACAGCAGAATGAAAGCAGATGGTGCTGGGTGAATGAGCATGCAGCCTCTAGCTGGAGCAGCATTTTTACCCTAAAGCTCTACTGCAATCTACCTGAAGACCGTCCAAACCTCCCTCTGACAAGGGCATTCCCAGACTGAGAGCATTCTGCCCAGGAGGCACGGCTTGGCCACTGACTGTAATTACACCTGGGGTCCATCTCTTGCTGCTGACTGAGTTTGACACCTTGGGGCTACAGCTGACCTAATCAACACAAACCTTCATGATGGTAATTGGATTGGCAAACTAGTGTTCCTGTACTGTGCATTGTACAGCTGAAGTTTTGAATGTGCAATCTGAGAAAAAATATTTTTTTTTTCAAAAGACATTAATCTGTGTATGGATATTTTTTATTTCTGTTGTGGTTTAAGTCCAAAGTCCATGAAATTCAGTGGAGTTTATGAGTTTAAAATTGCAACATGGAAAATTTAAGTCAGCAGTTTGGGTGAGAGGTATCTCTTGGGTCTGCTTATGCTTCTGTTTATTTGAGAAGGAATTCTACTGCTGGATTTCTGTAGGAACAGAAATTAAACCCTGGGTCACATGTCGGAAGTATGGCCCTTTTAGATGGGGCTTATTTGGTGTTTTTGCTGTTGAGCTACAGGCTAGGGAGAACTAAAAATCAAAGCAAGCAACATGGAGGAGAAGCACTAAGGAGCAGTTTCTTTTGGCCGAGCTCTGGAGGAATTTTGGAACACAATGCAACACATTTTGCATGTTCAGAATCTGTCTTGTTTATGTGGATTGTCTAGTTTTTAAGTGCATCTGGGCTAAAACTCAGTGCCGGAGAGAGTGCCACCAATCTTACCTGCATGCTTCCTCTTCACACAAAATTAATCACTAAAACACAAATCTCTCTGTCAAGGTTGAATTTGGAAGCTATGTTCAAAAGCTATTAGGAGGAGCAGCTACAACACCACTAGTTACTATTTTACAAGGTAAATTTTAAGCCAGTTTATACCAAGTTCTTTCACCACATGAATAAGAGGGATGCGAGGATTAGATTTCTCGCCTTGGTTACCTACTATTCTTGTCTTATGGAGCTCCAGGCTAACTCTGCTAAAATTTCTCCAATGCCAGGGGAATTCTGTTCACTAAACAAATGCTGAATAAGCAGTGCTCACAGGTTTGAGAGGGGACTTAGTTTGATGTGCATGTCTTTATTAAGGCAAGGCTGGACAGGGAGATGTGGGAAACACAGAATTTGCAATACATAGTCAGCCAGGCTTACCATATCCTACCTGAGGATGGCTTCTGATTGCTTCAGTTGTTGCATCCAAGAAGGACTTGCTTTCGGCTGTGGGCATTCTTCTCCTGCTGGTAAAGACAAAAATGTAATAGTTGAAATGCCATTTTGAACATGGCTTTTTGGTTTGGGCTTTTTTTGGCTGGGGTTTTGTTTTAAAGATGCAGGGAGATGTAAGGATGAGATACAAAGCTAGTTAGATGCAACACATTATAGATGGTAACTGTGTCTTCACACATATTCTCCTCTGTGGACCTGGGACTGTGCTGATGTTTAGTAGAGCAGCCACTACATCCAGGAGAGCAGAGGTGCTCTGGGAGGTGCTCTGTGATCTGTTCTCACGTCACACAGGCTCCCTTCAAAGCAATCAAACATAAGCTCTAATGCTTTGCTAAGTCAAGCTCCCAGGGAATTTAGCTTGTTAGGACTGGACTTAGCCTTCATAGTTGTAAAAGAAGGCTGTCGTAGGCAAAGAAGAGGAAGACACTGGCTTAGCCCTTCTGAAAATCAGCCCTGGGACACCTACTTTGCAGCACAGCTCAGGGATGTTGCACTGCGAGCTGACGGAGCCCTAATACAACTACTGGTGGGAGTGTGGCCCCACAGCTTGGCAAGCAAGTAGCACCCACTGTAAAGAGCCAGTACAGAGGCACGGTAAGAAACTCATAATGCTTCTGGCTTCTAGGCAGGCAGCAGCTCTGCCCTCCTTTTTGGTGAGCTATTACTAGGTGATGTTTTGAAGAGAAAACACTGGGAAGAAGAAAAAAAATGCAAAACTCTTCCACACAAGATACCTGGAAACAGATTCTCCGTTTATGGAGAGCATCCAGCACTCTGGGGATGCCAGCCTTCAGAGCCTTCATAATGGAATATGCCCCACGTCCCACATGCATCTTAGGACATGAAAAAAAAGTTAGTTCTAGGTCTGACTTCTTTGTCCTTAGCCCGTTCTTTGAGCATGCATCTTTACTGTGAAACATTACCTTGTTATTGTAAGATTCTATGAAAGGACCCAAGTCTTTCTCTGGTAACTTTGCACTCATCTCCTACATCCCTGCCATTCAGCAAGGAATCCTCTGCATTACAAAACCACTCTGGCAGTAAGAATCATCCTGTGTTACAAAACCAAACTGCCAGTGCTATTTTGTTCTTATGTGCTTTACACAGCTCCCTGCATTTAATCTCAGGACCTGGCTGTGAGGTAAACTAGTTATGGTCCCCAGCCTAAGTACAAGCAAACTGAAGCAGAAAGAACTGATGTGATTTGCCCCAGGCCATGTTGGCGTCCCTGATCTAGCTGGAGCTCTCACTCATGTTCTCCCTAAGCCCCGCACACTCCTCTAATTAACCTCTTCTGGTTGCAGTGGAGGGATATCCCTGTGCCCCTGCTGTGGCAGCTCCCCTGACTCCTGATCTGCAGCTGAAACTTCGTGGAGGATAAAGGTTTTAAGCCACCACTTCTGGGCGTTGCCCCCAAACCCTGAAACACTTTTAAATGGGGGGCCTGAAGGTTAGGTAAGGCTGCACCGGGAGCCCAGGACAGGGGCAGGGTGAGAGGAAGGTGCATTGGTAGAAATGGGCAGGAGCTACAGATGGAAATGTTAAATGAATGAGTAAACATGGACTGAGTATCCTTACACCATCCTGGCTTGCTAGAATCACTTAGATCTCTACATATGACAGCATACAATAACACTTTCTTTCAGCACATTAAACTTTCAGGGCCCAGTTCATCCCATTAGTTTCCTCTCTAGGGCCAGCAGAGTTATTCCAGGAGTGAATACAGCCTAGATATATTAAACTTTTCATTATTTATGTAAATCACAGTGGCTTGGCAGAGCTTGTGCTTTCAAGAGCTTGGTGGAAATTTCCTCCTGCCTGAGCAGTACCCAGGCAGTGGGATGGGAGGGCCACATATCAGTTGATATTTTTAGACTGGGTGACAAATTTGTCAATACCCTGGTGCTGGACACTGTGTTCCTGGGTGTTTACAAAGCAATGTGCGCTTAAGCAGCTCAGTGCAGCTGAGGGGAAGAGCAGCTGGCACAGAAGTACCTTGTCAGACAGCAAGCTAAACAGTGGGGAGTAAGAGATTTGGCTCTTCATCTCTTCGATGCTACGGGGAATGTTTTGGTTGGTAGGAAGGTGATGTGATAATTTAGTCTCTTTTTTAATCACCTCCAAAGTAAGCTGTGCTATTTTTGGCAATTATTTAAAGATTTATAAGAGCCAGGAAAATAAATGAGGAAGGGAGTACAAAACACAGATGTGTAGGTAAAGCTGGAAGCCATTTTTCTTTCCCTCCTGAAAGAAGCCGTATTATGCCAGCAGGTGAGCGTTTTTTTAAGTGCCCTGTTGCGTGCAATTTCTTAGACCCTAGGAGGGGACCACTCTGTTCACAAGCTTTTCTACTTATACACCTGTCTCCTGTACATGCTGACAAGGCAGCAACAGCTATTTCTTCAGATTTCAAGGAAAAGGTGAGGTCCATGAACAGGCACTATTTTCACTGTAGAAGGACCACTACACAGCCATCCTGGGTGGACTCGGTCCACATCTGACATGAACCCTGATGGAAGAGTGGTACTGTGTTCTCATCAGGGAATTTCAGCAGCCCTCATCCAGACATTCTAGGAGCCTCTGCACCATTTTCAGCTCCCACCTGAAGCTGACAAACTGTCCTTGTTTCCTAGTTTGATCCTGAGGTTCCTGCTCCCGTTGCCTGCAGCTAGGTACCTGGGGAGCTGACCACAGGGTGCAGCCAAGTCTCCACTTGTCTGCAGAGGCTTCAAGAAAACTAATTTGCCCTGCTCTTCCTTAAACTGGGACATATCTGTGCACGAGCAACTACAGGAACTGTCTGAATCTGGGCTTTGGGTGGCGTAGATTGAAAACCTACAGAAGAGCTGTGGTGGTGTGGCATAGCAAAGGGATGCTACTGTTTTATTTTTAGTTACCAACACCACTGCTAATTTGCTTCCCTTGCATCTCTTTCCCAGACAGCACCATGAATGGGGCAAGCATTAACAGCCCCAGAGGAAGTTGTTAGCTGTTGCCCTCCCCACTTAGACCAGTGGTTGGCATGGGAAGCAGTGTCTCTTCTTGCCTGAGAGGGAAGCTTTCCTTTGCAGCCATCATCATGTCATGCACAGGTGCCCTGGGGACAGGCTGGCATCCTAAGATACATCCATCCTATCACCACTATCACCAGCTTCTCCTTATGACTTGCCAGTAAATTCATGTCTAGCTCATGTAGGTCGGCATGACCTGTCACGACAGGAATTTTAGATAATGTTGTAACAGCTGTAAGTCATGACGTTGCTTTTTCTGTTATCAGTTTCACCTACTCCTGCTCAGGAGGAAGTAAAGCCAAGGAGGATTGTTTCAGTAAATCAGAGGTGATCTGCCTGCTCTCAGAAAATGCTGGGCAAGCTGAGGGCTTCAGGGCTTTATACAACACTAGAGCACCTGACATCTTAGGTTAGCTGCAGATACAGTCCATATCACTTTTCATGGTAGCTGTCATTCCAACTTACATCTCTTGGGTGCTGTGAGTCCTAATATTTTCCAGGCAGAAGGCACTCTGTCTTGTAACAGACGTTTTCTGCAATTCCTACAATATTTCAAAGAACCTGCACAATCTGTTTGCAGAATCAGGTATTTCATTGCCTTTTACTTATGGTTGTGTCAAAAAAATTGTGGAAGTAGAGATTCCTGAAGGCAATGATGTTCACACCCAGAGCTAGTGTCCTCTCTAAGTACCTCTGATCAGACTGCACTGTGCTACTCCAGAGATTTCTTGCAGCTCCTGCCGTCTCTGGGAAACTGCAGATCCCTCCCTGCAAGGACACTGTGCTATAATGTAGATGCCACATGATTCAGTCCCAGCCTGTGAGTCCCCAGATGCACAGAAAATTTGCTGTAAGCTACCAGGGGAATTTCTGCAAAGTCTCCTGGAATCTGCAGGGCCCTTTCCATGCGTCCTGACGCCAGTGCTGTATAAACTCCCATGCTGTACAGTACCTGCTGACCCAGTAATGCTGGCTGAGTCCTCTCCATGGCAACGCACTGCAGTGTCCTCAGGTACAGGGAGGTGTCCTGCAAGCAGGCAAGGCTGGCCAGGGAGTCCATGTATCAGATGTACTGAGAATAATTTTAGCAGAAGTTTTTTCTGTGGAGAAATTGGAGGCACAAACGCAGAGGGAGAAAATTTCTCCCCAGAGGAAATGAAAGGATGTGTGAAGAAGAAAGAAATAACAAAATGAGTTATTCAAATATCCTTAAAATCCTAGGAGACATGGTTTCTATGTCTCATGCAACAGATTAAATGGCCAAGCAGTTTCACACATTTTAGATACCCTCAGGGAATGAAGAATGGTGGAAAGTACTTAAAACCTCAGGTAAGAAGGGAATGATGTTTTCCAACAAGGGTTGGGGTTGGCCAGAGTGGAAAATTGTAGAAAAACTGTTCTAGACGTCTCCAACTATGATCACTACAGCAAAGAAACATGTCCTGAATGCATGGTGGGAGTAAGGACAGAAAAGAGAAGCCTGGGGTAAGCACATACAGGACTTAAACAAATGTATAGTATAATGAAAATAAGACTGGGAGCCTACATGAAAGTCATGATGAATCTTGAATTTTTTTAGGTCTCCTGCCTGTTGAAGGCTCCTCCATTACAGTAGCAGAGAAATGCATTCTGGAGCACCCCAGCCCAGTGGCTTCCTCTACCCCAGGCCTGTATGGGTGCTGCTCCAGGCATCTGTCAGGCAGCAGCCCACAATGTTAGGAGGGAGCCTGAGCTTAACCACCACCCTTTGGGCTCTAGGGCAGCAGCCAAGTGTGCCCAGGGTTCTCCTGTGAAGCAGAGGATGATGAGGAGCACTTCTTTTGGTATTTGAATCTGGACTGGCAGTGAAAGTGTTTTACCATGTGTCAGTGCTAGGATCAGGAGGATGAGCTAAGAAGAGGTATCTATCTCAAGCCCACAGGATGAAAAAGCACATTTNTTGGTTTGGTTTGTTTGTTTTCTTTTTCTTTCAAAGTTGTTCAGTTCTTTCTTCCTTAAAGATCAAATTTAATGTCAAACTGCCAGGGTTTGGTAGAGACCCACAGCATGCCCATAGTCCAGTTCTCATTAGGGAACTGGATTGCTGGCTGGCAGTGTTTCCCAAAGACCAGATCCATCCCTGCCTTTATTTGTAAGCAGCCATTTCGATTCAGTCACCAGACCCGGGATTGGTTCTTGCCTGCTAAGGTCAATTGCCCAAGGGCAAGCACATGGTGACAACTAGCACATTCCTGTGTCCAGCAGAGGTGGCACCACAGCCAGAGGTAATCTGAGGCTGGGGCTGTTTCCAGAGAGAGCAGGGACCTTCTGAAAGGGAAAAGCCAGATTAAAGGGGAATCATAATCCTTAACTATGCAGTGACAGCCTGGGGAGAGAGGATTGCTCAAAAACCCCAAGGGTTTTCCCTCTAGAATGGTAGTGCCTCACTGCTGGCAAGCTGGATGTGGGCTCATGTGTCCATCTTCTCCTTCTCTGGCAGGGGCAAGAAACAGAATTACAGCAAAAAGCAGGGGACAGAAGTCTGGCTGTGGGGATGAAACCTCCTAGGTGAGACCCTGTCAGTCAAAGCCCTCCCCAATTTCACTTGCAGACAGAAATCTAAATACCACTGGGAGAGTGGGCTTCAACCCTCCGTTTGTACAGCCTGAAACCTGGTCTTGCACCCATGCTCTGATGCATTTGCTGCACTTGCTTGGATATAAGGCAGGCTGATGGGGCTTTCCAGCATGCCAGCTGCATGCTTTACAGCCAAATCCCAGCCACAGCGTTGAAGCAGTGGGAAAGGTTGTATCTCATTCTTTCCCAGTTCAAATCAGCAGGATTAGTTGTTTATTCAGGAGTCCCTTCCCCCATCGACAGAGTGAAGGCAAAATAATTATAAACCTTCCTTTTATATATGCCAGCTAGCAGACAGGATCAGTCAGGCAAAGGGACTCCCTGATTTCTGACATGCCTAAGCCCTCAGACGACTGTGGGGTTTTTGCACCATATGGCTCTACCACTTGACAAAATAGTGCCCTAGATAGGCTGGTTGTTTTCCAGTCTGCCACCAAATTAACTTAGGAGGATGGGCACATACAGCCACAGTTTCTGCATTGTTGCCACCATTTCTGAGGTCTCCAGACCTCTTGCAAGCCACCGTATTTTTGCAGCCCCTCCTGCCCCCCCGCTCCAGGACCAGCTACCAAAGGGATTAAACACAGCATGTTATCTACTGCAGTGGCTTAATCACTAAGCAAAGCACTCATCCCCTGACCACAAGGTCAGGGAATTATCTTCCTGACAGATAACACAGCCAGGGCTTGGAACAAAATGAGGAGCTGAACTGTCATTGCAAGCCCACAGGCCACAACTTTATTGCTGTTTCTGGGGAAGTAATGCTGCTAAGATGCTATGAAGGTGCAGCATGACTTCCCACCTGCCCCAAAATGTCTTTTGGTGTCAGGGGAAGATAAACATGGCAAAGATGGTATTCAGTTTTGGGTACATCCATCCTCCTCTCTTAAACACCCGTTATTCCAAACCTGTCCCTCTGAGAGCAAAAGGTTTTGATGGTTGAATGTTTTTGGCACCATGTGCTGAAGAGACTGAAGAACTAACTGAACACTACGACTGGGCCAGAAGAGAAATTACCTTGGGGGATACATATATACCTAGAAATGCAGTTTCAGAGGGCGTAGGTTCTACACATCAGTTTCAGCAGATGGTGGGAAGTCCTATTCTCATGTAAACTGGCTTGTTGGGGCAGAGCTGCGGGGCCTGCCAGCCCCACAGCTCACTGCACAGCAGTGGGCTTCGAGAGGGCAGCTCACACACTCGAGAGGGAAAAGTTCTTTTGAGATTTAAATATAGAGAGCCCAGGTCTGCTGCCACCATAAAAGAGTGAGGAAAACTCCTGATGCAGAGAGTTACAGAGCGAGCTTCTTACCAGGCTCTAGCACAGGGCATCAGCTCCCCCAGCATTGCTGTGAGTGCCTCGGGACCCTCTGCACAGAGCCAGGCAGGATGAGCCATGGTCTCCTGCCTGGTGGCAGGAGCAGAGCAGCGGCTGTTCATGGAAGGGGAAGGTGTTTAAACTGAGATTACAGAAAAAGGTTGATAAGGTGAAGCTCTCTACCCAAAGCTGGGTAATACTAATAGCTCACAGCTCTCCAGGTGACGCCTTCATGATCACATATATGACAGGAACTCCAGAGGAGGAATCCACATCTCTACAAGAGTCTAGGTCCCGAAGACTCTGGTTGAAATTACACACGTGCTAAATCTTTCTTGTTGAGCCTTTCAAAAGCAGCTAAGCAATCAAACGACATCTTCTCACCTCCCTTAGCACATCTTGCCTTTTGCAGGCCAGCTGCTCCCTAAAGGCCCCAGTTACCATTTGTCTGTGAAACATTCACACCCTGCCAAGTCTGTGTGCCTTACCTGTGAACAGCAAGGGCCACACTGCAGCCAGAGGCACTGCACTTCTCCGTCTTCCCACCAGGAGATGCTTCCTGCAGCACTGGTGTGGAATGTGACAGAAGCAGCTCCCACCTGAAAGCACAAGATTAACACAGGTTAGCAAATTTCACTGTTCTTCAGCTATAAATCAAAAATAAAAATGTTTCTTATTACTTTAGCTCAAAACGTGAAGGGTCTGATTGTCTCTGAGATGTCTGTCTTTATTAAGCTTGGTGGATCCTCCAAAGAGCTCGCTGAGGTTGTGTGCATGCTGTTCATCCTCCTGGGCAGGGCACAGACGTCAGAGCCCTTGCCATACACCCACCTCCAACCTAACAGCTGAGGCACGGCAGAGACACAGGCAGAGTAAGTAACCTGCCTGCCCTGCACGGGGCCTGGATGAGCTAGCTGCAAATAAAGGTCCTTTTCCCCCATCTCTTATCTCAGGCAAAGGAGACAACACCCCACAGTGCTCTATGTGGAAAACAGAGCACTAATAAAGCTTTAGATTTTCCACTCAACTGCTGCTCCTCGGCTCTCCTCACTTTCCCACCTGCATTTCTCTGTGCCTTTGGGGAAATCTGACATTACATATTTTTCTGTATTGTTCTTAACTAGGAAAAAAGAATCCCCTTCCATTAAGTGACTCTCAAGAGTAGAGACAGGGACATGCATTGAGAACTATTTGCCTAACAGTCTGCCGGGAGCCCTCTCCTCAGTGTCTCTCCCACGGCCACTGTCCCTGCAGCCCCAGGATCTGCAGAAAGCACAGTCCAAGCCTCAGAATCACTTTGTCCATAGCAGAAAGCTGCACAACCTCTTCAGAAAAACCACATCTGTCTTCTAGAGCATGTAAAGGAAAGGACCCCTTTTAACCAGGTGGAAATCAAGCACTGCTCTACCTGTCTTGTGTGTGCTTCTCTCCACAGGGATGCGGCTGGCTACACAACCCAGGGCTTGTTCTGACCAAGCTACAAAGTGCCCCCAGAAAGGGAAATGGCTACACAGGTCCACCAGGTCAGCTGGGGAATGGCATGAGCTGCTTTCTCCTCCCATGGAGCTCCAGCCTGGCACCTCTACTTACTAGTTTTTCCATTTCATTGAGTTGCACCTCCTCCCTGCAAGTAGACTTTACTCATGACTTCTCTACATTTCTACCATGCTCCAGATGAGAGCATGGCGACCAAGAACAGGACCATCTCTTCCAGAGGATTCACCAACCTTCAGCCTCCAAAGATTATAGCAACTAGCCCAGATAACAGTTCATCTTCCCCAAAAAAATGGTCCACATATATTTAGATACAAATAGCTCCTGGGAAATGTATGTAATCAAATAGAGCCCCTCCAGTAGTAAGTCTAAGGGCCTGGGACAGCACCTGCTTTCCCTCTTCTCCCCATGAGTTATTCCAGCTCCTGCCTGCTGTGTGAGATGGGCTCCCTCCCACCAAGCACCCTGGTTCCTCTGCTTCCCCTTGCTCAGGCACTGCCAGCTGGGTTTGCCAGGTTTCCCTTGGGAACTGCTCTGCCTTCTGGCTCTCAGTGCACAGCCAAGCCATGGAGGCCAGCAGCCCACATGCTCCCCAGCCAGCTGCTGCTCCTGAGTACCTCCTGGAGGATCTGTGCTGTGTGTGTGTAGGAATGTGTTGGTCCAGGCAGCAGTTAATGCAGGGGGGAAATCCCTGGTGTATGCCAGAGATGACATGCTGCAGATCCTGTCCCCAAGCCTTTTTCACCATAGATTAAGAATGGCACTAAAATTCACCCTGTGGTAAGTAGGTGAAACGTACTTGTCTGTGGCAAGCCGAAGAGATTAGAGGCTGTTTTCAATAAATCTCTGAAGATTAAGGAGAAAGGAGATTCCATAAAGTAAAATCTGATTTGTCTTTGGCACAGCTGTCCATCTAAAGATGAGTACCCACATCCCACTTCTGTACAATTCACATTTCTCCACACACAGCCTCCAGAAAGTGAGCTGAAGTCATGGCTTTACTACTGTAACTAGCATCCATAACATGGCAGGCTGTGGTATCAGGGTTGTGGGGATGGCAAGTACTGGCCCATTTCTCCTTAGAAAGGAGACAGGATTCACTTCATGTTACCTTGGGAGCTAACACCCTGCCGTGGCAAACATCACATGGACAGGCAGAGAAAAAGCTGAATATAGCCCTGTCTGTCCTACTGTCTTCTGACCTTATACAGCACAGCCTCCTTCTTCCATAATTGATGTGTCCTGCTGCAGAAGCAGCCGCAGCTTCTGATTCTCTGGCTATCCCATTACAGCAGTAGTAAGTGCAAGCCCATTATTCTGCAAAACAATGCAAATTAATTCAAAGCCTTAAACCAGGAAATCTTTATAACACCACGTCTCCCTTGCTGCACTGCAGCTACAAGAACTCAGCAGCTCCATCCCTCCATTTTCCCCATGAGCCCACTGTCTGGGACACACACATGCCATCTCCTCCAGGGAAACAGTTTCTTGTTTTCTTTTCACTGACATTCAGAGATACTTAAAACATCCCTGATGCCTGTAAGAGGGATGTCTTTCCAGGGCTCTTAGGATATAGCTGCAGTCTGTTAAATCATGCGGATAGGAAAGTGTTGAGGAAATTTCTGGCACACCAGCTGTCTGACCTGACTTATTTACATGACGTTAGAGCTAGGAAATGCACTAGTTTTATGGCCCTTGTGATTTGAGGCTGTTTATCCAGGGAGAGGCAGCAGCAAGGAAAAGGGCACATCAGGCTTTCGATGTACTCAGCTTCAGAAAAACCACGTTAGCACCGAGCCTCGTGCCCCAGCCCCTGCTCTGGAACTGGCTGCCTGCCCCCTTCCCCAGCCTGGGAGCTGCACGCCCAGCTGTGATCACAGACACTGCCACCACCGACCCTCATCCAGGGCAGCAGCAAAGGTGCTCAGCTGCCCGTCTTGAGCAGCTTGCTGAAAGACTTGGAAAAGCTGAGGCCACAGTCTGACCTGGCAGCTGCAGAGTGGAGGCACAGACGTGCCCCTAATGCAGGATTAACAGGCTGTTGTCCTCACCAGGGCTGCTTGCCCATGCACGGCTTTCTCTGTGGGTCTGGCAGTGCAGCTACAGTAGAGAGAGAGCCTCCAGGGCCACCTTCAGTTACAGAGCACACCCAAGCTTCCCCTGAAGGTAAAACTTTCTGGTCTGCTCTCTGCTTGTGAGGAAAAATCAGAAATTACTTTTGGACAAATTATTTTCAGGGAAAACAATAAAAATAAAGATTAAAAACCTGATTATGAAGCATTTCTTTGGGTAGATGTCAAACTCCTCTGAGTGACAGTCCAGTGGAGGGGACTGGTTCCTGTGCCTGCCTCTTGCCCCTGTGAAACACACTGGGACAGGACCTGGCACGCAGAGTCTGAAATGGCTCACGCTGCATGTCTGAGGCGAGGGGACCACCCTGCCCAGCTCTGTACCCACATGTGGCCCACAGCCCCGTGTGAGGTAGGCAGTGAAGCAGGGAGGGAAGGTGCCTGGTTAAGAGCCCGGGGTGTTCACTGCCCATCACTGTGCATTTTCTGCATGAAACGCTCAAGTCGGAAAGACTTCGGAGCAGGATGAATAATATTTCTAGACAGGAAGGCAGTGTTATGAAAAAAGAATGAGCAGCTATGAGGGCGTGTCTCACCTCCTTTGCACTCCAAGGAGAGCAGCCCCCCCATCTCCACCATGGCAGAGCTGTTCTCCCACTGTTTCTAGGTGCCACAAAGCACACCGGGGCTAGGCTAACTTCCACCTTGGGGAGACAGCCCCAGCTAGCCAAAAAGGAATAAACAGAAAGCTGAGGGACCAGCCTGGAGGGGAAGGTGAGGAAAGGCCAGCTTGCAATCCTGCTCAAAGCTAGGGAGAGCTGGATAGACAGGAAATTCTGCAGGAAATATTTCACTGTGTAAAGCAGTAATTGTTTGCTAGCTGTGACCCTCTTCAAGTACAGACAGGATGGAAACTCATGGTATGGGCAGTGCACCAGAACCAAGACCCAGAAGCGTATTTCAGGTCTGTTTCCTCGTGTCTTCAGGACACTTCATTCCGTTGCAGGGTTCTATCCACAACAGCTATTCTTTGCTTCCCTACTAGGCCTGTTCTTTCTCTCCCATTCACCTGGAAAGCAACTGTTCTGTCTTGCCCTTCTCTGCTCCTCTGGCCTGGGAATGAAGCAGAGCCCACACGCAGCTCCCCTGGCAGCCAGGCTCTGAATCCTCCCGGCACTGCCCTTAGGAGCTGAACCAGGTGCTTGTAGCAGAGCACTACGGGGGCCGGGATCAGGAGAAACTCTTCTCCCTTCAGGAAGGGAATGGAATAGCTCCCACCCCTGCTCCCAGTAACCTTTCCTAATGCTGGCTCACTAAATTCGTTCCTTCCATTCTGCTGCCAAAAGCTTGGTGGCAGGGTGTGCCCCAGCGTGCTGGAATCCAGCAGGCCTGAGGCGGCTCCAGCTGTGGGCACGGGGCTCTCTGCTCCTGGCTGGCAGCAGAGCTGCAAGCTGAGCCCGTGCCCGCTTGCAAGGGGAGACCAAAGGCTCCCGTGACCTGGAGGCGCTGTGAGTGTGTCGGGAAGGGTGTCACGCACATCCTTTGGGGTATCCAGGTCTGAGGGTGTGCCCTGGAGCCACAATCACCACTACTGTTGCTGAACAAGGCTGTAACTCAGCAGCAGTTGGTCACAGCTGGGGGGATTTTCTGTTTAGTGAGCAGCCATCAAAACTAATTCCATGCCAGCACCAAGAGCCAGCCACATGCTAAAAGTGGACTTAGTGAGCACACTGTCTTCTAGATCCTTCAGCATCAGCCAGGGCAAGGGACTAAAACATCTCCTCCAAACAAATTCATTTTCCCTTACTGCAAGCCGGCTTCAAGCTTCAAGTACAGTGTATCCCGCTACTCCCCCTTATCCAAGCTTGATATATGTGATAAGCACACTTATTTTGCCCATCTGTGATACCTTTGAATGGCTGAGAATTTTCTGTCCTCATTTTGAAGCCCACGTTCCCCCTACACAGGCAGGAAAGATAGAATGTGCAGGCAGAGGTTTCTCTTAATCTAAAATAAGTTCCACATTAAACCACACTTGATCTGTGTTTGTGTAAGGGAGGAAACCATTGCAGGAGAAATTAAGGAGAAGGAGCAGAAGAAGAAAGAAAAACAGTGTCTGCCTTCACTGCCATTCCCCACATCCCTCCATGGGCTGCAGCATCTCTCTGAAGTACCACACACTTGATCAGAGAGGGATCTAGAGGGCTGCTGCTCCAGGCTAGAGGAGTCTCTGAAAATCCAAATCCCCTGAGAGTTGCAGGAATTTCCAATCTCTTCCAGTCCGTGTTCAGATACCCAAAACCTTTCCAGCACCAAACGATTGACTTCTGCTCCCCTGAGCAGCCTCTGCATAAACACAGCTACCCACAAAGAATAACTGTAAGCCATGTCCCTGCATCACAGGGATCATATCCCTGCAGCACAGGGCATGCCTCATCTAAACTGGGGAGAGGGAAGAGGCCTTAGCTGCAGACCCCTTTCCTCTGAGCACCTGGGGCTGGATGGACCCCTTGGTTAGACTCAGGAAGCTTTTTGCTTACCGGGAAATCGAACAGCTGTCTTTAGGTTATTGAAATGCACTTGCCATACCACACGGTTTGTTTTTGAAACACACCGTCTGTCAGCAGTGCTCCAGCCTTTAGTTACACCTGCTGCACTCCTACCTTTCAATCTCATTCCTCTTGAAGCCTCCTCACCTTCCCATTGCCTGCAACAAGCATATGTGGTGTGCCTTTGGCAGGATCAGGAAGGGAAAGGAGAAGTTAAAACAGTGGCTACTCCCAGGCAAGTTACAATCCAATCAATTTCTGGCAATATTTGCATTAAAAAAAGCCTGCTCCTCTACTTTGCTACAAAAGCCACAGCATTCCCACCTTTTTGCTGTGTCATTTTTGTTGCTGGTAAGATTAGTGCACCTAAAAGCACAGCCCATCTCTGCCACCCAGGGACCTTGAGTGCTTGTGAACTGTCCCAAAGACAAAGTCCTGCCAAACATGCTGTTGGCTTGGTCATGGCCATGCTTTCAGCAGTGACTGACACAAGCCTCCAGCCATATTCCATCAAGAGAGCCAGCACCTCTTTTGAACAGGGTCTAATTCCATTGCAGGAAGTCAGTTTTCTCACACCCACCAAAACAGCTTGTTTTTGAGCCTCCTTATTAACATAGAAATGCCAAAAATATTAATTCCTGTTTTGCAGAACTTAGAAAAAAAAACCCACAACAAAAACCAGAACCTGTTTTCCTCATGTTGGAGAGGCAGGGGCTGCATCTCCTGTGGGCAGCCACTGATGTGTGGAGGAACAGGAAAACAGGAGCTCTCTCCCGCCCCAGAATTAATGATGAAGAAACCAACGAGGAGAGCAGCTCTAGGAGAGGACATATTCCTTCACTCTTGGGTGGTTTCCACAGAGAGGTTTGAGGCAGGGGTGCAGTCAAGAAGAACTCAAGGGTAAGCAGAGTTCACTTAGTATTTTAAGCAATGCAAAGTTTGCACTTTTCAGGATACAGCAAAATAAGAGCACATGACCCTGCTGAGTTATTTATTGCAACACCTCTGAGTTAGCAAAAGGTGCCTTTGTTATCCCCACAAAACAGCCTTTATCATTTTTATTCCTCTGAAGTGCCAGGTCTGCCAACACTGAAAAAACTCCGAAATCTGTGTGTTGGTTCAAGCACTACAGTGTATCCTGCAGAGAGCAGGAAGGACTCACAGACCTGACTGAGTACCCCGTTGGATCTTTCTGCATTTTGGCTAGGGAGTGTTAAGCTTGCAGTAAGAAGTAAGTGTTACTTAATACAGAAAAAGGGATGTTAATGCACAGAAAGACACTGCAGGTTGTTCAACAAACCATATGCAGTGGCTGAACTCACGGTGACCGTCACCCCACCAGGCCACCTCAGACCCAGCTCTCAGGTGACTCACTACACAATTCCTCTGGCTTGGCCGTTTCATCCATTCAAAGCCATGCTCAGACTAGGAGGGTAAGAAATTGTACATGGCCTAGGTGAAAAACTGCAGAGTTGTCCTTGTGCATGAGGAAGAAGATGCCAGAATTAATGCATCCTTCACAGGCACACCAGCACCAAGGAGCACCGAGTGTCCAGGCAAGCCCCTGCCTTGGACAAGACTTTCGGAGCATGGTCACTTCCTGGGAGCAAACTCCTCCTTAGATACAACATGAGCCAGCTTCTGTCCCTCTAAGAACCACAAAAAGTGACTGCACTGAAAAGTATTCAAAACAGGCTGTTCCCATGGAAATCTCTCATCTTATTTCCGAAGAGATACACTAATATTACACTAAGTCCTAAGCAGAAAGCCTACCTACTATGTGGAGCTAAAAAAAAAGCCATACTTTGTAGCTGAAAACTGCTACCAGCCTGTGTCACTTGTGTGCCATGCACAGCAATGCACAACACTCACCAGCAACCATTTATCCTTTATTACTGACTTCTGACCCTGAGGGCAATTTCCATTTCTTATCCACTTCCCCTGCTTTAGAAGCAGCACAGACTGGGGGCAGCAGGGCTAGGGCTGCCTTCCTTTCTCTGCAATTTACTTCTGTGCAAGAGCAAAGCCTTGGGGCAGTGGGCACCAGGGGAGCTGCGAAACCCCTGTCCTTCAGCAGGAACCACGCTTCTTCACTAGGGACTGAAACAGCCTGTGCATCTTACAAGGAGAATGAGGTTAGCCCTTAAACCCTTAAAGTTAATTGAACCTTTAACAGGAGCCATCCTTCACACTGTGAAAAGTAGCCAAGACAATGCAGAGGAGAATCAGCAGGCTTCACATTTGGCAGTGTCTCCGACAGGAACAGGGAAAGTCTTCAGAGGGCAAAGAAGTTCCCGGATGTTACCCAGAAGGTGGTGGAAGAATGGCCAAAGGCTTTTCAGAGCCAGGCTAGCTGTTCTGCAACTCCTGAAGTGAAACCTTAAAGGTGCAAACCATCCTATATTTTCTTCTGTCCTCAGACACAAGAGAACAAGTTAGAGAACTCTTCTCAGTGGAGGAAGTTATTACCTCGTTCCCAGTTTTCCCAGCAGGAGAAAGCAATTTAGGGTTACTGGTGGAGGTTATTTGAACAGAGGTGAGTTGCTCCCTAAGCCATCTTCCTGGTACTGCATTGCGTTAAAAATACACAGAGAACATTGAAATCAGTAATTTCTGTGTCCTTTGAAAGGAGACAGTCACTCAACGAGGATGCTGTGGTGCACAGACACAGCTCCCTGCTGACTCTGCTGGGGAAATTACAGGGTAGTAGATTCCTGTGCAGCAGGGAATGACTGAGGGAAAGCACCTCCTCACAGGTGGCTCAGGGCACGTCTCGCTGGTTGCACACAGAGTTGTTCACTGTCTTCAGGTAAGCAAGCGGGAGCTTTCTTCTTGAGATTCTGCTTTAACTTTATACACAATTTAAAAGTGGAAGTGGGTAGCAAGGGTGACAGCTTTTCACGTACAGCCAGTCCTTCTGAGAGGTGATGTTAAGCACATAACACAACTCAGTGAAGCGGAGGAATTGCACTGGAAGTAAGTGAGAGTCACAATTGAACTCCTGCAGAGACAATTTAACATCATTTTGGTGACCGTGTATCAAGAACACACAGGAATTCATTCTAGTGTCAGCATAACTTTTATTTATTTATTGCTGTCAATATGCACAGTAAAGGAAGACCTGATGTGGCTACCTCCTGCATACAATACTTCTGAAGAGTCTGATATTGTGGCTGTGACGGTAATAGAACAAAAATGCTGTATTTGCAGGCCACAGGGTGATTTTCCTAACTGCCTGAATTACAGATACATTCCCTAGCTATCCTTTATTCCATCCCTTCCAGCATCACATAATATAGACCTTGTAACTGGAAAATAGCTAGAGATTATTTGGGAACAGCATAAAGGGAAAAACCATTTCTGTATTGCTTTATCATGGCCCTTCAGCCTCAGAGGAGCAAGAATTCATTTGCGGCTTTCTAGCATATAAACACAAGTAGATAAACCACAGAAGGATCAGTATGCTAAGGAAGGATGGAAATAATCTTCTCCTGCCTTATCACCTGTTATCACAAAAACCATTATCCTCCACAGCTGGATCCCCTGATTGGATGAAACCTCCCAACGCCTGGCAGAAGGCTATTAGTCAGTGACTGATTGAAATGGGAAGTACAGTCTGTGTTTTCAAAGCTTTTCCTCTGGTCACACCAGAGTGATTCCATCCAGGAGCATCACACCATCACAGAATGCTCCTCCACCCAGCACCAACCCCTTGCCTCTGGCTGGCAAGCCAGGGCTTGCTTCCCAGACTCATCCTTGACCTCTCCCTAGGAACAACACTAAATTGGTAGGGAATTATGTAGGTGGCCAGAAGCCAAAGGCTGTGAGTGGACACCATCACAATCCAAATGGGACAGTAGCAAGCAACTACCTGTGTGTCACTGGACATGCACAATACCCAGGGGTCCTGATGTCATGAAAGGTACAGTAAATCTGCACTTTAAGACCCCCTATCCCCTAACTGTACTTCTGCTGCTAACTTTATTCACCTTTGTATTGTCTATTTATTTATTTCCCAATTGATACGCAGGAGAAAACAGGGCGTCACTCCGAGTGTGCTTATCCTGTGCTCTGTAAGCACCAGGCAGTGCATGGGTAATTGTTAGCCAGCTGCTCACCCAAAATAGGTGGGACAGGCAAGGGGTTCCACAACAAAGTGACTCCTCTCCTGTACCATACAGGATGACCACATGCAGGGCAAATTCTCCCCTTCGATAAGCACATGGTGAGCAATTGGGAGGGCTCAGAGGCTGGTGAGAAGCTCTCCTCTAACGGGCTGTTCACAGCACTGCTCCCCATCCAGCTTTGACTTGACAGAGGTCCCAGTTTGACCAAGACAGCCTGGACTGCAATTAAGAGGACTGGTAGAGAGCAGTACAAAGCCTCAGCGACAGGCTATTCACTACAGCACATACAGAGATGACTTTCCCCGCTTCCACAGCCCTGGCAGCTTGCTGCTGACATTGTTTAATTCCAGAAGTGGTTGTGGGTTTTGTTGCTGGACAGTCCTCACCCTCTTGCCCTCTAACTTGTTTTACAGAGGTCAAAGGCTTCTTCACACTGATGAATAAATAGCAAACAGATAACACCTTCCCTAGCACATATTCCCCTGTTCCAACACAGCTAGATGTGCAAAAAATGTGCAAAGGTGGCCCCGGAATGTTCTGCCCACAGTCAACACCACACAACCCTCCCTCCAGCTTGCATCAATGCCACTGAGTTACCTATAAGCTCTTCTCTGTACATGATCCTCCTCGGACCCAAATCCACAGCATCTTCCTGTTGTCTTCACCTTGTGTTGCTGCTGATTGCTTGAAATGATGTAGCATCAAGACAAAAAGTTTGGCCCTGTGTTCAATACTTTAACTGTGCTTGGGAGGCTGGGACTGGTGCAGTCTTCAGGAAATGTGCCCCACCGAAGTGCTGATTGACTGAGGGTGTGCAGTGAGCCATCTCCTAGAGGGGATCAGGGTGAGCTCTGTTCAGCTGAGGAGATTACACTAGCTGGAACATAGGCTGCTCAAGGCTTCCTCGGAAGCCCTTTAGCTTGGCAGACAGACTGGACAGGGAAGGAAAGAAGAGGCACTTCCTAAGCTACGGTCTCTGGTTCACTTTAACACCGACTGTGGCATCTTGGCAAAACATGGCTTAATGTAAGCAGCTGAAGCAAACAGGTCTAGAGTGATCAGCAGAGAAGGTCTGCCAGGCACAGGGAGCATTCAAACTAAAGCAAAGCCAATAACTTGAAGGGATTGCCTACACACAACTCTCGCCCACCTTCCCCACCAAGTGCCAAACCTCCCTTCTGAGCCTAGTGCCCAAGGCTGTAAGTTTTGCGGAGCTGAATGGCAAGTTGATCTCAGAAGCCCCCTCCCAAGAAGAGTCACTTTTTGTCCCCTGAAGCAGAATCCTTTTGTGACCTCATGATTTGATAGATAGTTTTCCTAAAGCGCTGGTCCCGGCTCAGTCTTTTGGCTGCTTCTTTCAACTCCTCAATGTTTTCAGCTTCTGCATGCGAGAAGATGAAGGACTGGGACTGTTTCACTGAAACAAGAACAGCACAGAAAGGTCAGCACTCTCCATCAGGATCACATACTGAAGATAAAGCTTCACTAGAGTTCACAAGCCATGTGACCAACATGACTGAGCCTAACTCAGTCTGTGATTAGGCATTCTGATGAAGTCATATTTAAGTATGTTTTTTTAAGGGCCCGGGACCATCACAGAAGTTTAGCTTTCAACATATATAAAGAAATGGGCAACAAGTACACAGGCTCAGTGCCTGCTCTCTGAGAAAGGAAGCTCCAGGTAGTGCTGTAGCTCCATTCTGCTACTAAGGAACATGAAAGACAAACAACATTTGCAGGCTTTACTGTTCTGTCAGCCCCAAATGCACAGATCTGCTCCTGCAGGATATAAAGTAGAAGGCTGCCCAATACCTACTGTCATTCCATGAAGTGCTGGTTCTCCGGCAGCGGAAGCGGCAGCTCTTTATGCGGCGAGTGGCAGCCTTGTGGATGTACACGGAGTTCTTCATGATCACAGGCATCTTGGCCTCCAGCTCAGCGTTGCGGATGCACTCTTCAAAGAACTCTGGGGAGAGAACACCAGTGTGAGAGTGATGGGACAGACACTCCACGCAATGAGCCAGTCACAAGGGACTGCACTCGTTGATGGGCTGAGCCAGGTAATGAGGACCTTCATGAACAGCAATCCGTAAAGCTCCAGAAAATCATCAGAATGAACATTTTCAAAGTGACAAAAACCTCCACTTCCAACAAATGTATCCTCAAATTTTAGAAAGAACTGCAGCCATCTATTCCACATCAGTAATTCCCACAACTGCTCATGATTCCACTGCCAAAATGTGATAAAACTTCTCTACTCTGAAGCCTTGCTCATCATACTTTCTTTGAAGGACTTCTAAAACCAGTCAAGCCTAACTGGGAAGGGAAGGTGTTGGCAACACCAGCACAGGCACACACGTCCAAGCCATACATGGTAAGGGATTTCTTAATAGCATAGCAAATACTAGCACATAGTTACGTATATTACAGGCTCCAAGCAAAGCCCCATGTCCAAACTCTGATGTTATTCTACCCTGATCTGCCACACAAACTGCTTTTCCTGGCCCATTTCTCCTCTTATGGTCTGACCAGCATTTATTCTGCCATTCCAGTCTTGCTGTCCTCCTGCCTGTTGTTGGCCCTTGCTGTTCAAAGGCATCATGTCCTAATGTGCCCAAACTCTTCTATAAAGGGCAGAGCAGAGCTGCAGGAACCACTTGGAAGGACTGAGGCAATGTGTGCTGGGACTAATGTTAAGGGAAACATTGCTGGTCCCTTATTTTCTCTAGTGCTCTGCTCATCAGTACATTTTCACTCTTTTGAAGAGAACATCCCCCAAAATCTAAGGCTGGAAATAGCAGGAGACATTCAGTACCAGTAACTCACTTATGCCCTGTGAAGATCTACTTGAATGCTGAGCTCAACACATCCACTTAATTCTGTTTTCTTACCATGGCTCTGAGCCAGTGGGATGAAGTTCAGAATCATGCCTGTTTTTCTCAGTTTAGAAATCTTATGTAGAAACTACCGAATAATACTTGTTTTATTTAAATATATATAAATAATAAGTATGTGAATAAGTATAAAACTATTTATACACGTATTTATCCCTATTTACCTAACAGTACTCAGAATACCACAGGACTTTTTGACTTTTCTGTATTGGCCCAGTACATCTACCCTTCACTGAAATGAAGCCTTAACTGTACAGACACAGCATCTTCATAACCACTCTCCCTGTACTGTAAGTTGAGCATGGAAAACAAGCAAGACTTCACTCAGCTGAAGCTGCTAATGTCAGTTCTCAAGCCCGACTCAAGCCAAATGCCAGGCTAATGCCCCCCAAGAGAACCCAAAAAGACCCAACCCAAACAAACAAAAAAAAAGCAAAGAAATGGAGATAACCCGTGAGGAACATGAGTCTTACACCTGACCCGTGGACTGCAGTGCTGGGCTGATGCTGGGATTCAGCTCTGACTAAAGATCCAAACTTCACCTTCTGGGTCACCTACCAGCACATTGCTACAGCAACCATGGGCCTCAAACTGGTGATATTCTTGTAACCAAGGCTGAGAAAATAAAGCCTTGAGAGGAATCAGAGGACTCCTTATAACTCAGACCTAGTCAGTAGTCAGTTTCCCTGAAGCTGTTTGCCTCAGTTTCCCTGTTTGACATTTTGGGAAGTATTTGCTCATCTCTAGGTTTGTCTTCCACCCAACAGAGAAGGCTGGAATAATTTCAACCTCCTTGGAGGGCAAAACACGAACTACCTGCATAGCACATTATGGCTCCTCAAAGGGGAGGTGGGGTGGAGGTACAAGAAGTTGGGAGACCACATTATGTGCAACTTTGCTAATTTGGAATCTTCTTTTAGTGTCTGGGAAAACAGGTAGAAGTATTTCCTGTCTTGAGTTTGTTCATCAGTAGAGAGGATGGATGACTAACTTACTTCTCAAGTTACTGACATCTGCTTTCATCTTCTTCTCTTTCTCCTTGTTGCAATCCAGAGAATTTAGGCCTTGCTCCAAGCTCTGCAATGCTTCCTCAGCTTCTCTCAGCCTCTTCTCCAGATCCATGCGTACCTTCACCTCAGCCTGAGGAAGAAAATAAGAATTGAAAACCAGCTTGTTTCTCAGTAATCATCCTGGTAACTCACAGGGTCTGTGAGGGACTTGCCACGGATGAAAATGAAAAGACAACCGTGATGGAAATCCTAGAAATATTGCAAGGCAACATAAAAGTTGTTCCTCATGTCTTCAGACAGCATCTGAAGTCCAGACTATTTTAGTAATTCTCCTTTACTCTGACTTCATTTTTCACAGTTTTCCTCCCATTGTATGAACCATATGGAATCAGAGATGGTATTTTAACACATGAATTTGTGCTAATGCAAGTACTTGCAGCTGAGCAGGAACAGAAGGACACCATCCCAGCTGAGACAGACTTGAGATAAAGGCAGTCAATTCCCACAAATGGGTGTACAGTGCTTAGTTTCAGAAACAAAACACAAGAGAAGTTAGAAATACAGTGCTAGTTTAGCAAGTGAGAAAGACTACACAGCTTAGGTCAACTTAGCTTTAGTTTGGCCAAGTAGAAGGTTACAGGATAAGAAAATATTGGAGGTGCAGGAAAAAGAATAACTCAGGGGGTTTTTTTGGACAAAATACTTGTATAAGGAGGTTGAGTGTCAAACAGCCAGTTATTAACATAACCTTTACATTATTTAGATTTAAATAAAACATCATACTTTGTCCAGTTACCTTTGCATAGATTAATGTATTGTCTGTCACGAAGGAGGGCTGGTCCCTCAGCTGAATTCCTCCCCTTTTGAACCCAAGTTCCTGCAGAGGCTACTGAAGATTTAAAAGTCTTAAGATTGGTTTTCTGAGCACAAGTGAGGAGGGAAGATGTCTGCTCAGTTCTGCAATGTTCATATTAGCATTTCTTTGAAATCATCTTTATTCTTGATTGTGTCTACTTTCCTCTTTTACTTTTTTTTATTCCCGCCATCTATAGATTATGCTTTCACAGTAGCAAATTAGAAGACTTGTCCTGAATGGATTAATCAGGCTTCAGAATACAAAAATCAATGGTAGTGCTACATAGATATAAGATGGCAATTTCGTGTGCTGCCATATCATAGTGCTTTGGGTAGAAAGGGACCTTAAAGGGATCATCTCATTCCAACCCCTCGGCCATGGGCAGGGATAATTTTCACTCGACCAGGTTGCTCAGAGCCCCATCCAACCCGGTCCTGAACACTTCCAGGGATAGAATATCCACAACTTCTCTGAGCAACCTGTGCCAGTGCCTCACCACCCTCACAGTAAAGAATTTCCTTCTAATACCTAATCTAAACCTCTCCTCTTTCAGTTTGAAGCCAATCTCACCTGTCCTATCACTACATGCCCTTGTAAAAATTCCCTCTCCAGCTCTCTTGTAGACACCTTTAGGCACTGGAAGTGCTAGAAGTTTTCCTTCTCAGAGCCTTCTCTTCTCTAGGCCAAACAGCCCCAATTCTCTCAGCCTGTCTTCACAGGAGAGGTGCTCCAGTCCCTCGAGCACCTTGGTGGTCCTCCTCTGGGCCCACTCCAACAGGTCGATGTCCTTCCAGAGCTGGATGCAGCCCTGCAGGTGGGGTCTCACCAGAGCAGAGCAGAGGGGCAGAATCCCCTCCCTCTCCCTGCTGCCCACGCTGCTCTGGATGCAGCCCAGGATACAGTTGGCAATATGAAGCACAGCTAATAAGGATTTGCGACCACAATGTGAAAACTAAATAAAACTAAGAGTTTGGCTTGATAGGGAATGAACTGAAAGGGAAAATGGGAGCACTATGGGCCCAGGGACAGCAATATGCAACATATGCAGGGGATACCTTGAGGTCTCTCTCTGCCTGCTGTTTCTCTGCAGTCAGCTCCGAGAGCGAGTTCTGCAGCGCTTGCGACTGGGAAGAGTAAAACTCCCGCTCCTCCTCCAGTGCTCGGGACCGCTCCTCATTCTCCTTCATCCTGGTGCATGGCACAGCAAAGAAAGATGACCATTCCCACCCCAACACAGCTCACAGGAAGGAAAGGGGCTCAGTATCGTATGGGGCATGCTTAACTACCTGACTGCCCAGAGCAAAGAGATGCTAACAGCAGTGCTGTGTGCTCCACTCCAATAACACAGGCATTGCCAGAGAAAGCCAGGTTCTTGAATGGAACATTCTCAGCTACCAGATGAGGCCCAGGAGCACCAAACATTCCTTATGGACAGGCCATGAACACAAGTCCTGGTTTCAAAGGAGCAGGCCCAACTGGGAGCAAGTTCACCTGCCCTGCCTCACTCTGTCTCCTGAGAAGCATTTGTAACCTGAACTCTTGCCATGGGAACCAGACAAGCTTCCAAACTTGTCTGGTGCTGGCAACCAAAAAGCGAGTCAGCAGACAGTCACGTCATTTGGCACCACTAGGCCTGAGCAGAAGTGCCCTCTTTCCCCACTTCACCTTTTCTCTGCCAGGAGTTTCTCCTGCAGAAGTTGCTGCATCTTCTCTTCAATCTGTCGCAGGCTGCAGTGCAGTCCCCAGATGGGGCTTTGCTCCTTGCTGGGGCTGGTTGGAGGTGGGACCTGGCTCTCATTTTCTTCCAGCATCTCCAGCATTTGTTGTTTTTCCAGGGAGAGCTCCTTGGAGAAGGACAGAGATTGTGAGTATCAGCCCAGTCTAACATTTCTGCTCCTGTTCCTGCCTGGTTCTTCCTTACTGAGTCCCTCCAGCCTTAAATCCACATGCCTCATTCAGGTTAAACACAGGGTTTATGTTATTATTATATTATATTATAATAATTATTATATTGTTATTTTTCCCTGGTGCATCACAGATGCAGGCAGCTTCCCTGCCTTCCCTGCTCAGCTTGCTCCTTAGGGGGAACTGGAGGCACCCCCTCTGTGGCACTTCTGACTGCAGGCAATAGGACACATCACGCTGTTTGCCTGTGAAGTGTACGGTGTACAGCTAGGGCAGGAATGGTGCTTCCATAGCTTTCCAGTCCTTTTTTTCATACCCATAACTGCGGGCAAGGAGAAGAGCTCAAAGGAACAGATTTTTGGACAAACTTGCAGGATCTGACACAAACATTAAGGATCACCTTGCAGCTTCAGAATGCCAACTGTGTGGAAATTTCACAAACAATATATATTTAGAAAAGACACTTTCCACAAATCCACCAGTAAGGAAAGATTTTAATACCTCAAGACTCTGTTTCCTAGATTCCCATGTCGTACATTATTTCCTTGGGAATCATGCTCCCTTCTGTGAACAAAGAATGCCCCTTGGCTGCTTCAAATTCCACCAGAAGGTAGAGAGGTGCAGTTAAAAAAAAAAAAAAAAAGCTCATCACAGACTTACAGTCATGTTGGCTGGAAGGGACCCCTCAGCAGGCTCTTGTCCAGCCTGCTGTTCAGAGCCAGTCTGTCAGCACAGCAGGATATGGTCAGCTGTGGCTGTCTACAGCCTGAAAACACTCCACGATGAAGGTTCCTCAGCCTCTCCTACTGCCTGCCTGCCCATCTGGTGAAAATTCTCTCCCTAGTGTCCACCTAAGCTTCCCAAACTGCAACTCATTACGGTTATTGTCCTACCACCATATCACTTGGTACTGCTGTGAAAATTTTGGTTCAGCTGTGCTCTGTGTCATTTCTCATCCTTTTCTGCAGGGGATTTTGGTGTTCATATCAGCTCCCAAATGAGCCTGTTCATCTGTACAGCACTTCAACTCTGGCATTAGCAGATGTTGGATTCATTCCATGGGACAGCATTGCTTTCAGACCAAAATGCTGTCACTCAGAAGGGAGGAGTGGTCACTCACCTCTAGGGTGTTCTGTAAGGACTGTGTCAGGCTTCGCAACTCTTTCTTTTCTTCCTCCACTCCCTTAAGGGAGCGGGCTGTGAGCTCCAGCTCCCTAAAGAAGCAAAAAGGGTGACAGCTATTGCAGGGGAACCATCACCCCACAGACCACTCCCAGGCCCGTGCAGGCTGTGGGTCTCCTGGTGCATGACCTGCAACCATGGGTTGGTACAGCCAGTCCTGGAGAGCCAGGAGTTTGCCTGGAAGCATCACATCCTGCCTTGGACACACTACAGGTGTCCAGGAACTTCACTGTGCCTCCTGATCATCAAACCCAACAGTTACTGTGCTTCTCCAGCAAGGGCAGAGCCAGGGTTGCAACTGAAAGAGCTCAGACAGGGCAGTCACATCTAAGCAGAGCCTATGAGAACAAAAATGGTTTGCAAAATCACACTGGCTTTTCTGAGATGTTATTTAGGGAGAAAAAAGCAAAAA
>VZRS01009654.1:1138762-1189822 GCA_013398055.1 Ifrita kowaldi | reverse complement strand
AAAAAAAAAAAAAAAAAAAAAAAAAGAGGGCCATAGCAAAAAATGCCCTTTCAACACTCAGGGCAAAGCACTTGGATCCTTCTCTTTCTAAATACATTTTCTGCTCATATTTTGCATAATTAACTTTTAAAAAGACAAAACTAATCTTGGTGAGGCAACATCATACACTCATTGTCATTCAGCTGATGGTGGAAATCCAGATCCAGGTGTCTGGACCCCACATGGCTGCTCAGCCAATTGAACCAATTGCCTCTCTGAAATCCTCTCTTGCACCTGTCCATTGCCATGCTGCCCCAACTAATCTGGGTGTTGCTTGTGTCCCAGCCGTTTGACATTAAATTGCTGGAGGCCTGAGTGCAAAATGAAACTAAGCTGTATTCTATTGGTCACACAAGCAATAGCAAATGCAGGTAAGAGCCCACAGCCATTCCTGTTTTGTCAGGTCAATGTAGCATCTCCTTCCTACATGCACAAAATAGGTGGATTTTGCAGACTGTTTTGCTTCACCACCACAGTGGCACTTTTGCCGGGTGTGTTTGTTTGTGTCCCTTTCCTGCCCTGCTGCTGTACCGTCTGATCTCCTCCTGCTCCAGCCGCAGCTCCCGCACCACCTCTTCAAAACGCTGCTTCTCTGCTTCCAGGATCTGGTTCAGACGCTCAAGTTCCTGCTCCAAAAGAGAAGACAGGAATGTGCTCTGCCAACACAGTTAGGAGAGGCTTCCCTATTAACAAAGCCTGGGACTTTTAACATGGCATTTAACCCAAGCTGCATAGAGCTACAGGGTGTCTGATTCCACCACACTTTTGTCTGGGGCAATTAAAAGGATTTGAGGTTGGCTGAGGATTTTCAGACATCCAGAAGTCGCAGCCAGGTTACCAAGCACCGAGAAATCCCAGACATGCTCCTGCCACAGGTCAGCTCAGCCACATATAGATGGAAGGTCCAAAACTCCCTGGAAATGCTGGACTCACTTGTATGTACCATTTTCAGACACCCACATGTGAAGGTGTAGAAAAGCCAGACAGCCCCAGAATGCGGCTGCTCCAGAATTTCTGTGCCTGAAGTGTGGTACTTCTGCCAGCTCAGCCTTGCTTCCCACCCCCACTGGGGCAGGAAAACACAAACCATTCAGTTACAGCTTTGCACAGTTTAATCAGTCTGTCACTATCTTTGTGCTGATAAAACCATGCTGAGAGAGCACCAAATACCACAAGCTGTCCTTCACACAGTGAAACAGTCTCCTCCCCTTGTCTAGAGGAAGCAGTTGTACTGAGACCTACTGCAGATGGAGAAACACAGGACCAAAATTCAGCAAGGGTCCCTCTCCTGTCAGGTCCCCTTGCAGCCACAGCTGCTGTGCAGAACTCCTGCTACAGGCCCATGCCAGTCACAAAACAGCGCTGGCACTGGATAAATTCATGATAAGACTCTTGCTCCATGGTGCATGAACACAGTTCAAGCTGCTTTCCCAGCATACTGCTCTGAAGCCTTCAGGCTCTCAAGACGGTGAAACCACAGTTCAGTGAGCTCTACATTCAGTCCTTCACAGCACCAAGCCTCTTCAAACTAACCCAGCCCCATCTGCTCTTAGTGGGCAATGGAGTTACTGTGCATGCCTTTGGAAGGGCAGAGATTTGTTCCAGGATCTTCAGACAAGGTCATTTCCCTCCCTGTGGCTGTGTAGCAGGCTACCTCACCAGAGGAGGATGCCTCTCTGCAAAGGCAGAAGTAGCTTAGCCCTAAGCAAGTGTCCAAGCCACTTTTGGATTTTAGCTCTCCAGAAATGTATGCAAGAAAAACATAAGCCTGAGAAGCCTAGGTCAGCATTGCCATCTTTTCCTAAGGAGAGGCAACAGTCATTTTGGATTAACTGGAGAAGAGCACGAGGCACTTTGCGAGGTTGTAACACGGTGGTCTGTATCCATGCAGACTTTCCTACAGCATAGCAGGACAATCCATTTGCACAGCTGTCTTGCCGTGACTTTAAGATGGTGCTCTAAAAACCAGTATAGATTTGGTGTAAACATGAGGATGTGCTACTTTTATCATATTAAGCAATTAGAAGTTAGGAATAGTTTGAAAAATAATTATAAACTTGATAAAGCAACCTGGCCTAGTGGAAGATGTCTCTCCCTGCCCATGGCAGGGGGGTTGGAACGAGATGATCTTTAAGGTCCCTTCCAACCCAAACCATTCTATTCTAAGGTAAATTAAGGTGAAATAGTCACATCTAGGGGAGTGCTCTCTTGATTTTTCCCTAGTGATTTTTCCCTTCCTTATTATTCTCCCGATCTCTGTCGTGTCCAAAGAACAAACCACATTGGCTTTCTGTGTTCCTTGTTTCTCACAACAGTATCCCTATGCTAGAACAGTATCTGTTTACTTGCTTTCTAACTGTGGAGACAGGTCTTAATTGCCACAGTCTGCTTGAATCTGTCAAATAATGACTGTGTCATTCAATCCAGTCAGTATGAATTTCATTTGATCGATCTTCCTCCATGGTCCCCCTGGATACATAATCACAAACCCACTGCACGGAAAGGAACAGGGAAAGGGAGCAGGGATACACCTCCACGACCCATGTCATGGCACAGATCTTATTCCTCTCTTCATCCACGGGGCCCAGAGGTTGGCTGGGGACTCTTTGTGCCTCCACAAGCTTCTCTCCCTGAACACGCCTTCAAACCAACAATTCCCAGCCTCCCAGCCCTGCCACACGGCAGTTGAAGGAAATTGGCTTGTGGTGAACTCACCTCTTTTTGCTCCCTCTGCAGACATAGCTCTTCTGTTTCTTCCATTAGTTTATCTGCAAGCACACAAAAAATGTCCAAACACAGAGAAAAGCATTTTATATCCTCAGGATATTTACAAATGAGAAATGCTGACTTTTTGAAGCTTGAAAATGCAGCATTCCCTATTCATTTGTGTGTATCTGTCTGGAAGGCTCCAAAGACTGAGATGGCACTAATGGGATGTTCTGTAACTTCCCTCCTGCCAAATAACTTAATAAACTAAACAACCATATTGCTTTGTACTCCTTCTAAGGTTTCCTCTCAATGTTCTTAAAGAGCATTAATGAACCAACCTTCACCATCCTCTAGCTGAGTCAGGAAAATATTCTTATCTCTGCTTCACAGATAAGGAACAAGGCCTAGAAAGGTCAAGTGAGTGCAGAGGGTCACACAATATGTAGCAGCAGTCAGTTTTCCTGAAGCTCAGTGTCCTATTCTCACCTGCCTAGCACATCATCCTCTCCTTAGCCCTCTGGGCAGCACTACCAACTCCCTGTTGTCACCTTGGGATGCCCCAGCCAAGCTCAGAAATCAATCCCTAACTTAGCCACAAAACTGCTGCCGTACGGAGCAGTTCCCCTCAGCATCAGTTGCTCTGGTGCCCTGAAGACACACACGTCCACCAGAGGCTGTGCTCTGGCCCTCACCCTGCAGCCTGACACACCTATGCTGAGCTAGGCTCCAGCTCAGAGGCTCTGCCTCGGGCAGCTCCCAGCCACGCTCACAGGAGCCCAGCCAGAAACGCTCCTCATGGTCAAGCCTCGGGTTTAGCTCTCAGCTCTGCCCCCCGGCTGCCACGGGAGCAGGGGCAGATTCACTGCAGCACTTTTATCTTCCTCATGTCAAGCAAGTGGGATGCTGCTGGTTTCCCTGAGAACCTGACAAGGTTACTGCTGCTGGCAGGATTACTACTGCTGGCAGGAATGCAGACCTCTACCTCCTGCCCAGAGCAGGGCTCCTGGTGCCAGAGAAATAGTGTTACACTACCAAAGCTCTGCTGACCACCACTGCTGCCTTTCCTTCTCACTCTCTCCCTCTTCCTCCTGGCCAGAACCCAGTGCAGATGCACTGTAATTACATGGAATTTTGGGTGGCTCTCCCACCTTCCCTCTTCTGCCCCTCCTGGGGGACCCAAGCCCTGGACTTGATGGGCTTCTGTAAAGTCCATGTCTGCAGTGAAACCGGGATCCCAGCTGGGTGGAAGGTAAATCAGTGTGGATTCGAGAAATTCCCCAGAGCAGTGTTCCTCCAGAGAACCTAGACCAGTTGCCAGCAACAGTCCCTGACCTCAAAGCTTGACTGCAGGATGGACACAGATCATTGAAGGTAAGGTTAATGAGGCAGAAGTGATAGCACTTACATAGAAGTAGACAGCTCCTGTCAAAAGAAAGTAACCAACTGTGACAATTGACCAGCTCTGAATGTTCTTGTCATGGACCAAAGAATCCAGTGAAATATATATTTTATATTCCAAATATCTCCAGTTTGCCACAGAATGTGTATTCCTCTATTCCTCCATCACCTTTTCTTTTATCATACTAAAGACCTCTTTAGTCTATTAAGCCCTTTAGTTTGCTCTGGTGGTTGCAAAATAATGTTCTGATGAAACTTTCCTGTTTCTAATTTTCCTCCTGTTTCTGTCCCTTCAGGTCCTCCTCTCAGCATCCCCTGTTATTCCTTTGTCAGGTGTGGAACCACTTCTCCCTGCCTGCCTCATGTACGAGCCCATCCATCACCTCGCATGTGTGAAGGGTGCTCAGACGGACAGAGTGAACATGCCTGGATACTTGAGTTATGATCACTGTTACATGTGAGACCATATATTGAGATCAGCCCTGATCAGCGTGGATGCAGAAATGCAAAAAGCTCCTCAAGACTCCTCCAGTGGCTTGATGATTAGGAGTAGATACCATGAGCCCCTGCTCAAGGCATCACCAACCCGAAGCACCCAAATTCCTGCTATCTTGTTTAAAGAAGGTAACTCTCCAGACAAGGCACTGGGCCCACACTTCTAACCAGCAACCCCTAGGTCAGAAGGTCTCTTAGACCTGGGGAATGCTCTTAGAGGGCATCTGGGTTAAAACAGCTACTCTTCCTTGGCTCTTGCAATAGGCAATGCGGGGAAGAGATAACTGGACCTCCCAAGACAGTCAGAGCATCCAAGATACCAGGCCATCCAGAGGCTGGTTCCCAAATAGGGGATTGGACTACATAACCTACCTCTCTTCATACCTAAATTATTTTACATTCATCTGGAGCCACTGTTCTTTCTCCACTGTCTACAGAGAGAGCACTGACAAATTAGCCACTGCCATTAGATACCTCAAGCAAGCCCATGTAAATGCTCCCACTTCCAATATGAGCAGCGTGAGCAAAGACAAAGATCAAGTAGAGTAAGACCAAAAAACCCATTAGCTAGGTGAAGAAAACTCATGCATGAAAAGCTGTGACCAGCCTCAGAAGTATCAGTGCTGTCTGATTCAGGGAGACAAAGGTATTGTCTGTTTGCCTGTGAGCACCTGAAACCAGCACATCCAAATGTCTCAGGGGTGGCAAATATTTGTACAGACAAGCCATGCAGGACTGCAGCATGTTGGCCAAAGCACGTTCCTCCTTCACATTCCACACAGATGTCCAGACCCCACCTTAACTTTTGCATGTTTTGACTCCCTCCAGACCTGAATTTCAGCTGCTGACTACTCAAAAGCTTCATCCAGTGAAAACCTGTAGCTGCTTGGCTTGACCACACTGACAACTCCAGGAAAAGCAAAATTACCATTTTGGCTTTTATGGCTTTTCAAAGTAAGAGTTTCCTACCTAAATATTCCTGTTTCTCCTTGGCCAGCTGTAGTCCTTGAGCTTCCAGGCTCTCGATCATGGCTTCTCCCAGCTGGGCATTCTTCCATGTCCTAGGGAGAGCAGACACAAAGCAGGCAATGTAAGAGAGCTAAGGGTCCCTCAGACTAGGATGGGGGACTCAGCCTAGCAAACTACCAAGGAATTCAAACATGCAGACTCTTATCAGTTGGGACAGCAGTTCCCTAAAATTTTTCACCACAAATGAATTAGAGAAATTTCCCTGGCATTCAGTAATTTTTTTTTTTTTAATACATGAGCTGTATGTCAACACCTCACAGCTATTCAAATGGTTTCTTCAGTGTTTTGGAGATTTCTACACTGAACTTAATTTTAAGGGCTCTCCAGACCAATCCAGCACATCCACAGCCTCCAACTGCAACAGGATGTATGTGGAACCCTTTAAATGACAGACTTTAGAACCAGATTTTAGCTTTTAACTCCGATAACTTCCCACTGTCAGTGACATTGTCTTCTACAGCCTTTCCAATATTTTGCTGTTAGAGTCACTCTTCCCCTTCAGACTTCAACCATTTATTGAATCCTTCTTATGGCCTTCTACCTTCAGTCTTTCTGGTATCCATCATCTATCCTGGAACGAATCAATCCTTCCTCCACTACAGCTGTAAGCCACTAGGACTTGGTGTCTGGCCCTACACTGTGAGTCAAGTGCTTTCTCCTGGCAATGAAGAGCCAGAGATAAAAGCCAGACAAGATGCTGGCAAGTAGGGAATGTTAAAGGCAGCAGGCATATTCAAAGAGCACCTTGTGTTATTGTAGGACCATTGGCCAGAGGATCTCAAGGTCTCTTAAACACTTTATGAAGCCAAGCTACAAAAAGTGCCTGTGGAGCAGATGCCCATTACTGATTGAGTTGACAGACAGGACAGGCTTTAATACAGATATTAAACACCAAGGACAAGGACATACAAACCAAAAATAGAACCAGAAACGGAGTTTGCTGCTCACTTCTATTCATGTTTCATTAGAAAAAAATATCTACACATATAAAATGTGTAACATTAAAACATACATGAAATTGATTCCAATCTGTTTATATAGATGTGCATACAGGGACAGCAATTGTTGCCCAGAAATTCTACCATCTTTGTTAAATCCTAAGGGATCTTATTAATATTAACTATCTGTAAAGCTTCCTGTACTGGGCCTCTTTGTGAACTATTTGAAATTGTAGCTTTTTGGAAAGTGTTAATTTGGCAATCTCTTATTTCAAGGCAACCTGTACTTTGTCTCTTATAAAAGCCAGGCGAATAAATTAAACACACACCGCCCCAGGGACCAGGCAGCTCACAGCTCCAGCAGCCCGAGCTCTTTGCAGATAGATGTGTTTCTTGTCAGCTAATGAGGATATTTCTAAAGTAGAAAGGAAATTAAAACACTAATTTAAAAGGTGCTGTTTTGCCCACAGGTAGACATTTTCATCTTGAGTGAGAACATGTGGGCGTGAATGTGTTTTTTCACTAACAATCCTTGTTAAAGGATGAATCTGATCCCAGAGAAGCCAACAGCAAACAGGTCAACATGGGAGTGGGGGGAACAACAGAGTTTATTATATGATTACATGGAGAGTTTCAAAACAGCTGTAGCCTCTAAGGTGTCTGTTATTAGATTCACCTTCTCAGTGCTCCCTCTCTTCCCCAGACTAACAAGGTATTTCCCTATCTGTTACTCAAAGGTTACTACACCCACTGCTGTGTGACTTAGAAAATGCACTTGTATCACTGTGTAGCATTTAAGCTTTTATTCCTTCATCTGCTGGCACCAGTGCCAGTGTAACCACAGCTACAGGGAAGTACAGGCTATGACTTCAGCTGAGGGGCAAGCAACAGCTTTTTTTATTCTGTATTTCTTGCCAAGTGATTTTTCATCAGAAAAAGCTACACTGCTTAAAGCATCAGAAAGCACAGGGCCAGGAAGGCTCATGGGACAAGTAGGAAGCCCCTGCCTGACAAAAAAAGCCAAACAAACCGAAAGCTGTAGAGAATCTCCATCACATACACATCTCGATCACTGTCTGTTCCAGTCCTTTTGCAGCACTGGGAATATCTCTTTAGCTCTGGCTGCATTTTACCTTTCTTGGGAGCACCCACAGCCAATTTTTGGAGACACTTTGCACTTTATAGTCCACAGGACATAAGTACCATGTTATTTTTTTCTCCCACATTGCCCACCAAGTTTACTTTCTATCAGTTCAGGGAAGGCTGCTGTGGACAGAGAGAGTGTATGTGTGCCCCTGTCCCCCACTACCAGCAGCAAAGCCTCTCTGGGTGGAAAGAGAGCCTGACAGTCCGGGAGTCAGGGCTTTGTGCATTTCCAAAAAGCTTTCATGATCTGGCAAGTGTGGTAAGTCCAAGCCACAACCCATTAGAAGCATGGGGAGAACATCAGTTCCCCTCCACATTGAATAAGCCATTTCACTATCAGCGCAGGAGGCTTGGAAAGGAGTCAAGAACTGAAGGGATCACCAAGCAGACTGTGATGGTGGAGGCAATAACCAGTTGTGCAGGCACATAGACATGACCCACCCCAGATGTAAAGAGGCAGTGGACAAAATTGAAACAAAATACAGAGGATACTTCCCAGCCTGGGTTTGTTTTTCCTCTTTCACCTATTTCCATATCTCAGATTTTCAACTAGGTGCAGGTGGTCTGCTGTATGATAGCAGCCCCTCTCTAACTTCTGCTCTAAATGCTACTGCTGGAATATTGAAGCATGGACTAGAGAAAAGGCTGGCTCTGTGACAAATGCAGCACTGCAGGGCTTACTTGTGAGTACCCCTCCTGAGTTGTGCTGTCTTCCTCCTTCCCTCCCACACACACCTGAAAGACGAACTTGGTCCCAAATTATTGCCCTTGGCAATAGTTGAGCTTAACGTTGGCGAAAGCAAGTGCAGACCTGTGCTATCCAATAAAAATCTCCAAACTGCTCAAGGGCTGACAAACTCTGTCATTTCTCCTCTGCAGTGGCCAAGGCTGCTCGTGCTAAGTGGGTGGCAGACCTCTGCCTCGGGTCTTGTGTCCCATGGGACTCCTGCTCCCATGAAACTTCAATGAACAGCCTTGTTTTGCAGTTAATACACCAGCAGGGAGGTAACAGCTTGCCCCAGCACCAAAGGCAAGCACACTGCAGCAGCACAGAGCTTGGCTTGGGCTGATCCACCATAGCACTGGGTTCCCCATTTATTACAAATCAACATTTTGAGCCCCACAGCACTGCAATTAACTGAGATATTGCCTTAGCATGTACACATACATGCACACACTGGTATTTCAAGTTAAACAGCTTTTGTTCCTACAGTGACAAGAGACCACCCATGTTGTAATGCAGCCAGGAAGGACTGCGAAGTGTCATTGCTTTAAGCCTCATAGCTGAATGGTAGGCTCTGCCCCACAGACTCAGGAAGTTTCTATATCTCATTTGGGAAAGTCAAATCCCTGTTTAAGTGTTATCTCTTCCTGCATCTGCTGAGATTTAGAAGGAGCCTGATCTGGTTTTGCAGGACAGCTGCTCATTGCACTGTCAGGCTCCTGGGTGCTGGGGATTGCAGAGCTGGAGGCCAACAAACCGCAAATCTCTGTGCAGCATTCTCAGCAGAGTGTGAACCAGTGCTGAATGCACACAGCAATGCAACCCTCACCCCCAACAGGTGGGTTGGAAATGCTTTGCTAACACTGCCTCCGCATTTCACAATTAAATGGTGTTGAGGGGCCAAATCCTGCTGCTGCGTGGCCTGAGCACCCTCAGATCTGGGCAGAAGGAATGCACACCCCACAGACACAGAACTGCATCACAATTACTGTTACTGGTCAGTACTGTGCTGGTGAGGTCCCTGCTCATAGCAGGACATGGAGCCACCTGGGCAGCTGCTCACCATCTTCGTGCCTTGCCTGTTCTGCTCTTACTTCACCCCAAACTCATACAGAGAAGCTGCCTGACCCTCACTTTTGTCAAGCCTGCAAACCTTGCTTCCCACACAAAATGGACCAGGAGGGCTCCCATTCAGACCCAGGTCCCACCTCTCTGAGGCATGAGAGAGGGATAACAAGTGAACTGAGTGTATCAGCATTTGGCAGATGACAGCCTGGGGTGCTGAGCAGAGAGCCATACTGCACACACACTGCACACCAAGGTGGGAAGCTTTGCATCAGTTTTAGAGCATTCCCGTTTAGAGAAAGGATGGGTCCAGCAGGCAAGTGAAGCTCTCACTGTTTTTGAGGAGCTTGTCTGACTCCCCATAGCCCTTCTAGTCAGGCTTCTTCCTCTTTATCCCTTACACATCTACAGAGAAGATCAAAGCAAATAAGGAATAGAAAGAAGCTTACACTTTTCCAGACTCCTGTAGCATCTCCAGCCACTGAGCCTGCTCAAACTCTGATTCGGCTGCTAGAACAATGTTACCCTGGAAGAGGGGAGGGGAGGGGAAAAAAACCCGGATTAGAGAGGCTGGTGCCTTATGCACCTCTGTGCACTCATGGCATAAACTGGACACAGCTGTGGTGGGAGGAGAGCCCACCACAGTCTTCCACATGGGAAGCAGGATCACATGGGAGCAAATATGACCTAGGCCTACCACACATTGGGAAGTGTGCACATGGCAAACAGTCACAGTAGGAATAATACTGATAGGGCAACATGAGCTCTAGGGCTCCTGAGAATGTGTCTACTGGTCTGCTAGTATCATAAAACCTGGTGTCAGAAAGTGCAAATTTCCTTGTTGGTTGTCAAAGCAGCCGCAGCAAAGCCTTGAGGGGACTTGGGATGCTAAGTCACCCTTGCTCTCCGGATAGTCTGTCCAGAGAGGGTAGGCATACCTTGGTGGGGAGGGAAAAGACTGCAAATCCAGCTCTTCTCATCAGCATTAACCTGTTCTGTGGGGTTTGGAGCTTTGAGAAGAAAAGAAATCTACTCACATGGAAGTCTTCATGAGAGATCTTTATGGCATAAGGCATGTTGGCCTCTTCTTTGGGCTCCACGATGCAGCCTCCCAGGGGTATGACACCCTGGAGATAAACCAGAGCACTCTCATCAGTCACAAAAATCAGATATAACTATCAACTAATCAGGAGCTGAACTTCGACCCTCAGTCACTTGTGGGCCACTGCCCTGCCTTGGCTACCCCAGGAGGGGCAACACACACAGTTCCTGAAAAGAAGAGGGACTCTCATCACCACCAGGATACTCCCAGCCAGCATCTGAAAGGGGGTAAAGATGGCAGTCCTGCCTTCACCATGGAGGGAAAGCTGTTAGCTAGAACATGGAAACAGAAACTCTTTCATCAAGGAGGAAGTGATCTCCCAATTGATTCAGTGTGGTATCATGAGAGAGGCTGTGCATTCATTAGAGTCCCTGACAGCAGTCAAAGCCCTGTGTGCTGCTTGGGGGCAGACAGGCAGCTGGCTGCCCCTAGCCAGCATGGGTGAAATCAGCACCTTCAGAAGCTCGTGTGCTACATCAGCCTCCAGTGACTACAGAGGACAAAAGCAGGCTCAGAGCACAGGGTTCCCTGTGGAGCTCCAGGCAGCAGAGCTACAGAGGCCACTCCTCAGACCTGAGGGCAGGTGGGTTGCCAGCTGCTAATGAGTGCAAGTACAGGTTAGGAACAAGAGGCAAAAGGAGCTCTTAGCCCCACCACTGGCTTTGCCAGCAGTACTTTTATAGTCACAAGATTAGTTGATTAGATCATGAAAACAAGGGAATATATCTACTATCAGGTAAAAAAAATAGAAGTCGTGCCTGCTAAGTCATTAAATATCCTGAAAAGGTTCCAATGTGATTCTTTCTCTTTTGAGGCTTCCCTGGACCTGTGAGATGTTTGTGACCTATTGGGACTTACCTCTTCTTCACTTGCTGGGCCCATGGAGGAAGGGGGAGAGGGAGCTAGAAACAGAATTATTCCCTCCTTGTGCAAACACTGCTTACCTTGGGATGGATATTGAAGTATTTATTGCTTTCAAAACTCTTCTTCTCACTCTCAGCATAGTACAGCAGGAAACTTTCCTTAATGATGAAGAACCTTTAAGACAGAGAAGGGAAGTACATTCTGGTGAAATGGAGGTTGTGTTCACAGCACAAGGAAATCTCCACCTAACCAAAGCTGCTTTCTGAGCAGAAGAGTTTACTACTCCCACCTGAGTCTGAGGCGAGGTGCCTCACTTCTGCTCACAGCCAAGAGCTGGTGCTTAACAGCAAGTGCCAAGTTCAAGCACTTTGTGCTTGCAGCTTACCCCAGCGTGCGCACACCAGAGCTGCGGGCAAACCATGGCACTGTGTGCTCACAGGGCACAGGGACAGTGCTCTGTACTCAAGGCAGCACCACAGGCTTCTGGCACCTCTGTGTGTGTGCTCTCCCTAGCTCGTGTGGTGAACTCAACCTGTTGGAGAGAGCTGCTCTTTTATTCAAGGGTTTCTTGTGTGGGCTAAGACCAACTAAATGCTCATTTGGCAATCTGCTGCCTGCCACCCTCTTCCCTCCCATCTCAGCATAAGCCAGAAGGGAAGTGTTTCCACTCTAACACAGAACTGCAGCCTAGCATCCCCAAGTGACTCCTGAGGCAAAAAATTGGCCACCAAAGCACTCAGGAGCAGAAACAAATTTGAGCAATATTTTTAAGCAGAGCACCTGGCAAAGTCTCCTGTCACTGACCTTCACAACTACAAAGGAAATTGAACATTTTTTTTTTCCTCATATGTGTAACATTAAAATATGCCTTGCTCTGCTCACTTAGCCTCAGGTATGCTCTGATGATCATTGTAGAGCAGCCACAAAATATCACAGCTTCTGTAAGCCGAGCCTCTAACTTACCGGAGCATGTCCTCAAAATTATAATTAAAGGAGTGCCACCTTTAACTTATTTGGATTTTTGAAATGCCCCTGGGAGAGTCCCTCCTCTCTTCAAAAATTGAGGTTGCATGCACTCTGCAGGCAATGGTACAGGGGAGATATAACTGACTTAGTTTCAATTTGGTCTAAATCTCTGCAGCATTCAAAAATTATGAAGAGCAGCTGAAAAAAGAAAGGGGACAACTTTAGTAGGAAGGTTTCAAAAGAGCAAACGACAAAGAAATTGTGTTGTACTGTTCTGTATGTATTTTCCGACACGAGAAAGAGGGATTTGGGAAAAAAGTGAAAAGCAAGAAGGTGAAAATTATTTAAAAATGCCTTTTCACACTTGACAAAACACAGCCGTGTAAATCACTTTCATGTGGTCCCAAGGACAAGAGATCATGAGGAAACTGGAAAGCATAAGGCATTTCTGTGAATAATAAGAAAATTCCCAGGAAACCCTCTTGTTTCTGGCAGGGAACAAGAGGAGACTTCCACAGGCAGTGCTGTCCATTTGTGCCAGTTTAGTTCCAAAAGCTAAAGAAAGATGTTGAAGCTGGCAGAGAATTATTACCAGAATTATAAAATTATACCTATAATTATTAATAATAATTACGATCATTATTTTACTTGGGTGAAAGCTTTACTGCTTCCATCAGCTTCTATCTCTTGCTCTTCTGCCGTGGCTCTGGCAACACAGATGAAATTGCCAAATGCCATGGAAACAGAGACCATGGGCTCTTGGGGCAATAAAAAAATGCAGAACAAAGTCAAACTTTGGAAAGTCTGCAGCAAACTCAAGCTCTAGACCTACTTTATACCTTCTCCAAAGTGTTTAAAAATGACAGTCATTGAACACGTGCATATTTACATCCAGAAATCTTCAGAACATACATCCACCAGCAGCAGTTATTGTTCCCCAATTGTTTTCTTCTCCTCACCTTCTCATCTATACCTGTCCATGCTGACATCAGAGGTGGGGAGAAGCAGGCACTTTGCTTCCTCAGCAGGACACATTTGATACCCTGAGGACATGGTGGTTGACTGCCCAACCTCACCTCTTGTTCCCGACCACAGCCTGACAAAATCTCTCTAAGCAGAACAGCACAACTCAGTGCAAACACCACTCTGTGCTGAGCTTATTTAGTAGGTAGAGGACTGAAAAGGTGCTCATTCACCGTGCAGCCTGTCCAGCAAGCTGTCAGAGTAGGAGCAATAGCTATTCACTTCCACCCAGGGGACCATCTCCTTTCCAGCCCAGACTCCTGTTGCTGTGCATCTCCCAGAGAAGCTGCATCTCACATTCCCTCAGCTGGGAAAGCAAGGGGTGACCCTGCCCGTGGTGGCTGTCCCGTGCCTGAACTGCTCAGCTACAAGACACCTGCCCATTTAGCAGAGGCAGTGGGCACATCTCTGGGAGACACATTACTGATGGAGTGGATTAACTGAGGTCTCACTTCTGTGTGAAACAAGGACTGGCATTTTCAGATATTTCAGATACTTGCATTAATGGCAAAGGCAGCCATAAGCCCTGCAGCAGGCCCAGAGCTGACCCTGGCCAAGGCAGATACCAGAGACCTCCAGAGAGCAGACAAGGCTTGTTCTTGGTTCCTCCTGTCCACATTTCTTCTGTGAACAGCAGCCTTGTGCCTTCCTGATTATTTTCTCCTCCCACCTCTGGTCATTAACTCCAAAAGAAAGTTTTCTTATGAGTAGCTGCATCTTCATGTTATGTCTCTAATGCTTAGTTCAAGGAGGACTTCCTTTTTTAGAGGGAAATGTTGCCTTATCTGTACAATAAATACAGAAATAACATCTTAAAAGAACAAACCTGCCTGCCCAAAGGCCTGTGCCTGGTCCAGAGGGAACCAGATCCTGTGGGCACAAATATGAATCTAGAGATGCCAAAAGTCAACACCACACATGACATGGAGAAAGCCTACTCATCACTTTTGACACTTTTCAGTCTGAATAATCTCAAGAAACATTTGCCAGACAGGTAAAGATATTGATCTTCAACTCTGTGTGATTTTTTCATCTTAGTGTTAACCCCTAGTTAAAGCCACGCTTCAGTTTGTTACATACTTTTTGTTGCTCAGTGCTGATAATCCTCTTATTATAGATTATGCTCCAATGGAAACCAAAACCAAAGCAAAAATAAGGACAAAACACAGTACAAATCTCTGAAAATTGATGTGTCTTTCACAGATAAATAAACTTTCAGATCCCTGACCTCACAGATGTGGAGAGAAAATACAGGGATTTGGAATGAAAATATACAAAATAAGAGTTAATAATAATAACACAATCCCACTGCAAGTAATGAATGAAAAACATAAAAAATCTGGTTAGCTTGTGGACATAATGTATTTATGCTCAGATCATGTTCCCTCATCTATCCTTACCTGGAATGCAGCACCTGAGCAACCAAGACCATCACTTTAAATGACGTTCAGGACAAAGTCTCCGTACAACAACCCAGGGACAATTGATGCAGCATAATGAAAAGAGGGACCAAGTAATGGAATAGAGGAGAGAGTTACAAGACTCAAGAGCAGGTTGAAGACTAAAGCAGCAGCCAGGTGAGCAAGAGCAGAAAGGGAAAAGTTGGCCAAGGGAGAATGGGGAGAGACACCCAGTTAGGACTGTGATTGAAGGACTGGAGACACTGAACACGCATCTGAATCAGGCACAGATGTGGCAGCAGAAGAAAAGGGAGTGCTGTAAAGGCAGGGGAAGATTTTGGATACAAGCAAGAACACAAAAAAGAAACAATTTAAAAACAGAGCAGAGTTCAAAACCTTGGAGAGCAGCAGCAAAGGTGTGGGAGGTGAGACGGGCTGGCACAGCCACACTCCACAGGCAGCACAGATAATACAAGAGCCATTCATGTGGTCAGCTGCTCTGGTCACCCACCCCTGCTGCTGGATCCTGCACTAAGGAACCACTGAAACCACAGCGTAATGAAACTGGGATAGCAGAGGAACAGTGACAATTTGAGTGGCTCAGATGTAAAGCAGAAACAATAGCTCGATACTGGGCAAGTTGGGATACCTGATCTCTGAGGGAAAAGTGCTCTCTTTGTATCAGAGAGGGCTAATGAAATTAATTAGCTAATGTTTGTACAAGTTTTTGACATGACAATGGCCCAGATGAAGTAGTTACACTATAAAACTGCAGCAGTCTCCCTGGTCCTTTACTCCGGTGGTGTTTCTTTGGGCACCGGTCCAGGAGCACAGGCAGCGAATCTCAGCTACGAGATCAGCCCAGCTCTCTATCCCTGGGGACAGCTCAGGAAACCGATGAGCAAATGGTCTTTATCAGCATGTCAGCTCAGAGTCCTCGGTACCTGCCCCTCACTCTTCCTCACCTGACAGCTCCAGGCTTCCCTGCCTGCCTCCTGCCCGGGCGCCCAGCGGGAAGAGCTGGATGTTTCCTGACAGCCAGCAGCCAAGTGGGACGTTTACATGGACGAGAGGGAAGCACCCGCTCTCGCAGCCCCGCTGTCTCGGCAGCCCCTGCTGCCCTGTGCTGCACACACACGCTGCTCTGCAGCTGTGTGATTCCCGGGGGGTTTCTGAGCAGAAAGCAGCCCTAAATAATTATCTTTTCCATCTGTCCTGTGACCACACGCAGTGACTGTCAGTAGCCACTGTGGAAAACAAGGTTACGTGTATGCTTTGCAATGCCACAGACAGGACTGGTTCAAGAAAAAAACCAAAATTCTCTTTTACCTGTGCTGTGTTTCCCTCCTTCCAACCTGTAATCTCTGATGGATTTACTGAGAGATATAGGCATGTTTTGTGCTTTGTTCTCTCCTGTTTTCAACTTCTCGTGCTCCACCTTGGTTTTCTGACACCCAGTTGTCCACCAAGCAGATGCCCCCTCCTGGCACAGTCCCACTAAACCCCAAAATCTTAGACACGGATGGTGACAGACAATTTAGAGCCTGACATTTCTATATGGGACTGGGATCATTCACGGTAAAGAATGTGTCACTTCCATCCTGGAAAATTACAGCACCCTATTCATGCCATATCCAGGGCAGGTATGCACATTATGCATTTCACTCCAACCTCCGTGCCAGGCTGATGACATTACCAGTAAAACTTTTGTAGCAGGAGAGACTAAATTGCTTATTATGCATTGGAAGGAAGAATGGGGTGCAGTTTGTTAGGAAGAGAAGGATCATAAGTCAGGGACTGAGAATATGATTTTCCAAAGCCACTCCAGCAGTGACCCAAGCTTAGACTGGTCAAAAGTACCGGTAAACTCAGAAGACAGTTGCTTCTCTGTTGGAAGGATATTTCTTTACAAGGAAAGAAAATTCACATTAGGAATAGAACTTCTTTTCTTTAAGAGATAGGCATCAGGATGCTGCTAATGGCATTTCAAAAATCAAGCTCTGAAAGGCAGCATGCTCAGATGTCAGCCCTGCAGATAAACACAGCCACACTGGTCCAGTGCCAGAAGCACCCAGCCCACTCTCGGACAGTACCTGAGGCAGCACACAAATATTTGGGCTTCAGGGTAGACCATTGCATGGGCAAAACGAAGGACTGAAAATGCTTCAGACAGCTGCCTCTAGTCAAGTTCAGCTGTCCCCACAGGTGCCATCAGATCTAGCCCTGACTAAAACAGGGCTCTGCTATCCCTCCCTGCTCTCTGCATAACCTCTGGGACACTGTGAAATTCCAAAACCTGGGATTTCCATCACCGAAGTACTGGACACCATGCCTGGACACTTTTTCCTTGATCCGTTATTCAATCAGATTCCATCCTTCCCTTAAACAGCTGCTTTTCTTCTCAGTTTCTCCAGAAGCATTGCTGCTACAGCCAAGTGAATGGGATCAAGCCAGTAAATATCATATATCTCCCACACAGATGCATCTTCATGGCTCATGGCCTGATGAGACCAATCCTCTCCTTACACACTGTTTTATCTCCCATATCTTGGAAAGACTTTCCTTGGGACTGGGAGTAGTCCTGTTGTCCAAGATTTCAAGACAAAACCTACATTTATCAGAGATCAGATCCCCAATGACATCAAGCAATAGTCAATTTTTTTCCTTAATTTATCTGGAGTGGGAAACATCTCTTCTCCTTTTCATAAAAAAATGCACTTGATCAGCTGTGCATTGCTGGGCATGGGGGGAACGAAGGGGAAATGAATAAATTGCTCCTTATCTCCCCATAACAATTTGTTACAATAACATGCAAGGTTATTTTACTTTAAAGCAAGTCTCTCCCACGATAAAGCAAACCAACCAACCAACAACACATTGTTCCTCCTGTTCAAATCTTTTTACTCCAGTACCCACTTCCTTCCAAACCTTACAGATTCCCTGTGTTCAACTCTCATTGACCTGTGTCTGGTCCCCCAGGACCGTCAGCTGCTGTGCTTGCAACTAATCTTCTGTACCATCCCTGACCCACAGTCACCTCCCCTTCTGTTCCTAGCTGCTATCACTAAAATATTTACTACTTGCTGAAGATGGGGGTGACTTCTAGGAATAGAACAGCACTAAATAAATAATGACAGAGGGAGCAGAGATGGGCCATTTGCCTGCAAGAAAATTTTATTAGGGAGAGCCTTTTAAGAAAGTCTCCTCCATGGCAAATTACCTTCCCCTCTGTTATACTGTCCACTTCTTTTCCGTAACACAGTCACATTAGTTTCCAGACATAATTCATTTATTTATCAATATTTGGGAGCTGAGTAGGGAGCATCAGCACAAATTCTTTTCTGGGTGAAAATAGGCTGTTCTTGGCAGGGGAGGGAATAAAACCCACACACAGGCCAAAGACTGCTACAAACACAAAACTGCATCCCAAGTAATATTTTTGTCAGACTATGCCATCTTCACAGACTGGGCAGCACTATGGTTACTACAGAGAGCAAAGCTGGGAAAGCTGGCTTTAGAAATGGATTGTTTGTATCTACACTGCAGACTGCAGCAGAGAGGTACTTACCCACAAAAGGTAAGTGCCAGAGATTCAGTGATTTGCATAAAGAAACCACACCAACTCTAAACTTAAAACCCGCCCACCATTTCAGTATTATAGAACTTACTTCTGTCCTTAAAGGTTATAGCAAATGCTTTCCAGCTCCAAACTTCCTGGGTGCTGATAGACAACACACAGCAGTTTGCAACTCCCTAGTGCCAGATGGGAGAGAATTCTGAGCCACCTCCTCCCCAGGGAAGAGCCAGCACGTGCTGTTCCAAGCATGCCGTCACTGTCAGGCAGCACAGCAGTACTGGAGCTGGTCTGCAGACCCCTGCAGACCACACACACACGCACATACAGACCCACATGCAGCCAGCTCAGCCCTTGCCTCTGGCATCCAAAGGACTCAAAGAGCTTTGAGTGCTAAAAGAACAAAGTCAGGCAGTTTAGGGGCAAAACACACAAGATGACTCTTCCTCTTTCATAAGATAATTATCCAGAGGAGGCAGCTGGTCTCTATTCCCACCCTGAAGTGTACATAGCACAAGGTCTGGACAGATAAAGAAGAGAGCACAATGGGGTGCCACATGTGTAAAGCAGACTCAGAACAGCAGGGAAGCTATGCCCCAAGTTTTACCCCGGCCTCTGCCTGGCTGGCTGCACTTGAAGAGTCAAGCACTCAGGCTCCTAACTTATCCCAGAACCCTTAGGCTTTGTATTTCACCCGAGCATCCCTCAGCAACTGTGGCTTACCTCCTGGACCATTTGGCCGACTGTCTCCCAAAGGGTCTCTTCCAGAGCACACCGAACAGCTGCACTTTGGTGCTGATGTCCAGAGCATCCGAATCCGTCTGTTCCATGGACGGGGAAGGGGATACAGAACTGGATTTTGAAGCGAACATTATAAATGGATCTCGTTCTAACTCTCCCCCTCTGCGTGGCAGCTCAGGGAATCCGATTAAATGCAATGAACCAGCAGGACGTAACCAGCCCAGCAGACAGAGAGACTGGGCTTTGGTTTGAATCAATAACTTGACTGCTCAGCACTCAGTCAGTAATTCTCTCCCTGATGCACAGATGATGAGAGTTTTCTCATTGCGTATTACTTCCTGATGCATTGCAAACAGCACACATCCCAGCCCAAGGGAAAAAGAAGAGTGAAGAGAGTCAGACATCAGAAACACAGAGAGGCAGAAAGAGCTCATCAGAAAGAAAGCTCTCAGCAATAACATAAGCCAAAATACCTCTGCACCAGAGCCAGCTTGGAAGGTTATTTCACTCGACATTGCAGCACTCCATGCAGAAATTAGGGCAAGACGGATGTTTTACTGACAGGCATCTCTGACACATATTCCCAAAATCTTGCACTTGGAGACAGGTTCTTTCATTTGTCCTGAGGAAAATTGGGGCAGAGTGAGTGGGAGCCAGCAAGTTCAATCAGACTCCCTCTGTCATCAGAGGAGGAGGGGGATGGGGGGGGCCTTGCTGTGCCAGGCTGGCACTGCCCACCTGGGGAGAGTTCACGTGGCTGCTGGGTTTGGACTGGGCAGTGTCCATACTGCACGCCTTGCTCTGCCTTAAAGGGCCATTGCTGACCAAAGTTAGTGCATAAAATTCTGCCTGCCTTCCTGCATCTTGGACATGTGGCAAGAACAGCCTCTGCCCTGCCTCTTAGGTACCAGCTCCTTCTTGGCCCCAATATGGACACATAGGAATATATCACACAGCTCAGGTAAGTCCATGTTCATCTCCTGCTTAGTACTCCCACAGCAAGCTTTTTAATCTGGTTCCTTATGTCCTTGTTCCTCTCTTGAAACCCATTCTCCCTGCACAGATACAAACACTGTTCTCCAAAAGAACCTGTCTTTTGTAATGCCCACAGGAAAGCAGATTAGCATTATACAGTTCTTTACTGCATCCTGCCTCCCCTCCAGGATTAGAATTTAGGGAAGAATCCTAGCTGCTAAAGCATCTGAGGTTTTGGGATATCATATGACCAATACAGACACGTACATGCTGTATGGCATGTATGCCATAGATGCTGAGGCGTCTGCTCCTGATTTAACCCGTGCCATCCTATGTGAATCGATTTTGATGCTGTAATTGCTGGATGTATGCAGCAATTCCCAATGCAGTTGCTCAGAAGAGACACAGTGCAGACACATGGTCCTTTCCCATTCCCAATCAGAAACCTGGGATGTGCTATAGGCTAGGTCACACCACAGGACATGGGTTTACTTAGCTTTATACAGTCAGAGGCACTTGCAAAGCATCTTAAAGAGAGGAGATGCAGACAGCCCGCCTCAGGTTCACAGACTGCATTCAGTATTAGAGAAATTAGAGATGCAGGGCCCTGATAAAAGTCACAGTTGATCAAAAGATGAGAGAGTGAGCAAACTCCACAATTTGTTACTTTCTCTCACCTGGCTTTGACCAACCTTTTAGTCCCAGACAGGACATGTCCTGAGCAGCAGCAGGACATGTTCCATCTCAGAGTGACATTAAGGCAGAGGGTGGAGAAGAGAGCAGCAGATACTGCCTACGTCTCACCTGAGCTCTAACTCTTGAATATAACACGGCATTGCAGTGAGAAGCAGAGGAGAAGCATTAATGCTACAGACACCATTCCGTACACAGCACTAAGAAGGAAATACTACTCATAACCAGGAGAGGAAAAATTTTCCCTCAAATTAAGTTGCACAAAAGGTAAAAATGAACCTGGGCCTTATGGCCTTAGTTTACTCTACAAATGTGCAGTGAAAAGCCACAGAGCTCCCATGTAAAGATGATCCAGTGCCCCTGCCATTGTACTGCACCAACACTGCAAAGATCTGACAGCAGTGGCCTGAGGTGAGGAGAAACAGATTTTCATCCTTATTTTTCCTTCTTTACTTATTTTTACCTTATACAGACCAAGGGATTAAAGAGGTTTCTAGCTTTGAACATCAAAAAGTGAGATTTTTTTTCTCCTCTGGAGGCCTCTAGGACAAGCAAGGCACTGACTAGTTACAACAAGTTCTTTAAAGTCAACAGTCCAGGGAAAAGAGCAACTTGCTTTTGTAAAGTGACAGGCCAGTAATGCTAGGGCAGTAGATAGCAGCAAGGTGAATTTTCTAACTGCTGGTGTCTGGACACAGTAATCTGTAGTAATAGTGGCTCTTTTAACATTTTCTTTATGTGTGTACTAATCTAATGAAGGAGAAACACAGCTGTACATCCTTGAGAGAAAGCACTAGAGCTTTAATCAGAAAACCCTTCTGTGGAGCAACAGGCTGCACTGGTACGGAAATTATTTTGCTAATACGTTGTCTTTATTTTTCCTACATATCAAGCCAATAAAATTTTGCTAAAAATAAAGCATTTGAAGCAGACAGCAGCGCAAGCTATACAGACGTAACACGTCTTCACAGAATATCCTGAGTCAGAGGGGACCTACAAGGATCAAGTCCAACTCCTAGCCCTGCACAGGACATGCCCAAGAATTACACCATGTGCCTTCATCACAGGCCACCCTCCAGCTCAAAGATGCTCCCTTTCAGTTTAAGGAGACACATAGTGGCTAACTTCAGCTGCTGAGGAGCCTTGTATTTTTAATTTTTTTTAAGTGAAAAGTTATACCTTCATGTTCTGGGCAGCCTTTCAATACTGTGTTATGCAGAAAAGAACAAACTGCTTCTTGGTCTGGGGCCAGTAAGCTGAGATGGATCAGACCTGCTGCAGAGTTGGAGAGATTCAGATCTTACCTGCCAGTTAGGTAGACTCCCTTTCCTTTTACAGTTTCTGATAGGTTCCATAGCCATTTTTAACCCTGAGAAACATTAGCAATTACGGGAGGTATTAGCAGCTACCTGAACAATGTGGAGAAGTCCAGCTCCACTTTCATTTATGATACATCATTCTTGCAAAGACAAAATGTCACATGTACTCCTCAAAGTGATGCTCCAGCTTCCTAGGTGCACAGTTGTGTGCAGAGGCTATTTTAAATAGAACAAAAGCAACTACCATCAATCCACCTCTAGTGAGATACACTGACAGAGCATGTTTCTTTGGCATGATTAAATTTTCAGTGTCAGATGCAAAGTCAGAGCTGTTCTGCAGAGCTCAAAGAAAAGTTACTCAGCAAATGGCATTAAAGTCAAATGCCTCTGTAGATTTGCAACCCCATCTGACATCACCCTTACATGTATAAAACCCCATTTGACATCATCCCTTGGTAAGAATTACATGGTCTCAGTGACCTCTTCCAGCTAAAGCTCTTCACCAGTCCCAGCCCTTCAAAACCACTCAGATCCATGGCGGATCACTCAGGAGTGATATTAACCCAGCTGTTTGCTGTGGATACAGCACTACTTCAGGAGACTTAGAGGAAGGCAGAAAATAAGGTATCAGTTTACTGAAGCAAAGGGATTGGACAGCAAGCAGCCAGCCCCATAGCCTGGCTTTTGGGAGGTAGCTTTCTCAGGAACTGACACCATAGTCAATGACTATTTCTCTCAGTATGAAAAGGAGATAATTTCTCTTTTTTTAAATCCTACTAAGAGATCTCTTCTGGAAGAAAAGTCATTTACTCTAGGTATTTTGTTTTGTTAAACAAAGATTTCTACTAAAAAGCCACTTTTCAGAATACATCAGAGTGGTCAGCTACATCTGAAAGCTTCCTTCAGAAGACAGCCCACAGGCTTTCTACGAGGCACCAGTTTTTCCCCCATCAAGCCTAAATACAACAAAGTGATCACATGGCTGACAAACAGAAAACGTTTGGAGCTTCAATAGTTAAATAGGCTGCTTCCAACCAGCAACTTGTTCAACAGCAGTGAATAAATGAAGCTCTACTTGTTTTCTTTCTTTCCATAGATTACGAATCCACTGCCTCATGCTCCCTTCTCTTTCTCCCTGGGGAAAGGCAGTGCTGCATGCCTGCAAGCTACACTGCTCTAGCAGCCCCAGCTAGCCAAACCCCAGTCCCATTCTGAGGATGTGGGAGAGTGCAGGAGCCACTGGAGTGCTACTTCCCACAGCAGGAGGAGTGGCTGAACCTCCACACACAGGGACAGGAAAGAACAAACCTTTGCCCAAGGTTTTGTAACAGCATTCAGAGTTGGTGAGCTTGCTGCTTGGCACACACACCACCTCCATTTCTATTTAGCTTTCCAAGTGCATCTCCTTTTAGCTACATCTTACCTGCTTGTGATTAACATAATTCCACTCAATCCCAAATGTGACAGCAGCAACAGCAGTTACCAAGGACATGGCTTGACCAGGTGACACCACTGAGCAGCAATGGCTTAGGCCAGCGCTGCTGGAACCTTTCTGCATAGAAAGTACCAAAGCCAAGTTGAGGACTACCCATGATACAGTTGCCAGGTGAGTAGCATGAGATATGTAAAGGACAGCTCAAAAATTTGTAAAGACATTTTTGCCCTTTGCACCCCGTAGTGCCCAGACACTCAGAGATCTACCAAAGAGATCAGAGACAAGGTGCAGAGCAGTTCTTCTGGGGGAAGTTCCAATTGCTTACTCAGTCCCATTAATTTTGAGCACAGAGAAAGTGTTGCCTTTGTAACAAGGGCATGGAAGCACCGTTCAGTATCCCAGGGCTTAGCTTCCAGACCTGGCAATGTCCTTATCTGACTGTGGTTGGCCTGTGCAGGACCAGGAGCTGGACTTTGATGACCATTGTGGGTCTCTTCCAACTCAGGATATTCTATGAACCTAAGCAGGTAACTTGATTTCCCACTGTTCCTCATGTGTGACACGGGTACTAAATCCAGAACATCACAAAAATACATATACCAGGACAGTAGTTTGGGTACCATGGGCAGACAAAAAGTCCTGCGAAAGAAAAGGATTTGTTAGCATTTCCTTGGCAGAATGATGGAGGGGGGAAATGTAATACCTCTACATATTAAAACAGGCAAACAACCAGAGAACCACCAGCACATTTCAGAACTTACAAAACAATCCAGCAAGAAGCAAATGAGATCCAGGGCTGCCCATTCTGGAGAAGGACACTCCTTAGCTGTTCCAACACCAGTCAGTGTATCTGAATTCTCCAAGTTTCCAAAACCAGGTTAGGTGCTGGACTTCTATCTACAAAGCGTTTCTCAACTGCAAAGGTTTCAATATTGATTGCAGTCCACCAATTTCTACCCACTTTGTTCCCTTGGGTCAAAAGAGGGAAAGAATTCATAGGTTTAACTTTTAAACAATAAATATGTATCCAGGAAAACAGAACTGGCCAACCCACGTTTTTATTTCATCTGAAGTTCATAAAATGCCCTGCACACAGAGACCAATATTGCTCTTGCATACACATTCAGAACTTCCCTTACACCTACCATTGCTGTGATCACAGAAGGCAAGGCCTTAAAAAGCAAGGACACTACAATTAGGACTTCATTCAGGAGTGGAAACTGCAGGGAACACACCACCAGTGCTCTTCACACCCATCCCCTATACATTGTGCAATGCCCCTTAGCTAGTTGCAGCAGCCTCCACTTCAAGTTTCTCCTTCCTGGTCCTGCTCATCCAGCCAGTCACAGCAAGGTCAGGGCTCCTGCTGTGCACATACACAAGGCAGGCACAAGACACCTCTTGCCTCCTTCCTATCCACATTCTCAAGTGGTTATCTAAGTATAGAGGCACAAAGACCTACTGCTGCCATCTATCATAGCAGCAGACCATGACAGCTCTACTATAAACCCTGCAATGTTGAGGAGAGCCAGCAGCCAGATGAAAGATAAACTGTCTGGCAAGGAAGGACATCGAAGACATTGCTCTCTGCAACATAGAGCAGGCTAAGAGGGCCATCTCCTTTTACTCTCCTGTGAGCCATGCTGCCACACAGCTTTTGTAGATGAGGCTTCTTTCATAATGCTGAGGTTTAGATTGTAGGGACAAACATGGAAAAGCTCCCAGACCCACTGCCCAGTCATTCACTTCTACCCTGTCACCTTCACGTGAAGTGTCTGCAAAGAGGAGATATCAGGGGTACAAAGTTTTGTTCAAGATCAGTCACCTCTCTGAGTCACCTTCTTTGCCAAAAAGAAACAAGAGAACATTGGAAACTCATTGCAGTCCTAAAACTCGACTCATTCTACTGATAGCACCACCCTCTGAGGACAAGAAATGCTTGAGTAAGAAGTACAACAGTAAGAGTCATTCAGAGTAGTAGTAAAGCTTGTAAGCAGGGTTTTTAGCAGGTCTCTTCAACCCTGTATAACCACGACTACCTCATTGAAAGTGTTTCTTCAGACAGCAGAAGCCCATTAACCTCCACAGACTCCAACACAACTACAATCATATATCATAAGTTAATTACCACTTCAGACACTGGGCATACAGATATAGAACAAGCATTTTCCCCCAAATAATTTCAATCTCCTTTTAGATTTTCCAAATACTATGCAGCTTTGGTGTCAGTCAGCATGATACAGCTTAATTTTTATTAGGTCTACAAGTTTTTTTGAATGAGGCATTTTTCCTTAACCCCCATCCACCATAAGCCTTTGTTAATCTCTCGACATCACAGACAAGAAGGAGAAGTGATAAGGAGGGTGGAATGTTGTGCAATTCTGCCTGCAGGGATATTTGGATAAGGCTTGCACATATCAGTAGAAGAATGGCTTAATTTGTCAGCTGGAACAATAGATGACAGCTCATCATCTTGCTGCTGTGCTCATTCCTAATGAGTCTCTCATAAAAATGCTGATGTACATTTTTATTTCCTTAACAAATGAAGGAACACTCTACAGCAATCATCAGGAAGCCTGCAACACCACAGCTCCTAAATATTTAAGTTTGTAGTGGTAACTCTTGTAACACAAATGCATCCAAAGCACTTCCTCACATCTCCGAAAGGATTTACCACAGACTACAGTGATTAAGTCTCCAATTACTGAGGTGACATATTTACTAAACACACTAAAAGAATGCTAATACACTGCATAATGCTTTACCACTAAAACTGAGTTTTACTTCCCAAAAAACAAGACTCTGTCTGGGAAGAATACTGGCTTTCCCTTCTTACTGCTTTACACCTGCTTGTAGCAGCTTTAACAGCACCTCTGTCATTTGCTTCAGTTCTCAGACTGACTTTACATTAATCAAATTCTCTTGTGCGTAAGCCAGTATAAAGAGATTACACTCCTTCTTAATAACACAAATCCTGTGAGCTACCAGAAAAATCAAAAGCAAGCAACCAGCTGAGAGGATTGCTTATTGCTGGACTGAAAGAGCTAAAACACTGTGTGACAGGATCTTAGATAAGTCTGTAGACAGCAAGTGCAGCAGAAAAACAAAAATCCTTTTTTTTAATGAATTGCTTATGAATCATCTCCATCAAGTGCTATCTCTTAAATGGATGCATGCAAGTTTGCAAATGCATGCATCACTCATTCTGTAACAGCAACATTTCCCTTTCTCTTTTCTGAAAATGCAGGTGTGAAACCCAGTCCTGCTTACAGGGCAGCTGGAAAGTATGGAAAACATCTATACACTATGTCAACCCAGCAGCTCTAAAAGAAATCTCATCAATGTATACAAATACTTTAGAGAAGGGTGCAAAGGGGACGGAGCCAGACTATTTTCAGTGATGCCCAGTTACAGGATGAGGCAATGGGCACACACTGAAATACAGGGCACTCCCTCTGAACACTTTTTTACTGCTTTACTGAGCACTAGCACAGGCTGCCCAGGGAGGTTGCGCAGTCTCCCTCCTTGGGGATACTCAAAAGCCATCTGGACGTGGTCCTGGGTAAGTGGTTCTAGGCGGCCCTGCTTGAGCCAGGGCATTATTGAACCAGATGACCTGTGGAGGTCTCTTCCAGCTTCCATCACTCTGCAATCAGTGCTTTTGACCCCATTCAATCAGTGCCTTCCCACAATATGCTAAGGAACTTACCAAGTACCATCGCCACACCAGAGAGGTAAAGGCCAGTCCATGTGTAAGCTGCTCAGATTGCTTTATCCCTTCCTGCATTGCTCCAGCTGATAGTTCTATCATACAAGGTCAAGAGACAAAATTGCAGACCACTGGCTTGCAAAACCTAAACCCCACAGATCTACCTACAGATCTGAAAAGCCTATGCAGGTGTTTCCTTAAGGACTGCCTTGGGACAGGTGGTCAACTTCCCAGTAATTCCAAGTATCCCAACTCTGATTCTCATCCTTTCCCTAAATCCTGACAGTAGCAAAAGAATGCTGCAGCGGTAATAACTTTCTTCTACAACCCCCTAATATTGTACACACAATGGCAGGTGCTTTGGCAAGACACAAGCACCTTTCCATTTGCTCCTCCATTTATTTATTTGACCCCTACATGTGTTTTAAAAATGTTAAATCTAGTCCCAACCAAGTCTGGTTAAGTAACATTTTCAGTCAAAGCATGGTCATTCTTTAAAGTTGCATCTTGCCATATAAATCCACTGAATTTCTTTTTCTAAAAGTTCGCCTCTTCTACAATCACAGCACACAATGTGCAATTCACTGGATTTTTAAAAAAACCTTATTAAAACCTATAGTCCCTAAAAATGTGGCTTAAAGTGTCTTATAGGAAAAAAAACCTGACTGCCCTGCAAGCTTTAGCTCTGATAAAACAGTATTAATTGTCCAAGCACTACCCTAACCCCTGCCTGAGCACCTCTCAGAGACCACTACTAAAATTTAATATCCTACTATTCTTTGCCACTCAAAATTATGTTGGTGGAAAATTAAACCCAGAGAAATTCAGGAGCCTGAGAAGGGAGGTTTTCTCCACAGCAAGAGCTCGATCCCTTCTCAGTTATAATGACATGGGAAAACACAAGAGAGCTATGGCTGAACAGGCTCCCATGTGATTGCAGGCTGCAGCAGGAAGGTGAGCTGCCTTCCAGGGAAACTGCATCACCAGTGAAGGCAAAGCAACACTGAAGAGCTGTCAACAGGTAAGCACTAGGATCACTGGGCACTCACAAGGAAAGCTGAGCTGGGACTCAGTGCCTGAAAACAGCAGGAAGATAGGAGGGAAAAAACCCCAACAAACCACATAACAGGGGCATGAAATATTTCNATTCAATCAGTGCCTTCCCACAATATGCTAAGGAACTTACCAAGTACCATCGCCACACCAGAGAGGTAAAGGCCAGTCCATGTGTAAGCTGCTCAGATTGCTTTATCCCTTCCTGCATTGCTCCAGCTGATAGTTCTATCATACAAGGTCAAGAGACAAAATTGCAGACCACTGGCTTGCAAAACCTAAACCCCACAGATCTACCTACAGATCTGAAAAGCCAATGCAGGTGTTTCCTTAAGGACTGCCTTGGGACAGGTGGTCAACTTCCCAGTAATTCCAAGTATCCCAACTCTGATTCTCATCCTTTCCCTAAATCCTGACAGTAGCAAAAGAATGCTGCAGCGGTAATAACTTTCTTCTACAACCCCCTAATATTGTACACACAATGGCAGGTGCTTTGGCAAGACACAAGCACCTTTCCATTTGCTCCTCCATTTATTTATTTGACCCCTACATGTGTTTTAAAAATGTTAAATCTAGTCCCAACCAAGTCTGGTTAAGTAACATTTTCAGTCAAAGCATGGTCATTCTTTAAAGTTGCATCTTGCCATATAAATCCACTGAATTTCTTTTTCTAAAAGTTCGCCTCTTCTACAATCACAGCACACAATGTGCAATTCACTGGATTTTTAAAAAAACCTTATTAAAACCTATAGTCCCTAAAAATGTGGCTTAAAGTGTCTTATAGGAAAAAAAACCTGACTGCCCTGCAAGCTTTAGCTCTGATAAAACAGTATTAATTGTCCAAGCACTACCCTAACCCCTGCCTGAGCACCTCTCAGAGACCACTACTAAAATTTAATATCCTACTATTCTTTGCCACTCAAAATTATGTTGGTGGAAAATTAAACCCAGAGAAATTCAGGAGCCTGAGAAGGGAGGTTTTCTCCACAGCAAGAGCTCGATCCCTTCTCAGTTATAATGACATGGGAAAACACAAGAGAGCTATGGCTGAACAGGCTCCCATGTGATTGCAGGCTGCAGCAGGAAGGTGAGCTGCCTTCCAGGGAAACTGCATCACCAGTGAAGGCAAAGCAACACTGAAGAGCTGTCAACAGGTAAGCACTAGGATCACTGGGCACTCACAAGGAAAGCTGAGCTGGGACTCAGTGCCTGAAAACAGCAGGAAGATAGGAGGGAAAAAACCCCAACAAACCACATAACAGGGGCATGAAATATTTCACCAGCACTCTTCCCTCATAAGACAAGAGCAAAAAGCAGGCTAGGGTTTAAAACTGACTTTTCATTCAAATTTCACTGAGGCCCATACATGTATAGGAAAGACTGTCACAAAGACTCCAAAAAGAACAGAGAGACGTAGTGTTTGCGTTTTGGGTTTGGCACTGATAAGATTGAGAGCACGGCTTGGAGTAAAGACAATTTCCTTTAGCTTCAAAGGGTCCTCAGGCCTTTCAACAGCGCCCTGGAGCAACCTTAAGCCCATCATCTCCTTGCTGCCCTCCAAAGAGGTCTCAGCCTTGTAAACTCCAGAGATTTCCCTGGGGGTGCTCTGGGGGTGCAAGAGGAGACAGCTTCAGGGCAATGCCAACTCCTAAATATTCTGTGAGAGACACAAGTTGCCAAATGCCCTGCCTGTCACATCATCTCTGCATACCTCTGAACACATTAATAGCCATATCCAAATCCACCTGCTGCACTGTCTCCCAAGATGCAGTTTCACATTCCAGGTTTGCAGGAGGTGCTCAGACATCATGAAGAAAAGCAGCAAACACATTCCCACAAAAATGAAATGTACTGTCTGCACCGCTTGCATCCCATTTAAGACTGTCATTTCTTTCTGTCAGAGCTGTCACAAAACCCCATGCAGTAAATGACAAGCCAACTCCAAAGCACTGCACCTAGTAAAAATTTAATATAATAAAACAAATTGAAAACGGCAATATTATTTTAACCATTCACAATTAAAGTGGAAAAATTATAAGGCAGCCATTCATGGAATGATTTTGTGTACAAACGGTTTGGAAAAAAGACATTAAAATTACAGTTCCATACATGGAGTCAGGTAAACAGCAATGACCATACAATGTTTTTCCCTGGAAAGCCAAGGCTGCTAAGAGATATAAGAACAATAAGGAAAAAAAATACTTTTAAAAGAAGTTTGATGTGAACAGGAATCTGAAATTTGTGATAAAGAATTCGATATTCATCATAAACATTCCCACCATACTGCAATCGCTCCTCCTCCTTCCACTCTCAAAAGAATACAAGTACACTTCTCTTTTCCCCAAGTCCCAGCACAGAACGGGAAGGGAGCAGCAGGAACATTTATTCCACATCATCTCTCTCTTTTCTGCAATCAGCTGATACCACATGGACACACCTGCTACTGTCAAAAGCTCTTTGAAGGCTCTGAACTAGTTCCTGAATAAACACAGTGGTTTTCCTGGGCCTCTTGGGTAAGATTAGCCTTTTATATAATCCACCTGGAAATGGTTCTTTGTAGTCAACAGTGGGTTTTCTGTGTTTTACACCCAGCCATCTGACAAGCCACAACAATCAAAAAATCCTGTCTTGGTGTGACAGATCTGCCATCCTTACTTAAATTAATGTCAGTGCAGCTTCTGCATCTGTCATTGAGTGCTGAAAAAGAAATATTTCCCTTCTTTATATAAGGAACAATAAAAGCATTAGAACAGTAGGGAAAGTACCAAAAGACATCAGGATCAACAGAGATGCTTTAGTCCAATTCCTATTGCCAATTAAGAAACCATTAACTGAAAAGAAACAGGTGATGAGATTATGGATTTCCTAGAGGGACTTACAGAAGGAAAGGGCGACATGGCTGGCACTTGGTGTAAGCATTTACCTGCTAGACCTACTGCCACCTACCTCACAGAAAAAAATCCAGGCAGAGAGGGCTATTACAGAGAGAGTAAGAGGAATTTGTTTGCACCAAGGTCTCCTGAGGAGTAGAAAATGATACCAGCTGGCCCTGACTACATGCAATGATTGGATTTACTGTGACAGATGGGGAGATAGGTACAAAGAAAGGGCTATAATAAAATAATGGACCATTTAATTTAACTCATTAAAATACTCTGCTTCAAGAAAATAATCCTCCATTTGGTACTAAAAATTTGGAAAGGTTTGATAATATAAAATTTTACATTCTCCATATCACATAACCAAAAGCTTCTTTAGTCACTGCAGTTTCAGTTACAGAATTGAAAATAATAATTCAACAGAGATAACAGGCAGCCAAAACAAAATGCTGTTGCTACTTCTAAATGGGTAGAAGAAAAAATAAAAATCACTGAAGTCTTCTGTCACTCAACCAAATGCCAACATGAAAAGTATGTTTTCAGAATTTTTGTGCCAATTTTAAGTTGCCAATGTTTTCATTCAAATTCCCTCACCTGCTGCTATAACTTGGCCTCTACGCTTCATGAATCATTAAACTGAGTATTACCATTTCTGATGGCTGCCCAGAAACTGGAAACATGATGTAAAGGACAGGAAAATGGAAAGATGACAAGACCTCTCAGCAGTGACACCTATGATTAAGGTGCCAGAGGTATGTCCGCAGTGAAAAGCCTGGCTGCCACATCCTCACCAATACACACCGGTCCATGTAAAAAGGTACTATCCACATGCTTCAACCAGGAACAAAAGGCATGAAACCATGAAATGGGACCTTACCTCTGTAAACCATTGCTATTGTTATACACAAGGTGAGGCTGAAGAGGAATGCACTCAGTCAACTTAATTCCCAGAGTGAGGTGCACATGCAAGTGATAGGACAGAGTTTAAAGAATGAAAACCTACTGCTTTACGAAATGCAAGCACCTCGTGCTGCACTAAACTATCTCCTGCTCTAGCAAACCCTCCAGCTTTTGGAAATGGTTATGTGGAAAGATTAAACGTGGTAAAATAGTGAGATTATCAAGGGAAAAGGTAATTAGGGAGAAATCAGGAAGAACAGAACTCTGGAGTAAATGCCCCTGTGTACCATTTGCATGTGTTAGGAACCTGTCCTGCTGAACTTTTTAAACCAGTAACTTACCAGTTGCATTATGTATGCTGTAAAAATCCCAAAACCAAAACAAACAGACAACACCATCGACAAACACATAGAAGAGGATCCCATCCACATCACTAATTTTGCAGTGGCATTTCAGAACACAACATTGAATGTCTCATTTAAAAAAATGCTTGTTTAGGCCTGAAGCACTAATTCTATGTGACAATACCATCTTATGGGAAAATATGACTTCTAATAATTTTGCATTCATCTTATATAGTACAATACACAAATGAACAAGCACTCCTGGGGCTCAATAGTAGGTTCAATCCTGGGATACATCCATATTTTTACAGAGCCAACAAAGCCACCGCTAGTCCAAGAGCCAGGCCACACCCATTACTCTCTGAACTAACAGACAAACAGGACAATAACAAAAATGTAAAGAAGTTATGAGGCACAATGGGCTGTGCAGTTTAAGTAATAAATGGCATGAAAAACAGTCACACTCATTCAAATGGAAACAAGAAGCACTTCAGTTGAGAAGATGTATCAAGACTTCAAAATTCATTTTAAAGAAACCAAAAAGAAAAAAGAAAAATCTATTTGGCAATGTTATCTTCAAAAGTGCAGACAAAGTATAGCTTAAAAGGGGTACAGCATAAAAAAGTTTTCCCCTATAGAAAGAATTTTATGCTGATTCTGTGCATGTCAAGCATTGCTGACTTTTCAATGCACTACAGTTATTAGAGTATAACATGTTTTGCATAAGGGGAATGGTGCCTGATAAGACAAAGCTGCGCCTTGGAAATGGAGGAATCTTTTACCACTCCCCTGCAGAGAGACACTAGCAATTGGCAGAAAGTCCTCCAGTAGATTCACCAAAACTAATGCTTATCAGTAAGAGGCAAATGAACAATTCCCAAAGGAAAAGCAAAATGTCAAACAGGTCCACTGGGAACCCACCAGTTTGGTTTTTGTTTGTGGGTTTGGGTTTTTTGTTCAGAACCGCTTTAGAAACACTTTGTATTCTATCTGCAGCATAAATATTTAACTAAACATCTTGTTTTGTTAGCCGTAATACCTTTATTTAGTGAAAAACCCACACAGCCCCCCATTGATTTCAGCAGCTCAGATTTTTGAAAATGAGCTAGTAAAGTTCTCTGGTCCCTCGACAGCTGTCTCCATCAGATTTCCACTCCTCAGAGCCCAGAGCAGCTCTATTTCAAATGGCACTATGGGTATCTCTCTCAACAGAAGCAGTAGTGTATCACAGTAGCCAATACGTAATTCTTGCTGACATTTTTGGTGCTTAACACTTGACTTGGCAGAAGACTACCTCCCAAGAAACAATGCCTTTTTAGAATTTATTAACAATTGAATCAACAATCAAAACACCATTCTCCTTGCTTCTATCCTTCGTCTTAAACAATGGAACACACTGCAAAACTCATTTGCACTTTCTTAACCAGCTGATTTCTTACTCTAACCCTACACATTGTCTACATAATTTCTTTCCTATCAAGTGACCCTTCTGTGACAACAGCAGTGTTATGCAGAGTTCCCAGTGTAGCCCATTTCTGCAATACAATTAGTGACAAGCATCACAAGGCCCAATCACGTTGCCAGGACAATGTAGAACCGATGGGGGAGAACCCCCTTCTTCATTAGTGAGACTTCAACCTCTCACAACGCAGCCATCCTTGGGTTTTGCTCTCAGCCACGAAAGCTGAACTGCAGGATACTTTGGTGATTGCAATTTCATGATGAGTCGCTATGTTCTTTCCTGCTCACCTTTCTTAAACTTCGAGTTCCATCTTCCCTGAGAATAGGGCCAGAAGTAACAATTAAAATAGCAAATGTCTTCAGAAAAGAAAGTTACACAGAATTTGCGTCCGGCTGCCAAAGTACATTTTGCTACACTAAAAACTTTCCCAGTATTCCTCATTTCGCAATCAAGATTCCCTCTGAACTCCATAAAGTGGATGGGATGAATGATGGGTAAAAGAATGATAAAGGGAGCAGCAGACATCTACTGCTCATGTCTTATAGAGGAGGAGAACAGTGAAATTTGAGCGTTTAGTGATGGTGTCCAATGGACAAAACTAGAGGAATAAGGCATCCTAATACTAGGGCTGCCACCTCCAGACGACTGAGTCCTTTTCCTCCAGTTGATTCAGGTTTGTGGCTATGAGCAATTCCTCCTACTTCTGGGAGAACATGAACTGTGGCAACATAAAGGAAAGTCCCAGCAGAAAACAGCATAGCAACTCCAGTGGCATTGACTTCTGAAAGGGCTTCTTTGCTGCTCTGAAACACAAACAGCAAAAAAAGTGAGAATAAGCAGAAGTTCTTCAATCAGTAATAAAAAAAAATTCTCTCAGTATCCAAGCACAGTAGGATTTCTATCAACTCTCGCTGTCTCACAATGTCAATGGTTTAGTGTGATTTTTTGTGTTTTGCACCTTACATGTAGTAACTGGCACTCTAAAGTTGTGGGGGAGCAGAAAGACACCCCTCCTCCTAGTCACTTCACTCTGGACTTACAAAAGAAAAAACCCTTACAAAAGAACCCTCAGAAAAGCAAAAAAGTCACAGTCTGCTGAAGCATCTTGTTTGACTGTCTCACAGCCAACATACCAAACAGGTTTTGGAAAAAAAAAAATTCATATTGCAAAGCCACAAATTTTAGAGAGGATGCTCAAGATTGACTTTTTTCCTCCCTTTTTCTAAACAAGGGGTTCAAATATGACGTTAGCCTTTAAATATCTGCTCCACTGCTCTTCAGAACCAAGTCCCAAAACATCACTCATTCAATATTTTATTTGTATGTAGAAGTAAACGCCCTAAGCTTTTCCAGGATTTCCACACAAACTTCATGAAGAAATGTGTCTTCTGCATGAAAACTGAGCACCCCTTCACCTCCATAATAGGATTAAGATATGCTGCACATCAGTAAATGCAATGAAATGCAAACCCATTCATATCAGATCCAAATACTTCCTGAATGCTCTCCAACTCAGGTGTAATCTTAGTTCTTGTGTTTATTCTCAGGTCATTTTTCCAGAGAAAGATACGTCAGCTGGAACTATAAAACCACAGTGACAGCCCTGATGCCTTATCAATTCTCTGTTCTTTCTGAAGGGCAAAATGTAAACCCAACCCTTGATGAGAACACTTCAAAAGAGTGCTCAAAAAGAATTCTCTTTTCTATTTACGAACCCAACCTTTTTTCTGCTGTCTCTTGTACTGTAATGTCAAATATAAATCCTATCCAGCTGAAGTAAAGGATTATCCCAGATGATTTATTTAATCTTTCCTCCCATGCCTTGAGTTTCGTGAGATCACATGTTATATCCTTTACAACACACCACCACAGCATGTCACACCACAGTTCAGAAATACAGGAGCATCCCAGGATATGCTATGAGAAGCAGAAACATTTAATTTGGACAGAGATGATACACTCATGTGCAGTGTTCCATTTCACAGGCCATTTGTTGCACAGACCCAAGACACAACAATGCTTTATGGAATAAGGCAAAAAGACTGTTCTAGCTGAGGACTCAACTTGTGACACAGACTTTGAATATAAAGGACCAGTTCTGGGATGGTGGGCGAAACCAGAGGAGATTATTTCCTTCCTGCATATTAAAAGAATGCATGCAACAATGCTGAAAATAACTTATTTAAATAGGCATCAGCTAAAACCTGGTATATGAATAAATTGCTTTCAGTAGGGAGCAGCAGAAAGGATAAAACACAGAAATCAGACTTTTTAAAAAAAAGCTATACCAAACTCTATGAAGGAGTTATGCCACTGATTCTGATGGAAAAGCATGGATTATTATCTCTTTTGTGCATTTATATTGCGACCTTTTCATCAACTTTTTTTAAATCTTCATTCTGCTGAATTTTTCAAGCAGTTTGGAATTACGTAATATGAAACTCATATCACAGTCTTTTCCCCAAACCTCACCACTAAGCTAGATTTTGGGCAGAACAAAACCACGGACCTACCTTGCTTAGCCCTAAGTATGTCAACATCGACATAACAGGTGCTGCTAACGCAAAGACCAGCAAGTGTTTTCTGATTCGATTCCGTTCTAGCCCAGCGTGCATCAGGAAGGAAACCAGGCCAAAGGCAGCTGGTGCCTGCAAAAAACAATATTCACTGCTAATACAATACCTTCTAAAACTCCCAGAAAGATGAGAAAAGGTTGAAATATGACTTACTACATTGAAATGGACTGAACTGGAAAACATTCAGGGCAGGCACTAGCATGCTGCAGCTTACCCAAATCAAGAGCATTCTGCAGACTGCCCCATCTTAAAAACTGAACCTAATGGAAACTCATGTTCTGGCTACGAGAAAACACGTACTTGTGTGGTCATTATAAATACCAAAATATTCATTCTGACTGGAGTCATTGCTATAATCCCTAAGACTCCATCAACTTAGGTCATTTCTTTTTTTGTCCTGTTACTATCACACATTAGATAGATAGTTTCTTCACCTGCAGTAGAAAAATTCTACAATTAACATGGGGAGGGAAACAATTGCCCAAAGACAGGTAACAGTCAGTCTCAATGTTAACAAAGACTTGAGAGATCTTTTGATTAGTTCATTCCTCTTCTCACCACGAAGCAAATACTTCCTTTTCCCTCCGCTGGCATCCAGTTTCTTATCCAAAAGGCACAGATGTCCCACTACTCACACACTGAATTTACTATATTTTTGCTTGCATAAAGACAATAGCAATCCACCCTGACATTTCTGAGGTAAGACATAAAACTAAAATACATTAAACATTTTTATACAGAGAATCCTTTTTTTTTTTAATTTAGAAAGAAATCATAAGTGAAAAAAAATGAGAAAGAGAAAAGCATCAATCAGGATCAGAAGAATAGAAAAAAGATACCAAAGAAGAAATAATTTTCTCTTCTAATACCAAATATGCATAGGAGAAATTATCCTCCTCTAAAATTGTACAATTTCAGAAGTCAGTTAATTTGAACATTAAGAATAGCAAAAGCAAATCTCACCTGGCAATAGCCATAAGTTAAGCTCTAAGATGTGACAGTGACATTGCCACCCTCAAAGAAAGGTATGTAAACCACAATTTCTTGCATGAACAAAGAAAAGACATAATAGATATGCATTTCCTAACATTTTGAACATGTAATTATGCAAGATTTCTGATAAATTTACCACTAACCACTGTAATCCATGCATGTGCTACCATAAGGCAAATTTCTGCACATGTATGTTTAGAGCCTATATAGCCAATAGGTACATTCACGCAAGTATTAAGCAAAGATCACCCCCATCTTCAAGAGCCACTGTTTGCTTGTTACCATCAGCAAAAGAATTGTTTTCCTACAAAAATGGTATATGAGTGATGTTGAAGCTAATACAACAGAGGTAACCAGAAGTTGTAATTTAGTACTCTGATATTCACTGGTTTCAAAAGACTAACCCTTTAAACACTAAATAAAAACCCTTCACAACAAATATCCTCCCCATTTTCTGATGAACATCACAGAACCAAAAGACTGTTGTAATCAGCATAAAACTGTTTTCCCTCCTTGAATGCACTAGCATATACTTCTGTGCCTCACCATTTAGAACTTCTCTGAATGTCTCTTACAGCAGTAGTAATCTAGGGTTTTCTTGTTTGGTAAATAAACACTACCACACAAGCTTCAGAAGAAGTCAGTATGAAGCTGACACATTTCTTCATGAGCTACTCTTCTCTCCCTACTCTTGGGAGACTTTCCCCAGCTTCTGCAACCAAGGGAGGCAGTAGGCAGTCAGAATTCTCTCTCATTTGCACCCCACTCACACTTAGCATCAATCATGTGCTCTACTATCATACCTCACACCCGTGCTTTTTGGTCCTTGACACTGTACTAACCTCTTCATTTCAACGGCATTAAACACTTCTGCATTACATCACTAAAGAAATTGCAGATCTTTAGCAATTCCTGTGAGTGTTAACAGTCTTTTGAAGAACAAGTAAGATTTTTTTGATGATAACTCACCTTGTGCAACATAATCGCAACAAACACTATCAACTGGACACTAGTCTGAGAAGTAGAAGCTGCTGCACCCAATGCAACACCATCAGCTGAAAAAGGAGTGCAGATTCATGGATTATTCCTCCACATGAGCTTCCCCACCCCCTCAAAGGCTGACAGTAGAAAACATTTTGATTTAAGAAGCTCTGTTACTAAAAATTGCCATTAACAACAGCAACCCAACAGAGGATTCACTTGCCTTTGTTTGTTAAGCCATAACATTTCAGAATATCAGGCAACCCTCAACAGGAGCTGTCTCATATTTCCCAAGATCACAAAAACCATACCAGGAATCTACTCAGTATTGACACATTCCTTCAAATTAGAACAAGTAACAAGTTTGGTTGTTTTGGTCTTTTGTGCTATTAGAGACTTCCTGTCTAAATTTAAAAATCTGTTGTAGATACTAAGCATTGCAAGAATTTTAATTATTACCCTTTAAACGATTTTTCAAATATAAATACTATTGTAAATATTTTTTATCATTTACAAAAATATACTGTCTAAACGAAATAGAAAACGGATACTACACTACTCCTTAATATATAAACACTTTGGTTAGTGAAGAAGTATCTTTTTGATCAACATCTTCTGACTTATCTAGACAACAACCTCCAGCGGGACATGAAAACGCATCATATTTATACTACACATATATAGTGAAGAACTATAATGTGAACATGGCTTGACTGTAACACACACCTAACAACCAGTCCTTGCAAGTCAGCCTAAATGTGTTTCAGTCAAGTCTTTGTGCTCCTCCTTATAATGTCTTTTTTTTCCCTACAAGGTACTATTCTTTTAAATCAGTATTTTTTAAAAAAACCATCAACCAACAAGCAAACCCAAAGGTGTTTCATACTACTTATCAAATGTGTTAGCATGTATTCAAATTTAGCAGCTAAAGGAGTCAGCAAAGGAATTGAAGAGACAGAGAGTGAGCATCACACAACCTTTCAGATGGAAAAAATAAAAGAGTAAAGAGTGAAAGAGAAAATTCTGTACCCAAATAAAACTCTGTGAAGCATCTGAGCTCCCAGTTAATTCTGGGGAAGATCCTTAGGTCTCCTTGCACTTTTTTTTTTTTTTTTTTTTTTTTTTTTAAAATAAAAAGCCACCTTCAAAAGCAAAACCCAAGTGTCGCCATCACACCTAAGGATGACCCACATAGCAATGTATGTACTTGTCAAGCACTAACAATAGGTCCTACATTACCTGCAGCATGGACTACTAGTCCCAGTGTTGTGGTGATTTTGGAATTGCCTGATCTTGCAGCTTCTGGATCTGAAACAGTCATGAAAACAGTTAGGATAGAGATCAAATGAATAAATTATGCTGGAAAAAATAATCACGAGTATCACTGTACATATCTCTCCCAGCTGCTTAGGCAGTTGTACTCAAAACTACCAGCTTCTGTATTTCTGCATTAGATTTACTGTAAAATAGTTTGACACTTAACACCTTCAAATCACGTGAAGTTCTGCAAACGAGTAAGTGACAGACTCACAGACAATTCTTTGCAATTTGCAGGATCTCTTTCATAGGCAGAAGCAGATGTTATTCTTAACCTCCTAAAATGAAATGTTATAGGTCTGTGCCACCAAGAGAAAGAAAAGCTATTTTTGGATCCCAAGAATCCAGAACTGCTGCAAGAGTAAGGATGATTTTCCCCCACACAGCTCATAGTTTCCTTCAGGTGACAGTCTGGGTCAGTTTTTGACGCAGTGTTTCTCTGGCAGTTCCTAGTAAACAATAAAGTCTACTTGTCACAGCACCAGCTGTGAAGATTTCCCTTTGACATTATACACCACAAAGGAGAAATGCAGCCAGTGCTGTTTCAGATCCAGTGTTTGACCAGAAGTGCCTGAACATTTGCAGGCTAGCTCATTACACAGCACAACAGGGCAATATCAATATTCACCACTACACAATCAGTGGTAAAACTGTTACAAAGAATCGCTGCACGGTGGGTAAGCCCTACAAAAGTATAGAAACATCTTATTATTCAACTGTTTAACTCCAGACAGTTTGAACAGCCATGACTGAATTGTCCCAGTGGTCTGTAAGACAACTGTAAGCAAACCTACACAGCTGCTCCATTAAGTCTGAAGTGATGCCAAAACAGAAATTCCAGTCCTGTTCTTTCCTCCTGCCTGCCCCCTCACCCTCCAGTCTCTTCATTCCCAGGCACCCATGTAGTTTCCCAATAAGCCAGATCAGGGAAATGAGGTAGCTAAAAACTAACGCATTCTCTTTGGTCAGCTTCATCTTCTGAATGAAGGGGAGCCTGTGTGAGTAATGAATTGCATAAGCTGCACTTGCATGACAGCAATGGTATACTCATGTCAAACGGGAGGAGATACTCACAAAAAACGTTTCCTTTACAATTGCTCTGGATTGACCATTACTAAATACAAAGAGTCACATTTGACTTCATACCTTCATTCTGGCCTACTGAATTTTTCTGGTTTACACAAAGTAACATCTAGCCACTTGGTAGATAATAAACTACAAGACAAGAAGAGTGTTTTTCTTCAGCCGCTTTAAAAAACATTACGAAACACTGCTACATCTCCTATGACATGTACAGGATAGATAAAACTTTAATATTCCATTTTACAGTGCATATCTCTAACACAGATCACAGTCCGTTTTCTCCTGGTATTTGCTGTGACCAGAGACACAGAAAAGGGTCTTAACCTATACAAACCAAAGATTCTTTTGGAAGAAAAAGAATCCTTGCTCACCTGCATCTCCCTAACATCCTCACTGCCATTGTTTCTTTAGAACAGCTGTGAAAATCAGCTACCTATGGCCGTGGCTCCACTTACACTTCTTCAGGAGCACACAGCTGACATAGGCCCTGCACTGGCCTTTCATCTGCACCACCACAGTAACCCCATACATACAAGCTGCACTGCGAACTGACCAGAATCCAGCCAAAACATATTCCCTCTCCTCTGTGTGTGTGTTTTACTTTTCCTTTCAGATCAATTCCTTAATTTTTCAAGGCCAAATTCCAGCATCAGAGGACACCGTGTGGGTGAAAATGAACAGCCAAAGGCAATAAAATACCTTTTCAAATGACAGAACACCTTTGGTACATTTCAAGCTACACTCTGAGCATGAAGTCACAGGCAGGAAATAAAGGCAACCGTAGGCAATTTTAGAGTCTTGCAAGGAGCTGACAAATCTTTACACAAAGCAGAAGGTATTTTGAGGTAAGTGAGACTCTAGACTAGTGTAGGAGGTCCACCTATGCAGTTATAGAGCTTACATATAACAATTTCTGCCATCTTACTTAAGATAACTTGTTGTTCTTTGCAAATTTTACCTACATATATGACAATTAAGTAGGAAAAAACAAACTCATATAAGAGTAACCTGAGGCTTTTTAGAAAGCCAAAAAAATCCCCTATGGGTGATACTGTAAAACAGACAATAACTCAAGTGTCAAGTCACCCTTCACCCCCACACCACACCACAAGTGCTGATACAGTTATTTCATGTTAATGAGGCAAGCTCTCAAATTATGGTCAATCTTGAGATAGATATCCAGCATAAACATTTCACATGAACCTTGGTTTATGTTTTTAAAGCACCTACTGAAACTCTGGATATGACTGGACAAATTAAATCCCGATAGCATTAAAAAAAAAAAAATTGCAACTTGTTAATTAAGACTAATTAGCAAGTCTAATTGAAGTGAATCTTTGCTTACCATCTGTAGAGTGTACATGAGAGCTGCCTATCTGATCCACCAACAGCATGAAGACAAAGCCGAGGACAAGGGACACACCAATGTAGGCATGCAACCTGGAATGGTCGTGGCCATGCTCATGTACAGCTGGGATTTTCGCTACCATCTCAGACTCAATCACATGCTGCTTCTCGCTCGCTGGGTGATGCTTTCCTGTGAAAGGCCAGTGAACAGATTAGGAGACAGGAGACTAGACATGGCATAGTCACTTCTTTCCTCCTCTGCCAAAAGCCTTCCTCACACTTTCCTGGACAATACACAGAAGTCTGTGTTTAAAGTCTTTCATAGACAGTGTTCTTAGCAAAGCCTGGCTGGTTTCTTCTCATACATCTTCAGAATGGAAAAGCAAAGAAAGCATTAATATGTTATAAGCCAAGCCGCATTTTAAATACAAATTAATTAACAAAAATTGCTGTATAATTCCTTTTTTAACTGCAGTTCCCAGCTTTTCAATGCCAGTTTTTCAAAGTTGCCAATATTCAGAGATACCATCAAGCAGTCACTTCATTATCTTCATTTAAGTGAGAAAATACAGGATGATGAGATAAAACAGGTTCCATTTAATAATAGATTTAATACAATCTTTAGGAAGATTAACTGATGCTGAGATACAAACAAGCTAGTATTGATACACTCCATTGATATGGACTACAATAATAGTTTAGTCAAGCACACTGACTTAAAAATGTCAGTACCATTCCAGAAACCCAAAGTCCAAGCCCCAGGGATGAATGATATGTGGTTGTTTCCTTTCCCTACTAAAGCTTGTCCATCCTTTTTTCATTTTGAGAAGGTCTTTTGGACAGCAACTACTCTTCAGAAGCTTTAAAAACTTATACCAAGACCTTGACTTACGCTAGCAAGTCATTGGCTTGCTGGAATATTCATACATCTTCTTGGATGAGACAGGTGTATGTTCATCCCACTGCACAAAACATCACAATGCCATTACTACAATCAAAGCACATCAGAATAGGCTTGGTAGCAAAGACTTCAAACCTATCTTTTGCTGAACAAGATTGATAAATAAAATTACTTTGGACCACACAAAATTTTTGCCATCTGTATTATGAAGTTGACTTTACTTCAGATCATTTCAAGACATAAAACTGTAACTCAGGGCAATCTTTCTGACAGTGGTTATACAGTTTCAGCAGCTAAAACAAAGGACTGAAGTCAGCAAAGGAATTTTATTTGCTGCTAGTACCCAAACCAAGGTTTTGCTACACACATACACAGGTTTATGACCAAAGAATAATCCAAGTCATGATATGCTGCTTGCTCTCAGCCTACAAGGTCAAAAATTAGAAGTTATTTATTCCATAGCCTGTGGGTAAATACAGAAGTAATAGTAAAGTTATTTCCATATCAATGAAAAACTCTCAAGTGCTTGATAGCAAGCAAACAGTCAGAGTTAAGATACACCTGAAAGAGGGAAAACAAAGCTCTCTCTTTCTGTTTTTCCACTTACATGAATCTACCTCAATGTTTCCCTTAGCTGCACCTTTCTAGGTTTAATTATGTAAATAGGTGAACTTGAAAAAAAAAAAGAAAAAGCTGTTCTCCCAGTCTTAAGTTTAGTTTTGAATATCCTACTTTTCTAAGAAAAATATTAGGAATAATTTTTGTAGTTAGATCCCATTAATTCTGCCCCTTTGTAATTATAATAAAAAATTTTACAGATAGACTGCTGTTAGACACAATACTGTGAATTAGATATCGAGTCTGAAGCCATTCACAGACAAATTCTTTTTTCCTAGGTAAATACTTCCGCTGTCACTACTGCTGCAGTGCTGGGAAGTGTCTTTTTTTGCCATATACTAACAAAGTTACAGCTCATACAGCTCTAAACAGCAAGCTGTCGAGTCATACATGAACAGTATGCCCCATTTATTGAAAAAGTATTAAAACCCAAAAATGTTCACAGCAATTGTATTCATTGCTAGCTGTACCATTACAAGAGAAAATTAGTCTACTCAGAATTAAAATTGATTGGAGAGCAAACCCACAACTACAGCTCATTAGAGACACCCAACATCAGAGTGCACAAATTATAGTACAGTATAAAAGCATAATCAGAGCTTCTTTCACTTCTTGATAAAGCACGATTTTATGTATTATCTTCCATTTATTCTAAATCTAAGCAGAACAACATAAATTTAGTGGAAGCTAAAACAGTATACATTAAAGCGTTTTACTAAAATGAAATATAAAAGTTTAGAAACACGAAACCCAGTACTACAAGAAAAGCAAAGGGCTACAGTTACCTCTCAATCCCAGTTCAGCAACAACAGTATACCAGATGCTTGCAAGGCTCTTTACAGCCTCAACTTTATAGTACTTTCCCCTGCAATCAGTAAGCCATTGCCATTTACCTTCAAACTTCTGATTCTGAGCATACTGGAAAAATCTCATACATGCAACGGTCATCTAACAGCACAAGGCTCCAAGCAAAAGCAAAATTTAAAGTGCGCTCCAAACAGAGGTAATGAGCCCTGGCTATTTAAAACAATGTCATAACCTCGAATTGAGCTCTATTAAGGCTGTAAGACATGCTCCACACAAACATCCTCACAAGACAATCTCTGCTCACTTTGAGCTCTTCATTAGAGATGATGAGGTGGCGCAGACAGTGACAGTAGACTAGAACTGGATGCTTGAACACAGAGATTTAGAGGTGTAATGTACACCACCACCCAAGAAGAAATGCCTGCTACTCTGTGAATTAGCCCTATATAACCAAAATTTTCAGCTAAGTATATTAATTCCAAGACGTTCTTCAGCTTCAGAGGAAATTCTTATTAGGGCAGGGATATAGATCTGTAAAACACCTCCTGCAATTGCTTTAATGAGAAGCTGTCTGAACTACAAAAAGAAACAGCAAATACTCCGTAATTTCATTCTCTGCCAAAGGCATCCTTACACCTCCTTTGAAGTTCCAGGGGCAGTTAAAATTTAACTCTCCCCAGAATAAGAAACACTACACATGACTTATCATAAAAGGCTGTTATTCCATGAACAGTACAGTATCCAGACCCACAAGTGATTCAATAACTCAGCAAGAGTCATCAATCTGCAGTCTGATCACATCCTTCAACATGCAATATGTCTACTGTAGTTTTGCATTTCTAGCCCTGCCTTGTGTCATGCTGCTGTGAAGCTCTTCCACCAATCTCACGTTAAAAACCGTAAAAAGGAGCCTCAGTATATCATAATACCATGACCTAAGTTATCTTGAACGAGGCCATCTGGGTTTGGTTCTTACCCTCCAAAATGTCTTCATAAAGTGCATGTACTCCTTCTGGCACAATGACAGCCAAGGCAGTTCCACACAGCAGCCCAGCACCCAGAACAGTCACCAACTTTAATCTCTCCTGCAAGCAAGTAAAAAACAAGTATCATCTTTAAGAACAAAAATGCTTTCTTTACTCTCCCTTATTAACAGAGGCTGGGGAAAGGGGTTACTTGTTACATAAACATTGAGCATTTGCAATTACATCTTAACAACAACATATAAACTTAATGTTTTTATAGTATAGTGAAGAATAATAGTTTTGTTCATATTTTTGGAAGAATTTCTGTAATAAAAATAGAAAACACACATTGTTTATCAGTACTTGCTACTATTACCTAGAGTTATCTTCCTAGTTATATTCTAGTAAGGGGCAAAAAGCTTAGAGATATCTTCCTCTCAAACTAATTACATTCTGTTTTACCAATAAATTCACCAATTCACTTCCCTGTGACTACACTGGCAGGCTAAGGTCAAAGCCATGTACTAAAATCCAATTACATAAACATATAATAGGGTCTAAAATACAACAGTTTGCAAAGGCCATTACTCATAATTTCTGTAAGAACCCCTATCACGTAATGTGTGGCAACCATGGGAATTTACATCCTCCTAACAACTGTGTAGCACACATTTTTGTGGCAGAACCATCATCATCTTCCATGCTCAATGAGAAGTCTGAGTGCCACCAAAATACTAATGTTAACTACAGAGGACCTAGAGACAAGGGTCAGCATTTGAATAGCAGGAAGCCACTTGTAGCATATCATTATTATGCCATCCATTCTCCATCATGCACTGTAATGACAAATTGTTCAGTCTCACCGAAATGTGCAACACTTGCACAGAAGAAACAGGAGGCACTAGGGACATGCACAACCAGCTTCCTGAAAGCAAGCCAAATGTGACCATAAGGGAACACCTGCAGCATTACTGGGGAAAACTCAAATAGAAATATGCATGAGAAGAGAAAAAGTGCGAAGTTGCCACAAACATGCACTGTACCCTAGTGCATGTAATAATTATTCTTGGTAAATTGTCATACAGTGGCATCTACACGAGAAGATAAATTTTCAACATCTGCTGTTCATAAAGTAATTTTGCAAAAATATAGTATCTTACAAGGAAAAAACCATTATTTTTATCTGTGAGTACAATATCTTTTGCATACATACATAAACACAGAGAAAAGTGTCAGAAGTAATACTGCTTTATTACAACTGCAAATACAGAGTACAACTTGCTTTCACTTGGGCACCTGTGAATTTTAAAGATCCATGAAAATAATACACACTAACAAGTTATCATTACAAGATAAGTCTCCATCTCCCCTTCAGTACAAAATAGTTAGGCACAGTGAATACAGAAATTTAGTAACAACAGCCTACATAGATAGGCAAAAGTAATACAGTTTTATCCAAGAAATCAAACAATTTCTGTTAAATACATTTGCATGTTAAAAAACAAGAGCAACACAGTAAACAGTGCTAAAACCCCATGGGAAAAATCTCAAATTTCTCAAATTAGCAAACTGTTCCACTACTCAATATTTAAGTCTGTATGGCATTGAAACTCTTACTTGGACCTATCAAAAACTCACACATACTTTCAGCAGGAAGTGGCCCCAGTTTCTGCCTCTGTTACACCACCAAAACATTCAAACTGCTACAATTCCTTTTTTTTTTTCTTTTTTTACATTTAGACTACACTTTAAGAAGTAGCCTCAGAACTGGTACAGTGCTGTTTCCAGCCCTAAATTAGACCAACAGGGTCCTGTGAATTAGGATTAAGCTGAAAGGGTACCTCTGCACACAGAACTAAGGCAAAGCTCTGTTCAGTTTGCACCTTTTACCACCCATGTTTAGTCATACCTGCCTTTCCTGGAGTTTTATGCTTTCAAGAATATCCAAATCTAATAGAAACAATAGAATATAGCATGAGATCAAAACACATTAATAAATTCCACAGCAAAAAAATAATCTGAAGGAATGTATTAACACTAACGAATAATTTTATTTTTCTCTAGTATCTGGGGTCCCTTATGCATAGCATTCACTTTTGTTTTCAACTCAATCATTACAAATAGCCAGTGGAAAGAGGCATTTTTACTCACTGTGGTCATCTGCAAAACTTTTTGCAAACTATAGAATGCACCGTCCAAACATTCATTTCAGTTTGAAATTGTTGCAGAATTCAATGCAATAATTTTAAATGAAACAATTATAACTTCTATTTAGACACTCCCAGGATAAACTAGGATTTGTACATCATGGGCAGAGATATTTTGCTCTTTTAAACCACCATTGCATGCAAATCCTTAAAATATCTTAAATAAAAGACTTAAATCAAGTGTAAAACTGAGTCAAGAATTTCTGAGGGCTTAAGATACCACAATAAACTTGACTGCACATTTATGTACTGATGGTAAAATACCACACATACAAAAGGCTAATAAAGATGTGATTACTGCTTAGGCAGTTTTGGATCCTCAACAGATCTGTATTCCTACAGCTGCTGGAAGCCTTGAAAGGTTTAAGAGACCACTGATTCAACGATACAAAGAAAACACAAAGACAGATAAGAACCTTACCTCCAAACAACAGTGAATATAAATTGCGAGTTAACAGGTGACTATCAAGCACATACATGACTAAACGCAAAATTAATTAAAAAAGAGACAATACTAGCACACGAGGCAGTGCTCTCAACAAATTCGCAAGAAAACCCTTCGTGGGCTTCAGGGCACAAGCAAGTTTTGAAGAGCAAGACAGTGGAAGCAAGAACACTGAAGACACGTAAGGCAAGGTCCACCAAAGCATCAGATGAAGCACTGGCAAAACAGAACTCTGCTGATGCTCACGTGAAGACGCCCAAATACACTGTTAGGTTGCAATTCATTTAGCTGAGTTGTACTTTTCCTAAAATGAACAGCCTTTCCTTCCGTGCTGCTCAGGGTCTACTGCTCCTGAAGCCTCCTAGCAATAATGGCTGGGATCAAAGGACAGGTGCAAGCAGCCCTCTGACTTGATGGAAGACAAAGGCACACTTCTCCTCCAGCACCCTGCTTCCCAAAAGTAGCACTACTTCCACGAGAAATGGGCACCCCTCATAAGAGTGCTCTTACTACCTTAGAACAACTAAATTCTCACTACACCATACCTCTATACAGTAACCATCATTTAGACAGAGAAAAACCCCTCGGGTACCAGAGGATATTAGGAAACTTACAGAGACTGTGACAACCGTCATCACCTCAACAACCATTTCTTAGAAGCAGCCACATAAGTTTAATGAGCAACTCCGGTACTGTTTGGAAACTTACCCGATCTAGGAAAGCCTCCCTGTCCTTTAACAGTACCTTATTTATCCAATGTATTTTTCCAAAAGAAGGCCTTGACTTACACGTGGCAGTAACTTGAAGTTCTATAGTAATCAAAAAGCTAAGGTTTAATTTTCAACAGTGCAAGCTGTGAACAAAATTGTGAATCAAGGTTTTCTGAGAATGTTCTTGGAATTTTTTTTTAAAAGCCTTAATTTGAGTAGCCCACAGGCACATAATAAGACATAATCTGTGACTTCAGCAATTTCTTACACAAGCTTCTAAGAACAGCCATGCTTATTCATGTCCTTATACTACATGCTGAGACTTCGCTTCACTTGCAGCAGACACTCAACTCAAATCTGGCAAGTTTAAATGCCTTCTGTACACACTGTGAAACAAACATAATTTCACACTACAGTTTTGAATGAAAATTACTATTGCACACATAACTTTTTAAGTTACAGCTTCATCCTTCACAGCGTTGCCGGATTGCAAAGGGACAGCACCAACTCCTACTGGGAGATCTCTCTGGTTTCTCCATTAGCAACCAACGAGCAATTTGGCGGAGCTGTCTTACCTCGGAAAAATTAACCGCCAAGGGTATAATTCCTGCCACATAGCAGGCGACCAGCATGGCCAGGGACAGTAGGCAGATGGAGGGGAAGTCATCCATTTCGCCGCTTTCTGTCCGGTCCCTTGAAGCGAAATCCAACAGCAACTTTTCCACCTCGCCCCACCGCACGCCTTAACCCGTGGAGACACCGAGCTCCCAGGAGAGGCTTTCAGCCATGTCTCTCTCGCCTGGCGACAGCGGCCGGCTCGAACCCCAGCCGGGGGTGTTCGGCCAGCCCGGGCGCGGCCGGGGGAGCGGGAGNTGAAGGAGCCGAGCCGCCATGGTGAGAACCGGACGGGACCGGACCGCCGGGCTCCGCGCACACCGCGCCCGCACGGGCAGCCTTCCCTTCCTCCCTCCCTGCCTTCCCCCTGGGTCACTGCGGGCGGGAAGGCCGCGGCCGGTGGCNAGGAAAGCCTCCCTGTCCTTTAACAGTACCTTATTTATCCAATGTATTTTTCCAAAAGAAGGCCTTGACTTACACGTGGCAGTAACTTGAAGTTCTATAGTAATCAAAAAGCTAAGGTTTAATTTTCAACAGTGCAAGCTGTGAACAAAATTGTGAATCAAGGTTTTCTGAGAATGTTCTTGGAATTTTTTTTTAAAAGCCTTAATTTGAGTAGCCCACAGGCACATAATAAGACATAATCTGTGACTTCAGCAATTTCTTACACAAGCTTCTAAGAACAGCCATGCTTATTCATGTCCTTATACTACATGCTGAGACTTCGCTTCACTTGCAGCAGACACTCAACTCAAATCTAGCAAGTTTAAATGCCTTCTGTACACACTGTGAAACAAACATAATTTCACATTGCAGTTTTGAATGAAAATTAGTATTGCACATATAACTTTTTAAGTTATAGTTTCATCCTTCACAGCGTTGCCGGATTACAAAGGGACAGCACCAACTCCTACTGGGAGATCTCTCTGGTTTCTCCATTAGCAACCAACGAGCAATTTGGCGGAGCTGTCTTACCTCGGAAAAATTAACCGCCAGGGGTATAATTCCTGCCACATAGCAGGCGACCAGCATGGCCAGGGACAGTAGGCAGATGGAGGGGAAGTCATCCATTTCGCCGCTTTCTGTCCGGTCCCTTGAAGCGAAATCCAACAGCAACTTTTCCACCTCGCCCCACCGCACGCCTTAACCCGTGCAGACACCGAGCTCCCAGGAGAGGCTTTCAGCCATGTCTCTCTCGCCTGGCGACAGCGGCCGGCTCTAACCCCAGCCGGGGGTGTTCGGCCAGCCCGGGCGCGGCCGGGGGAGCGGGAGCGGCTCGGCCACCGGCAGGCGGGCCCGGCCCTCACCTGAGGCGGGGGAACTTTCGCCCGCACCGCGCCGCTCCCAGGGGAGGCGGGAGGGAGGGGTTGGAGACAGCGAGCAAGCAGGCAGCTCCTCACGGCGAGGCAGCCTCAGACAGGGCCGAGGGGACCCTGCGGGACCAGCGCCGCCACCGCACACCCGCGGCCGCTGCCCGGCGGCCAAGTGGCACCTCAGCGCTTCCCCTTCCGGG
>VZRS01009654.1:1038784-1136991 GCA_013398055.1 Ifrita kowaldi | reverse complement strand
GGCGCTGGGGGAGCGGCGCGCTGGAGGCTCCCGCCCCGCTTCCCCGGCACCTTCTGCCCCTTGTCGGGGCGCTGCTGGAAGCGCAGCGCTTCCCCACGAGTCTCGCCCGTCGGGCGATCCGGCCTTAAATGGCTGATTTGCGCTTTGCATGCTGCTTTCCCTGCTCCTCCCCTCTGCTCGGAGGAGGGAAAGGCGGGAGCTTGCGTTGGTGGGCTCTGGGAATGGCACGCTGAAGCTCCAAGGCCTCCCTATCATCGTGGTTTGATGCGTTCATCTAATAAATTAAGACCTGCCGAAGGAAGTTGTTTCTCTGCCGTGGGAGGGCAGCTGCTTGTCAATTTGCAGCGAAGTTCCACATCTGCCCGGCAGTTGCTCCACAGCAGTTGGCTTCGGCCATGATGGGCAGCCACAAGCCCTGTGCCTGTTGGTCAGAGTGAACTGTCTGGCAGAGGTAACTGCAAGACATTTAGGTGTGTGCAGTATGCTACTGGTACTTGCATCACAGCTTACCCTTACAATACGTGTTTATCTTCCACTTCTATTGTTTTAAAGCTTTTTTTTTTTTTTTTTTTACGCTTTATTGTCAAATAGACTACAATTGGTGGAAGCCTCCTTGGGCAGATGCTGCGTAGCTTTTAAGTCCGGCTGGTTTGGCTCTTGGCACTGCCTTAACCAGTTTTACAGGGTTCTGCCTTCAGTAACAGGAGCAATTTCCAAAGTGCTCTCTGGGCGTTTGAAATTGGTATAATATAAACCATGTGGTGTCTCATTCTGTGTCCTGCTTAAAAGCAGCCGGTACAACTGTGCTTTTAAGGGAAATGCAAAGAAATTTAACATATGTATCATAATAATAAGGGTCCGTATTGGGCTTTTCCAGGTAACCTGGTGCTAATGCCAAAAGGTTTATGGATCTTCCCTTGTTTTGGTTTTACGTCACCTAGGCACACAGGGCAGGTAATAATAGTTGGAGGAGACTTCCCTCAGGCTTCTGAGCTTGTCATTCTTTTGTACCTACATGGTAGGACAGGACCAGGAATTTTATCAAATCAGACACTTTTTTTTCCCTTAAAGTAAAGTAATGTCAAGTTCCCAAAGAAATGTCTGAAAAGCATTAATTCTACAATACATGTGATGCAATGGTATCAATTTTAATATTTTTCCAGGCCAGTGTCTGATAGTGGATATTGTCTAGTATCTGAAGTGATAAATGGCTTGAAGTCAGAAGCCGAAATGATTTCTGCTGTGAAGTTCTGTGAAGCTTACATGTCTGGCTCACTTATTTTTCTATAATCTGATTATTTGGATAATTTCAGAATTTATACATTCATTTAGCGCTCCTCAGTGATCAGCTAATTAAAACGATAGTGCTGGAAAAATTATTTTATTATAATGTTTGGCAATCATTTGGACTCCCTGCTAAGACATGCCTGTTCAAGTACAATGCACTTTGGAACTGCCAGATACCAGCCCCCTTTGGGGAATTCCTTTCAAATCTATCATCCTCTGGCATACATGAAAGTGGGTTTAAATGATCTACTCTCCTTTGTATGATTTTTGTTGTTACAGTGTGCAGCTCAGAATTCCCCTTTTTTTCCAATTCTGATTAGGAAAAGTCTTGCTCCTTCCTTTTGTCTGTGTAACATTTTCCTAAACTTCCCAGAATCTGCTATTGCCATGTTGAGACAGAATTTAAAAAACTGAAAACTGTATTCCAAGGATGGGAACACTGTCACTTATGGGATAAGAATTTGTCCTGGGTTGGTTTTTTTCCCTGTAAATTCTAACATTTGCCATTTCTCTTCTCTGTCACTGCATTTGATGAGCACTGAACTGGTGTCTTCACTGATTTCAAAAGTATGGGTCAGGATTTTTCTGTCAGCAGCCGATTAAGCCAAATAATGTCTTACCCTGCCATTGCCTCTGTGTTGTGTGCTCACCTCATATATTAGCACTGAAAATGTTGGATCCAATTAGCAGCACTGGAAACGGCCATTTGCAGCATGCTTGCAAACTTTCTGTGCTATGCAACCTGTTAATTAGATCACAGATTGTGTACACTTCAAAAATCTTGCTTCTTTGCTCAAATTACTTGCTGTAGCCAAGTGAAAAATGTTATGGAAATAATGGAAGCCACGGAGTGTACAATCATCTTAAGTCTTCCCTGCAGAAGAACAAGCTTATGGACTCCAACATTTGGAACAGTTTTCTGTGCCATAATTACTGTTTAAGTAAATTCATTGAAGTGTGAAAAACCAGTACATCTGTTTTGCAGGAAATAATCTTGAATGCTAAGTGCAGATTTGTTGTATCATTTGTGTTTCCTTGAAGTTAAATGAGTAACTCAAAATAGCTGTTTCTGTTAAAATCTTTAAGGTGAGGCTGACAGTGTGGTTAAGTTGGGTCCCCTCCTTGCTCTTTATTTGGGGCATTGGGAATTTTACTAACAGCTTGCATTTGGAACAAAATAAGTAAATGCACTAATGCCACAGCTTTTATACATCAACTTTATTGCTTTGCTTGTCTGTCTAAATAGAAACTATTTCTGTGGTATTTTTTTTCAACACAATAGCTGCTTTATTGGTGATGTTACACATTTTAAAGTTCCATAAGGGTTGATAGGACTTGTTGGAAACAAAACTTTTTAACACAGCTTATATAAATAGTAAATGCTCTTTGGAAAATGTCTGTGTCCTTGATTGCTAGTCTAGTATTTTAGTATTATGCTTCTTTTTACTTCTTCTTTCATGTAAATAACTTATTTCAAACAAAAATCATTCAAAGTGCAAGTAACCTGTATTTTTTGTGTTTGTTTTCTTTTCCAGTCTCACACAATTCTACTTGTCCAGCCTACCAAGAGGCCAGAAGGCAGAACATATGCTGATTATGAATCAGTGAATGAGTGCATGGAAGGTGGGTGGATGCAGACAGGGTAGTTAAAAACTGTTGTTAAAACCCTATTTTTGACATATTCACAAACTTAGTAAGAAAATAAGTTACTCTTCATGTTTTTCCAAAGGTCATTCACAAAAAACCCCCTTATACTTTTAGTTTACTAATGTTCTAGCAAACTAAAACCTAGTTATTATTTGTTTCTAGAACTTCCTTTTTCTATTAAATGTCTGGTTTTGATTTAACTAGATGAAACCACATCCAGTTTAGGAGAGTAGACAATATTCTTTCTGGGCCCATGCAGATTTCATTGCAGGATCAGCACCTAACTCTCACTTATCTTTTCTCAGCACTGTAAAGGAAAGATTGCTACTGGAAATAATATATTAAATAAAGGATTGTATGCAGTTGATACATAATTTGCAGTCTCATGGCACATGTGCCAGAGTAAAGATCCTGTGAGACTTTGATACACATAATGAGCATGAAAAGAAGATTGAAATATTAGAGCTGTAGTTCACTTAACGTTAATCTTGCAGGAAGTTTTGTGAATCAAACAAAAGTATAATAAAGACCATGTAAATCTCTGTGCTCACTTTAATATTACATTCTTCTCAAATGTGTCTGAATTATTAGTGGGCTAGCTTAAATAAAAAAAAGTGCTTTAAATCTGTGTACAGGCTTGTGCTGTCACTCTTACCTCAGTACCCTGTTTGACTCTTGGATCAAGAATGATCATTCTTATGAGTTCTTCTGTTTCTCAAGTGTTTGTGCAGTAGGAATATATGTTCTAATTGCTGTCTTAAAATTATAGAAGGTGTTCCAGATGTCCATTGGCGCTTACTGCATGGAAAATTACATATTTGACAGAACTAAAACTTCTTCCCCTAGATGTTGAAAACTTCTCTTTCCATGCATCTTGCCTGCTTTCATAGTATTATGTTTCAATGCAAATCACTAGGAAGAAAAGAATTCCAACTCTAGAAAATCTGATTGTTTTTATGGTGGTAGTCTCTAAACTTTATTTGTGGATCAAGAGCTGAAAAAGTTTCAGCAAATACAGTTTTTTAATATTGCATTGTTAATCTTGTTTCTCTGTAGGAGTCTGTAAAATGTATGAAGAGCATCTGAAGAGAATGAATCCCAACAGTCCATCCATTACATATGATATCAGCCAATTGTTCGACTTCATTGATGACTTGGCAGACCTCAGCTGTCTTGTGTAAGTTCAGTTGTACAAGTCCATTTCAGCGACTTAGGAAAGTCAGAAGTCTTCCCTCTAAACTCTTGTATGTGAGTTTAACATAATGCTCATTTATGTGGTTACTGCAGTAACTGTAGTGCAGCAGTATTGCAGCTGCCATAACAAGTTGCCCAATCCAATTGACTGCACAGATAAAAGGCATCTCTAAAGAAGGCTTAGAAACTAACAGTTCTACTTGGATTTTATTCACATATAAGCTCATGGCCTTTCAGATACTAAAATCCAGTTTCATACAGCTGACTATTTTATTGCTGCTGGAATCTGTTTAAATTTGTCTTTGTGCTATTGGTCCAGTTCCTCAGGAGGCAGAATGGTTACAGAATTTTTTTCAGCTGAGGGCAGTACTAGTGGTAGAGTAGAAGGCTACAGATGTACATTGCAGCTGTAAGTTTGTTTTGATCAAGATACAACAAGACGAAAGTTTCTGTAAATGCTGATTAAGTGATTGAGGAACAGATGAATCCTCTGGACAGCCCTAGCTAATTGTTTACTTGCTCTTGTGAAAACATCTCCAGTTCTCATTTGTGTGTCAAAGCTGGGGGCAAGCAATGGTGGTCTTGTGTACTTCCCATTCTGACTGCATTGTGAAATCAAGTGTTAGATTTCACTGTTCAGAACAAAATTTATGTTAGGTTTAGTACTTCCCATGCAATAAATTTCAAGGTGATGTTTTGATATGACAGTGGTATCAACTTTGCAGAAATGCTGTAGAAATAAGGATACAAATCTCATATCCAAGTAACAACAGACATAGTATTAGGCTTTTGAATTTCAAAATTCCATAAAATTTTTAAGTGAGTGAGAATGTGGTGTAGACATTCCTGCAGCTGCACTGCTGTGGCTGAAATCCCACTGCAAGTACTTGTGTAGCTGTCCAGTTTAAAACACAAAGTTATTTTAAAAAACCTGAGCATCAGATTGTTTTCCTTTGTATTCTGGTGTACAGTACAGAATCTGTTACTGATGATGACTTACTACAAATGCCATTTGCCAAAGTTTTCAGTAGAGCAAATTAAATGAGCTCACAGTTCTGCAGATTTACCTTGTCCCTGCATACTCTGACACGTTTGATCTTCAGGTGTTGTAGTGCTGGACTGAAGCAATTTGAGAAACACAGTTTATCTAACAGACTGAAACTAGCCACTTGTTTTAGGAGGCAGCAACTGTTTTCTAGGATAGTCTTGTGCCTTTCTTAATTTGGCTTGTAAAATCAGTGTTGTGCCAAATTCTATTTCAGCTTACAGTTTTCCACCAGATGGCACTTGTAGCACAAGCTGTATCAGACGTGTCTTGTGTTAACAGCAATTCCTGAAGTACTTGATGCCTGCTTTTGCTGTGTAGCATTATGAATGGATTTGGGGATGTAGGGTAGAAATCAGTAACTTTTCCTGAAATGAACATTTCTTACACTGCATTAGGACTACTGCTGCATGAACATATACTGAAGCTCTTTGGCCTTGATCCAGTCATGCTGGGGTTTAAATAATAAGACTTCCTTAGGAACAGCATGCTTAGGCTTTTTTCCTTAGGTAAGAACTATAAATTGTTCTGGAGTGAGTTAACCTGGGATTTTTACTCAGCTTCTTACCACTGACCATCTCACCCTTCTTATCTGACCAGAAATATGTATACCAAGATTTAAAGACTGACCAAGATTTAAAGACTGACCAGGATTTTAGTAGTTCTTGAAGCATTCACTGAGAGTACCATCATCATGAACAAAATATTGGCTTTAATGACTGAGGGAGAAAGGAGGGCATGAGCCTATACAGATAACTGCATGCAGTTTGCTTTCATTTTTCTGTCTCATTCTGTTTTAATTCATCATGCCCTGACTAACTGAATTCTCTGGCCCTTGCTAGTGAACTGCTTTTGTCTACTATCCTTGAGTAGCAAAGAAAATGCATCTGTGGGTTCTTGTTTTCAGTTCACTTTTTATGAAGTGTCCTTGTTAGACATAAGCTGGCCCTCAGTGCCAACTGGCAAGAATCCTTTGTCATCCGTCTGTGAGTCTGCCTTGCTCCTGGAAAAAGTTGATTTTATTAATTTTTTTAAAATTCCAGACAGAAGTTGAACACTTGAAACATAAATCCTTGAAGTAATGTTGAACAAGTGTTTGACTCCTTAAGATTAATTAGATTGTTTCCTGATGGAACTATTCTGTATTCTGAGCTCTAGAATACTAAGATTCTCTATTTGTTGTCTCCCTTAAATAATTAAATGCATGAATTAAAATGTGAACACCCTGTTATCCAGTCACTCAGTAGTCCTTGGAGCATCTAGTTTTGTTTCAGGCTCAGACTGATGTGCTGGGCAACTGTTTTTTAGAGAACAGGATAAATCCATTTCATAAGTGGCAATTCCTACCTACTTCTGATACTGTCTTCTGTACACTACTTTCTGCCTCATATACTTGAGGACAATTAATTGTTTGTGAAGTTCTTCTGCTAAACGTGTTACAGAGCAGACTGACACTCCTCCTTGTTTCCTGTGCAGTTACCGTGCTGATACTCAGACATACCAACCGTACAACAAAGACTGGATAAAGGAGAAGATCTACGTCCTCCTCCGCAGGCAGGCCCAGCAAGCAAGCAAATAATGGGGGCACCATCACATCGTGGGCTTGGGGAGGGTTTGGACAACAGGTGTGTACAGAGTGTAGTAGTGAACGTTTTGTATTATAGTCATCCTGTTGCCATCTTGATAAACTCGTTAGCCAGGACTGATTGTATTTTTAGAGATACAAGGATTTTGTTGGATTCGACTTTTTTTTCAGTGTAAATGGAGAAGAAAGTACAACATCTTCAGCAGAGTTTTGGGTTTTTTTCCTCCAGTTTGCTAATGGTCCTACCTTATTTGAACCCCTGGGGCTGTTCACATTGTACTTCACCACATTTGCTGTATGTGCCCCTCTGTGGGTTTTTCAACATTCATTTATGTCCTTGAGATGTCTTAATGGGAAATAAAAAACTACCCTTTAGTTAAATTTGAGTGCTCAATTTTGTGGTTCCTGCCAAAAAATACAAATCTTTTTTCCCTGTTACCCAAGGGATAGGGTTTCAAAGGTCATGTGGACTGAACCAACAGTTGTTTCCTGTATTACAGAACAGCTCAAATTCTGGCTTAGTCTTGATACTGTTTTCCCTGAGCATCTTTGGGAAACACAGCAACCCTCTCACACTCTACAGCTGATCTCTCTACAAGGCATTTGTATTCAGGTGTGTCTGCTCTGGGATTGGTGACAGATAAAAGCAGGCTGAACGTATCAAATCTCAAGCACTATGAATTAGTCTGCTTACAACTTTCCCCCAAGAAAGGAACAAGCAAAGCAGATTGTTCCCATGGGAATCTGCTCCAAACTTCATTTTCTCTTTACGAAAGATAAGGACTTAGCTATTTGCACACACTGTAAATTATATCTGCCCCTATCTGTCTTGAATGCTGATATTTAATTTTACTCTGCTGAAAACGTTTGGATTGGAGGACACATCAGACCAAAAAGTAGAGCAGGTAGAAAAAGAAAGGCTGGTTTGGTACTCTGTGCCTTTAGAGTTTGCCTACTATAGGAACAGACTGTACAGATATACTCAGCCAAGAGCAGTTCTGGGATTGACAGGAATGCAATTCTCTCCAGTGCACTTAACTTCCTAATACACATCAGTAGTTTCTGATGGACCTCACAGCAAATGCACTGGCTGAAAAGAATCTGAGGTTAAAGTGACTGTCAATCATAAAGCTTTAATGAAAATAGCTTTATTTAAGTGATAAGTAATAGCTGCTGAAGACTTGCAATCAAATTACTGAAGGGATGTAAATTCTTAGAAAGATACTGGGTGAGGGTGTTAAACTTTTTCTCAGCAAAAATACAGGTTGGAAATTAGACCTACTAGCTCTAGAATTATAGTGACCAAGAACAAATTCAATCTGCTAACATCAAAACATGCCTCCTTTATAATGAAAAGTGATTTTCAAAACATAGTAGGTCAGAAGTATATTAATCCACTTAAGGTTAATTAAAACTGTAAATACTTTGGCATGTCAATTTTATATCCAGCTTGACACAGTAAGTAATACTTAGCAAAGTCACAATTGCGCCTATAATAACATCCAGGTTTAATACAAGCAACGTTATTTAAACAGCTTTTATAGTTTATCCTCCTGAATAGCACATACTAAAATAACATGTTCTTTCCTAACATGTTGGAGGTTAACTTCAATTTTTTTTGGTAAAAATTCCAATATTCTCATGGATGCAATTTTGCAGTCTTTAAATGAAGCCAAATAAACATTTACCTCATTTTGTGGACTTGTTTTTAATTTAAGGAAAACCAGCAATGTGGTCTCTTTCCTTACTGTGAAAAGTACAAAGGAGTATGCTGAATCTCTGGTAATCAGGCCTTGGAACACAGCACAGCTCTTCCTTCAAAGGTACCTTAAGTTTGGTCTGATTTTTAAAAAATCTTCCTCTTCCTTGATTTTGGCTCTACTGTAACTGTGCAAACTCAGACCAGTAAACAAGTATAAAATACAAATTTCTTACACTAGAGCAGAAAATAGGAAGAAAGTACTTTAAAGCAGATGGTAATTAACCTTTCTGCCTTTTGAAAGGGACTTTGTGAAGGTATGGTTTTTAGTGTTTTAGAAAGTAGAAAGCCTGCAAGCTTTAACTTCAAGGTTAGTTCACTTTTTTTTTTTAAGCATACAAACTTCTACGGTCATTTCAGTAACTGAAGTTTTCAGAGAATTGGAAAATGCAAGTAAAAGGTCCTTTCATACCTCTGGAGCCAGATTTGGCCTTCTGCTGATAGAAAAGTGTGGTCTGTAGGTCACTTTAGGAGAAGGTTCTTGGGCATCATCTCTTTTCCCCCTTTTCACTCAGCTACAAGTCTTTTTTTCTTTTTCTAAAATAAGCTGCTGATTAAAACTCTAGTGCGTAGTTCTTGAGCTGCTGTTTTCCATAGTCCTTCAGTGCATTTTACTTGATTAACTATTCATGAAACAACAGATTTGTTGCTTAGCTGAGCAGCTGACCAAATACACTGAAAGGAAGAAAGAATGCTGCAGTATCTGATGTGCAACAAGCTAGAAAGAAGAATCTGGAAGCTGTCTCCCACTAACCACTGCCTTCAGAAATTTAGTGAAGAGGGTTATGAGCACTTGGAAACTTATTACATGCTAGAAGACTGGCACTCTAGTAATGCCATTAATACTCTAGCAGGCCATGAAAAGTGACACCTCACTTTGCTTCTTGGCTCCTACTGAGTAATGGATGACAGCAGGGCATGTAGTACCTTGTGCAATTGCACTTGTCCTCAGAGGCATCAGCACTTTGATAGCAAGATACTGATAATTGCCCAAGTTCAGCCACTATAAGAGTGAGGTTCAGCAGCAGCATCTTGCAAGTAAAGCCATTAAAAAATGGCACGATTACAGAAAGTATGTCAAAAAATCTGTCATGCCATGCATGTTTTGCCTGCAGCAAATTGTCTGGTGCTTCTTACATAAGGATAGGTACAAGTAACTGTGCTGGTCATGCCTGCTACAGTATGGGAGTAAATGATAAAGGAAATTATTTCAGCTGCTTCTGCAGGAGAGTGCTACAGTATTTTAAAACAGGGATTAAGAATGGAATCCAGAGACCTACTGTTTCAAAGTGCATGGAAATACTTAATTTCTTTTAAAAGCAAGTCCATTAAGGAAGCCTAGCCTCAGACCACGGAGCTGTATGAGCCCTCATCTATTTGCCAGGATTGCAGAGCAACTGAGGTGCTTGCCTGACTTGTGCTTGCCTTGTAGAGCCATGAGCCATGCTGCTTCTTTGCTAATCACAGACTCGGGAAGTCCTCCCACAGTTTCTGGACTGCCTGCCATGGACTTCAAGCTGAGGCATGACCAGACTGGTACAACTCATTTCCTGGCATGGCTATCCACTAAGTAAATAGTGGAGTGAAGTTATGTGAGATGGCTGAGCTGATCTCAGTTCAGCTGAGCTGATCAACAGTTCCCTGCTGTTGAAAGGCATAATGCTACTTCACACAATTGTTGTGGGGAAGGGGAGAACAGGACTGCTAGTCAGCACCAACAAGCAGAGCAGCTGGTCACTTAAAAAACCTAAAAACTACCTGATATTTTGAGAAAAAGGACAAGCATGGTAGATAAATCAGTGTATATATAAAGCACCCATTTATCTACCATTGCCAGCTCCTGCCAGTCAGTAATGCACTGGGTCAGGGAGAAATCCTACTAAGATTAGAATTTGAGTTGTGTTTGACACCACAGTAATAACAGGATCACTCTTACAGGAATCCCACTCTGCAGCCTCCTTCAGTATGCTGAAGGAGAATGGTGAAAAGCAAAACTCAGTTTGCATTCCTGCTCTGAGGGTGAAATAAGCTAGGTGGTTAAAATACTTGTCTACTGTTACTTCAATCATCCCATTCTTTTAAAATAGACTGAAATCTTGACATCCATCAGAATGCACTATAAGCACAGCAGGAAAGTAGCATCATTTCTAGATCAGTCTGTTCTTGTGCTTATCAGCACTGTCAACGTACAGTGGAGAAAACAAGCAGTGGTCAAGACCACCTTGTTATCTTCCTTAGTAACTAACAAACCTGTTAACAGCAAGAGGAGACCTGACTACCCACAGTATTTTTAAGTTTGAAAGAACCACCAGATTTTTCACTTGCATTAGAAAAGGGTAAGTTGCAAAGTTGCTGGTTGGGTTCTCATTACCATATGCCAAGCAATTTGTGCTGGTTCATGATGCACTGAAAGCAAGGATGCTTCTTAGGAAGATTTACTCTCAGAGGGAAGAGGGGAAAGCTCCAGCTGCTTGACTTTAGAGTATACAAACAGTCACACATATTTGCAATCCCCACTGAGTAAGGGTCTGATTGTACTGGAACTCTGTTACACTGAAAAGTCAATCCATCAAACAAGCTAATAAACAGAAACATCAAAGGTAGCTGGGTTACAAGTGCAAAATAATTAAAACCTCCCGTGTTTTCAATTGCTATGAAACTGATGTTTTCTAGACCCTGGTGAGCATTCAAACAAATTGTTTTACCATTATCATAAGCTGAGGGGGGCAGGGAGTTTAAGTTAGCAATTCTCCAGCAGGAGATGGGCTGTGGGTGAGGCTAGAGATTCTCAGCCTCAGTGAGCATCTAAGCCACTCACATTAGGTACCCACTTGCCTTTGAAGTCGGAAAGTGTTGACTTCAATATTTGTGTCAAGGTAAAATGATAAATAATTTGTACTAGCTATAGATAATAGGCAAGAGTACATCTGTTAACATAGAAAATTATTTTGCACCTCTGTCATACTAGTCAATTCCCTCAGGTTTTCTCCACCGAGTGGATTGTCTGCTATAACGTTACTTAGCGTTGCCCAAATACAACCTTTCATGGAAACAGCAGGGGAATGAATCTGCCACTGAAACTCACTGAATGGAGATGCTCAGCTTTGCATTGTACAAAGCAGCTCTCTTATTATCACCCATTAATACATGCTTCTTCCTCACTATGTCCGAAAAGGATTAAAGTAAAACCTGTCTTGATTTGTTACAGGAAAACATTAGATTCTAGGAATTAGTTTTCTCATTACTGTAATCCTAACTATGCCTGTAGGAACAGTTTATCTGGATGAAGTTTGGGCATAGCTCCAATTCATAGGTTCTATTCAAACTCTTTGTGCTGAGTTTGCAATGACACACAAGTAAAACTTGCATGCTGCATATGCCTGCTCAGTGCCATTCCTGGTGAGCATTAGCAAGGGTTTTGTTACCAATTTTGTACAAACCCGAGTCATCTGCTGCTGCACCCCCTGCAGTGTCTCCACAGTCCCCAGCCAAGACTGTTACTACGGACTGTTGTGTGTATCAGTGACACACACACATCTTCTGGAACCCTGTAGCTGCTGCCTGCCTTGTGTTTGTGCCACGTAAGTCAACAAGACCTGCAGAAGTGAAAAATTTGGCAGTGTACTTAGAGGCTGTTGTGTCTGGGCTCTACCACTGACTGCACCTGACACCTGTATTGCCCAGATCTCTAATGCACTGGTGCTTCCATCCAGTGTATTTAATTCCTGCTTCTGCATCACTGCATTAACCATGCAGGAAACAGGCTCCTAAATTTAAATTATCTTCTTAGTTACAGTGGGCATTGGGTTACACACACACACACCCCCCACAAACCTGCTGCCCTGAAAGGATGGGGAATATTCGTCCTTGGAGATGTTCAAGACCTGACTGGACACAGCACTGATCTGGTTAGACCCATCAGACCCACTCTGGGCAGGATTTGGCTAGATGACTTCTGGACCTCTCTTCCAACCTAAATTATCCATCATTCTATTGCAGTCACTACTAGAAAATCCCATGTCATGAAAAATGGGAAATCTGAGTCTCTACTCTGACCAGTTTCACATACAGCTGCTCAAACTCAGTGTTGCCCAGGCCACTGAGGACAGTGCTGAAAATGGCAGGCCATGATGTATCCATGAGTAGATTTGGGTGACACAAGACTAGCATTCACCAGGCTACAGAGAGTGCAGCTGCTCCCCAGTGATAAAGACAGGGTGCAGAACAGTCAAATTTGATTTTGTTCTCGTGTTCTCTTTGTATGAATGAAGATTCACATGGGACAGTGAGAATAATGCCTTGTCACAGAGGTTTAGTCCCTAGAGGTCATCAGACTTGCCACCCAGATGCAACCCTCCATACTCCCCACACCTTTCCAGCCCTCAAGTAAAAGAAGAAAAAAACAAAGAGATGAAAAGCCTCAGAAATCTGTGATGTAGAGTTAGGGAAAGCTCAGAGACATTGCAAAATGCCAGGGGAAGGTAAGAAGCAGGCCATACATAGCAATGGAGAAAAAAGCAATTGCACCTGTGCTTCCACCCCAACCCCCTGCTAATGTCATCAGAGGCAAAGGCATCTTCATGCAGTATCAAGTAATGTACTTGCAAGGTAAAGTGGAAAGTCAGTGCTGCCAGGACTAAACACAAATCTTGTTTCACATTTCTTTTTTAACTATGTCTATTTTCAGATTTAAGAAGGAAACAAGGGGCAGGGGGGAATTTCCTTATCTCTCAATACACTAACTTGGTGTCTAAGGGAATTCTTAGCCTGTACATCTATTCCACTAACCAGAAGTTAGCAAGCAGAGTCAGTGTTCAAATCTTCTCTTCAAAGTGCATTTCTCAAATCCAGAATTGTTTCTTCTCCATCCTCATGGTCTCTAGAAATTTAGCCAGTGCCAAACCAGTGCTGCTTTCCTTGCCTGGCTTGCAATGGTCTTCTGGAACACATTTCTCAGCTCATTAGCATCCTTCTAAATTCTGGGTCAAGCAAGTTTAATTTCAATTTCTATCTACTTTATGTTTGTCTCCTGCTAATTCTAGCGTTTTTCTGCATGCTTTCCTAAGTTTGCCTTTGAACTTGAAATAAGTGCACCTGCAGCTCTCAATGAAGATTACCAGTCTTTCATACTATGGTAATGATATTGCCTTAGTCTTAACCAGGAATGAATCATTTAATGGCCCCTAAAATTGCCTGTTTTGTTTTTGTGTTTACAACACAATTGTTCGGTGATCACTCAGTGCACCCTCTATTCCTTGCCTCTATCATCTCCAAAAAGCACTCATTCATACAAAATTGAACAGCTTCAACTAGAAAGCTTGGGAAAGAAACACATGAGAATAACCAAGTATTTTATCTTAATGAGGACACTCATCTCAAATATTCCAGGGAACTCAAAGCTTGTCTGAAATAAGCAGAGTAGGAGCTACATTTAACTGTGTTGCTCTGTTTCTTAGCAGAAAGGCACCCAAATCAGGTCAGCCATAGCTCCAGGAGGTATTTCCCTTCTGAAAAGTCCAAGGAAAAACAGGCACCTCCCTCCATCTCATAATTAACAGACTAAACATTTTGATAGCATGTTGCATAACCTAGGCAGATCTCTACTCAGTGTGCTGGCTTCACTCCCTGTCTCACTCCTCAGACCCCCTTCTGCCTGGTACAGGACACCTAGACAGCTCACTTAGAGCCTCACATGCCTCTTACGGGGGAATAGCAGCCAGCAGAATTTTTATCAGCCTTCACCTACTCCCAAAGACACCTCAAATAACACATTTTAAGCTTCATAAATCTGATTTCTATGTTTAAACTGTTTCTATAGAAAATTCATGACTACCTCCAGGCATGCTGCCTTTAGAAGTTAGACATCACTCCAAGCCAGTTGCAGAGAGAATAGAGGTCCAGCCTCAACATATCTGACACATAATTCAGATTGAAAAAAATTACCTGTGTGTCTTGCCCAGACTCTCCTTTGGCTCCTGGAGGAATATAAGAGCAAAATGCAGGTCCCAGCCCAATGCCAGCTGAGCAGCTTAACGCTGAGTACTTTGGTGCAGTTCCCCCTTTTCCCTCCTCACACTTGCATCCACTTAACTGATACCTCCTGCCCTACCTTTGTCAAAAACATGACACTCACCCTAACTGACAGTAAGTAGTGCTAATTAGTTAATGCAGAGGATCCTCAGAGAACGGACACACGCCCTCTTCCTATTTGCTTAGATACACCTTATAAAGAGGAATCCATGGTGGCTGTTAAATGTAAGGATGACAGCCCTGGCTCAGGGTGTCAGTGCATCAGAAGTAACTGAGGGCCCTGAGAGTGTTTTGGGAGAGGACCACCATGCAATCCCCTGTTCTTGCATTTTTCCCTAGACACTTGGTGTAGGTCATTGACAGAAACTGGCTAATGGGCTTTGTGGCTCTTGTATCTGATCAGATGCACAGAGGAACTCTACCGCTGGAGGGTTTTCTTGGATTTTTTTGTTTACTTGGCAAACATCTCCCACAGATATTTTGCAGGGAAGATGAAAGGGTTTATGCAGATCGAAGGTAGAAAAATAGTGGGTTTTTTCCATGTATTTTCCACATACTTTCCTCGCTGTTTCCACAAATTTGGTGTTTTGGGCATGGTGTCCTGAGAATGAGAGAACTGGAGATGATGTAACTCTAGCTGATGTAGTTATTGTTTAGGGGCTGTTTACTCATGGGCTTCATGGAAACTCAGAAAATACTTGCCCAGAACGCAAGTGGTGCAATAAATTAGTGGAAATATACACTTCATGACACTGGGTGGTTTTTAAAGTCACCTTTAACATGGCAGATAACTTTTTTTGGTAAACTTTAATGTAATTAATAATACTGATTTAGCCACATCTGCATTTCTTTGAAGTCTAATGCTTCAGCACTCTTGCAATTACTTCTCCAGATGAGTTCTAGGGGCCTTGGCAATTGCTTGCTGCTGCTATTTTGATCCCATGCCCTAGGAGTATAAACTCAGTTATAGAAACTCCATCTGAGTCCATTTAATGAACTACATGAATCAGAGACCTGCAATAAAGCCCAATTAGAAATGAGTGCACAGGGAATATTGATCTCCTTAAAACCTTTTACAGCTTTCAGGATCTGCCTGGTCACTCATCACTGCAGCAGGCATCCGGCCCTTCCTGCTAGTTCTCTTTCCCTTGCTTGCTAGGATTATGGTCAGATTAAGATGTGATTGAACAGATCAGATGGTGCGGACCCTGGGGTATGAGGGAGAGCCTCCAAATAACCCTTCTCACACATGTTCACAAGTCCTCTGAGTCAGGTTGTATTACTAACTCAGAGGGAATTTCTACAACAGTGCTTGCTTCTCCTCGGAGCAACACCAAAAAAACCCTCTGAGATTTTATCATCCTTTTTACTAATGAACATGGTGTCTGGAGGCTCTGAGTTTACCAATGACAGCATTACCATGCACAGCACACCCATGAAAGGGTCCTGTGAACTCCCCTCACTCAAGACCTTCAGCCTTGTTTGCAGTGTATTGTAGGATAAGAACCCCTGTGGTAATGAAGCACACATTATTCAAATGAGACATTTGAATAAATTTAAGAAGTGTGCATTAAGAGGGATCTGAGGCATCCTAGCCAAAACACTACTTAAAGTCAGATGATTTCAGACTGTTTTCCAGGCTGCACCCCAGATGATGTATGGTGTCCAGAAGCCCATGTCCAAAGGGTGGCGGTGGGATTTGAATCGTTTGGATCATTAGATTTTTGGAATTATAAAAGTCTCTGTTCAGTTGTTGTCCAAAGCTGGATGCATCTCAGATATGCACATTTCAGCCTTCACAATTCAGGATCTGCTTCAACACCCACACAGAAGCACTCTAGTCTCAGCTATGTTCAGACCACCTGCATGAGTAAGTGCTAAGGGAACCCAGAAACAAAGTGTTCCTCCATTTTGCTTGATTCGATAAGCCTTCTCCAAACACAGCCATTGCAAATAAACAGAAAGACCAGAGTCACAGCTTTCTCTATTTCACTAAGCTGTATAGGCTTGTCTGGGACTGGCAAGAGGGATTAGAGAACAAAACACTGAGTATCTTATAATGAGACTTTTTAAAAATCCTTGGTATGAAATATCTGAGGATGACCTGCACCAGAGGGAAAGTAATTACCATTTTCTAGTAGCAGCTGGAGTATTTACAGGAAGATCTTGCATTCCAGGCACTGTTTATGAGCTTGAAATTAAATAGTTGCTGAATAAAAATGCAAATTCCTGAAGCAATCTCGGGCTTCAGGCCTTGCTCCAGAGACTGAAAGCTCTTCAACCACTACGTTAGAATTATACACCCTTTGTTCAAACCAAGCTTTATTATCACGTGAAGTCCAAAGTGGAACAGCTTTAGCAGGCAGAGCTAAGAACAGCTGCACCTTCAGAAACCCCGGTTTCCCAAAGAGTCTGTTCCTTCTCTGAGATATTGCATTGGTACAATGGGAGTGATTCCCAACAGCCATTTGAGGTACAATGAGCAGCCCTCTCCTATGGATTTCCCCCGGCAGGACTCTCTGCTCAGGGTGGGAAAGCCACCGCACAAGCCTTGTGGCAGCCCTGGGCGATTCACAGCTCAGCACGTGCTACCGATGTCCCTGGGCAAAGGGGCTCCAGCTGTGCTGGCAGCTGCTGGTCCTGCCAAGGGCTCTTGGATCCTGCAGGCAGCCACCAGTGACCCAGCTGTGTCCTGTTCTAACCTGGGAAAGAGAAGCTGCAAGGACAGGTAGAAGCTAACTTTTCTACAACCCTGCTGCTCTGGGCTAAGTTAATCTCTGATTTGGGCACCTGGCTTACACTGGTGCCAGGCTGGTGTAGTTCACTGGCACTATTTATTTTTATTTTTACTAAGATCAAAATCAAACTGGGAGGGGAGAAATGGAAGAGTTTCCAAGAAATATAAGCCTCTTCACTCTCAGGACAAAGGATTTGTGCTCTAGAGGTTTTCTCAGATTCTTCAGCATAAACTCAGTACCTGACAAACTCCTGCCATGAAAGTTTAGGGTGATGTGTGACACATTAAATGTTGCTAATGAGCATCAGGTGTTTCCAGGGAAAAATGGCTCCTCGTCTTAGATATGGTAATTATTTTAAAGATCTATTTAGCATTTAGATTGCTTGAGGGGAAAAGAGCTTGGAAGAGTTGATTGCCTTGAAAAATGCTCCGGTACCAAGTGGGTCTCTTTGAACATTGCTTTCATCTCCTCAGAAAGAAAGCAGAGGTGACACTGCAGCTTGGGATAATTAGAGGGACTTTGACATCATTGGTTGTCCTTGTAAACAGCGCTATAACGCGCAGCCTACAGTTAAAGAACCGTTTAAGAGAGATAAAATACAGAAGATTGAACAATCTGCACTGAAGCCTTGAGAGGAGCTGTGAAAGAACCACCCTGAACATTCGCACTCCGTAATTCCACCCCAAGCTGAAGACCACTTGGTAGCTTTTAGACTTAGCTACATCTGTTCCATTTTTAATTCCCCATTTCCATCAACATCATCAGCTCTCACACGCTGAGTGTTTTACACTAAACAAAACTCCTGGAGGTACAGGCTCCATGAAAATCCCAGATACGGCAGGAGGTAAGAGCCAGGAACCCGACTCCCCTGTGGCCGCTGAATATCTCCACCCCCAGTCAGGCTGCACTGTGCTAGCCTGTGCCAGTAAGCCTGGTCTAGGGCATGGATTAAAACTACTCAGGCCAAAAGGACAAAGCAGCCTGCAAGCCTAATACATCAGGCTGAGCAAACCTAGCAATTCCTGTAGTAGAGAATAAGTCTCTACTACAATTTGCTACTTTTCCTCAAAAACCTGAGAAATGGCCTGAAGAAAATGACTTCTGCCTCAAATAGACCCGTCCACGCCTGAGTCACTGAGTCACCACCGGCATGCCCCACGCCCTGCAGCACGCTGAGCAGCAGAGGCAGTCCAGGTGACAAGCCAACATAGTCAAGTCTTCATCTACAGCTGTACTAAGATGCTCTTAATGGGCAGAAGTATCAGTGTATTAAGCACTATTGCAGATTAACAACTCGAGACAGGTAGGGTGTTTCAGAAGGGAACTGATGCTGGACACTGAGGGAGGATCTGTACGGAGCATCCCCTGATCACTGCCAGTACAGGAGGCAGACCCTATTCAAGCATTTGCTGTATTTCTCTCCTTCCTAGTAGTCCCTTCAAGATTTATATTACCAGTTTCCCTGTGCCTGCTGCTGAAGAAATACCAAGCAGGATAACCACCACTCTGCCCTCTAGCTCTCAATCTCACATCTGCCTTTGTCCAGCTCTTTATTGCTGCTTCTGCCACAAAGCCAAGTGAATGCCCAGCAGCATTCCCTCAGCCATTCACATTTCTTAAAGCCAATAATGGTAAAATTCACAAATAGAAATTTAGTCCAAGCAGGAACAATTCAGACCAAGTCTGCTTCCCAAATCTGACAAGTGTATGCACTAATGAATAACATCCACACAATGCTGCAAAACGAGAAAGAAAAATGCAGCACTGAGGAGAAAGCCCAATGTCAATTTCTGCTAAGAAAAATGTTTCTCTGTTCAGTCTCCTCACTCATAAAATTTGCTTAAAGACCAGAAAGGAGGAATGCAGATGTAAGTGAAGGTGATAGCAGAACACACAAGGACTAAATAGAGCAAGAATTTCATCCTTGGGCAGGCAAGGCCATAGGTGTAGGTGCACACACCGCAAGGGGATCAGGACAGGCAAAATGCCCCAGCAGCAGCACGGTGGCCCCAGCAGCTTGCACAGCGCAGCCTGAGCTCCAGGCAGTGCCAGCTGCAGTGCAAGTAAGTGCTGAGCCTGGTGCCTGAGGGAGAGCTTCCTTTTTTCATGCTGCACCACAAGCACAGAGAACTCAGACACTGATCAAGAAAGGAAAAAAGTCAACGAAGAACTAAATGACTCACAGGAGAAGCTTTATTAGGAAACACCAATAACAAAAATGGGTCCTATTTGCTTTTCCAAGATGGCTGAATTCAAGTTCACTTCATGTTGCTGTACTGGAATGATGCAACTGGTTTGCAGTCACTGAGGATGACAGCTGACAGCAGAACACATTCCTTTTGCTCTGCCCCTTGGTAAGATGAGGCAAAACTCAGAATTAACTGTCCCTATTTATGTTCCCCCCACTGAACTTCCAGCTGCAGTACTGATGGTTCTTGAGTTTATTTTAAAAGGGAAGGAATCACTGAGATGAGGGGTGGAAAAGATCTAGTTCAGTCCTGGCCAGCCTTGGACTGTCTGATCCTCACTGAGATCCAGAGAAACAAGACTCAAGAAACAATGTTCAGAGACAGCAAGGAGAGAAGCAGGTGGATGCAAGACTGGGCTGGGACATCCGCCTCAGCTCACCCCAGTGCCCCAGTTTCTGCTGCAGCCTGAGATACAGACACCCTCACACCAGCGCACCCTGCTGCTAGTGGCATAGCATCTCTTCAGAAAGTCACAGTCTGAGCATGTTCTTCCAAGTCCTGGCTGGCTGGCACAGGCCAAGCTGTCTCCTGAAATGGAAATGGGACAGCTTGCAGAAGGGCTGGGGGCAGCTGACTCTAGAAACAAGAGACAGGCCTGTGTTGTCCCCAGAACCTGACCCAACAGTCTTGTCCTAGAAACACCCCCAGCCATTACAGGAAGAGTCCTACTCCATTCACACCTCTTTCTTCTTCACCCTGCTGCTCTACTACTAATTGGGTTGAAAGGCACCCATCAAGCTTCTTCCCATTTTTCCTACGATGGAAACTATAGCCATATTTGATATGTCCTCATACCTATTTCAGCACTTCCCCTTCCACTGCTTTTCTGCTTGCCACAGCACTGGGAACAACACTGCATCTCTTCAGCAAGGGTGAAACGCAAGCCATCCCCTTCAAAACATACCAGCATTGACACCATTTCTGGTTTGCCCTCATTATATGTTGGGAGGACTGGGAACCAAGCCGTTTTGGTGGGTAAAGAAATTCACACAAACTCTAATGAACTATAAAATATGTCATCTCTTCAAATAAACTGTTCTGCATACTTTGGATGCAGCTGTCCCACTTTGAAACTGTTGTGGGTGCTTCCAAAACACAGCTATACTGCAGGGCCAGCTCTGGTCACCGAGCTGTTGAAGGGAAGCCAACAGCAGACAGCAGCAGGTGTACAGGTTAGAACTAAACAACCACCAGGAGACCCCACGGCAGACCCAAGGGGCAGTGACATGAAATGCCAGGGCAAGAGGGGAAAAGGGACCTCAAGAGCTGGGATGAAGCCCGGGAGAGCTCACAATCACCCCGGCAGGCAACAGCTACCGTGCTTACAAGGAGCTCAGGCTGCTTGAGAAGGGCATATTGAGATCCACCCATCACCTGAGACTGAGATGGGGAAGGGTAAAGCAGCCCTGCATTCTTGAACACAAAATTCAGGAAGAAGAGCCATTGGGAAAAGAAAGTAGACAGACCTGGAGGTGCGGAGGGATTCACAGGTGGCCTTTTGTGTCAGTAAACCCATTTTGTTCACTTTATGCTCATGAATTTGTGCCTCCCCCAGGCACTGGCCAGCTCATCACTCAGTGCACCGCTGCTGTTGCTACTGCCAAGCTCAGTTCTACTGCAGACAATGGTAAGCTGTACTAGTTTCCATGGAAATCAAAGAGAGAGAAGCTGGTTTCCACCAAAATCACATTAAAAACACAATTTTGTCCCAAGTGGATTATTTTGTTATCTATTCTCTCATTCTTTTTTTTCCACCATGCAGTACAGATGAAGCAGAATTTATTTTAATGACTCAGATTTGTAAAGGACAAGTTTCATCAATAAGTCAAGCAGAAGCTGCTATTTCCATTCAGATGGGATGTCTCAAAAAAAAGGCAAGCCTGAACACTTACCAGTGTCATTTTCAGCGAAGAAATACTACCTCGTTCTGGGCTGATTTTAGTGACTGGTCAGTCACTGGTGACATTTAAGCAACATTTTTCAAACAGATGCAGATCAGTCAAAAAAGCAAAAGATTGTTCACTTCCCTCCTGTCCCCAGGCATCCCTTTCCCAGTGGCTCCTTTGCAACATGCCACAGCGACGAAGCATTTTTTAACACAGCTCTGGACTGTATCACAGCTGTTTGCAAAACGCCTTACAGAAACAAAGCCCTAGAAATGGGGATGGCTGCTACCTTGCACCCCAGCTGGGAGAGTGATGGAAGGGCAATGCCTCCTGTCCACACACGAGCACAGAGTTCTCCACTGGAGAAGCAGAGCCCGAAGCCCAGCATGCTGCAAATATCCTGTTTATTTTCACAGGACACTGTACTGATGATTTTTTGCTACTATAGCAGCAAAACAAACACACTGAAAACAAGTTTTGTTTCAGGTAGATGTAAACATCTAATTTCAATATTTGCAGTTCTTCAGGGCTTCTCTGGTTCTGTTTAGAGTTCTCACAAGCCATGATGAAGGAATGAATCTTAGGCCCCCTAAAAGGGAGGGACACAGGAGGACTTCAGCTCCTGTCTGAACACTCACCAAGCAGTAGAGACCAAAAGAGAAAGGATGCAGGCAGCACATTAGGATGCTTGCTCAAAGGAAGAGCAGCAGTCAGGTTTCCAGATGCTTCTGAACTTAGAATGTACTTCTGAAATGCTGAAGAAGTCCAGTTAGAGGGCTAGAGTTATCCCCTTCCACACACCCTGCAGCACAACAGCAGAGGGTCTTGAGAATTAAGAGACGTTCCCATAAGGTCTCTGTATCAAGCAAATCCCTTTTAACAAACTGCAGAAAAAGAGGGTCCCTTAGCACCTAGATTTGTTACTGACTGTAGCCTGGAGAATACCTCTGTTTCTAAGAAAATAATCTGCTTTGTGAGTTCTCAAATAAAGTATTTGAGTATTTAAAAAAACCCAACAAACAAACAAGCAACAAATCCAAACAGCACTTGATTTTCCTTTTTAGATAAAGCATCTACTGAATTTGACCCAGCTGTATGACTACTGTGGACATGGTGTTTCTATGTTTTCAGCCTCCAGCAGAGAAATTACTCCCCTATAATTTTTCCCACCCTAGGTTCTAGTCCCTTTTGAGGCACCTGTTTCTTCTCCAAACTCTTCTCTACCTTATGTATATGTCAGACCACTGCATGTCTGATCCTATCCTCCTCAGAGGATAACCTATCCCTCATCCATTCCTCCTTCCCTCCCAACCCCCCCCAGTCTGGCTCTTCAGAAGATTAGAACCCTATCATTTTCCTAGGTAGGCCTAATAAAATCTTCCCAGCCATTAGAGCCTGAGAACCTCCTGGTTTCTAGGGCATTTTGGTGGGCATCACTCAGGGTATGCATGGCAGGGCTCCAAGGATACAGCCCAACTGTGTCCTGCTACAAGAGCAGCACTGAGGGAGAAAGCCCCAATTCTTCTCCGCAGCACTCAAAAATCAGGGAGCATGGATAAGCATTGGTTTCCCCTCACACCAGCTGACTTCCAGCACACCTTCACCCTCCTTCCCTAGACAGAAGCTCTGGCACAGCTGCTTTTTGTAGAGGCAGACCCAGCTGATCATAGTTTGAAAAAGCCTCTGCCAGGTGAACTGGCAGGCTGTTAATCCTTGATTTTAAACCCAAAGTCTCCAAATTGATGCTGCTGGCTGGGCTTTCTTTTTTTCTCTCTTTTTTTCCTCTCTTTTCTTTTTTCTTTCTCTCTGTTTCTCCTTTTTGTTTTAAATAATACAAGGTTAGAAAAGCTTACCAGCCTCCTTGGGGAGTCACAATATTTGAAGCTCAGCAATGCACATGCTAGGAGACATCTGTGGGTGGTGATGCTTCTTTGCCCTCAAGCCAGAAGCAGAAGAAAGGTCTTTGGGAGGCTTATGTAAAAAACAGGCAGGCTGCTAGCTTAAGGAAAATATCAAGGCAGGAGTAACAGGAAGAATTAATTCCCCACAACCCCAGCTATTTCTTTCAGCACCTAAGTCAGCCCATTAACTGCCAGCAATGATACTTGTCTCCCTATCCAGCTGAGAAGGACTTTTTCAGTCCTTTTCAACTGGTACACCATTGTTTCCTAGAAGCATCTCTGCCAGCTCCAGCAGTATCCCTCCTGAGGCAGCTCAGGAACCCATGCAAAGAACTGGGGCATGTATATGTAGGGAACAAACCCAGTGAGAGACAGAGGAGGGGACTGGCAAGAAAGGACTCTCTTTTCCAGCAGAGGAAGCAAAGGGGAATAAGAACAGGCTGAAACGCTTACTTCAAAATGGATTTTATTCCAGGCATTAAACAGATTCTGGCACATGCTTTTTTGAAGAAAAAGGCAAACTAAACCGGGTTCCACATAAATTACATCTGGCAAAGTGCAACTTACAAGTGAGTGGGAAAAATAAATCTTTTGAAATCGATTTCTGTACAACAGTAGATTCAGCTCCTCTTAAATAAACCCCCATTGGTTCACAGCACAGGAAATTACATTGGATGCTCTGATACAATAACAGCTTTCTTTAAAGGTATTACCAATGCAAATGCTCCGTCTTGACAGTCCAGGGGGCTAGACTATTAAGTAAACAGGAAAACAAGGGTGAGCAGCTGCTTGTTCTGACTGTTAAAAATAGTCAGTTTGCTTGAAAAAATCCTAGGAGACACCTGTTAGAAAACATGGCACTGCATGGACCTTGGGGAAGAAAGCAGAGATAACGTTGTTCTTCCTTCCCTTCAATGCAAGGGAAATGGAGACTATGCTAATAATGAGTTTGAACAAGACTTTGTTTATTCCGAGAAGTTCAGTTTGCCCACACTTGACAGCAGCCTTTTGTAACGTACCTCCTTTTCAGCAACTGCTAAAATACATTGGAAACCAATGGCTTCCAAAAGAGGATGTGTGGGGAGATCTATGTTGAGCTAAAGCAATGCTTTAGCTGACAGAAGAGTGAGCAGTTGGAGGTGACCTCAGGAGAACATGTCCAAAACCAGGCAGAATTAAAAAATTAAACTTTAAACTCCAAACTCCACAAGCAATTTGAGTTATTGACATCTAGCATATGCCCACCTTTGCCCATTTCCTCCCCCAGGCCAGGGCACCTGAAGAAGGAGAGCGTCCACTCTTCAGCTGCCCCAGCTTACAGCCCAAGCAGGGTGCCAGTTCACACTCTGCCAGGAGAGCAGCACGAAGAGAGGCACAAATCAACACAGCTAGTCCAGGTATGTCTGCTCCAGGAGCAGTCAGCAACCTCCAGCACTGGAGCCAAGCACACAGTCAAGGGCAGCAGTCGTCATGCTGACAAGAGCCCTTTGAATCAGGGCTGGCCCAGAGCTTGGAGACTGTTTATAAGCAGAGCTTCTGTGGTCTGCAGCAGTCAGGAGCATTGCTTGTAGAGGAGCTGGGTCCTGGTCCCAGAGTGGTTATGAAGAAGGAACTGCAAGAAAGCTGCACACACAGAGTGGGAGCAGGGAGGAAGGAGGCAGTACCTGGTGGAGGAGTGAACGTGCTGTTAGCTGCAGCCCATAAGCTGCTGGAGAGTGAAATGGGGAGAGGTCAGATGGTCCACTTGGGCTGTGTTTTGATGAAAATATGTAATCCTTTCACACTTCATTGTACATGGAGCTTACAAACAGTACCTGCTTGGTGGCCCTTCATCTGTCTTTGCATCAACATTTTTCAAGCCAGGTATGTGAGAACTTGATTGTTCCTGTCTCCTATTGCATAATGATGCTATTCTGGAAGGACCATCTCCTGTATATTCTTGTTTAAAAATGCAGTAGCTAATAGGATGGCATCTCTCCCCTCGATGGGTCTGTCTGGCCCGCTCTCTTTCCATTCCTACGCTAGTTTCCTTCCTTCTCTGCCCTCTCCTGACCTCAGTGGTTCCGGCCCAAAGCATGTCTATACAGGGAAAGAGAAATCACTGCAGAGTCAGTGCCCTCATTTCCACACAGAAGAGCAGCTGCACCATGCTGTAAGGATCAAAAGAACTCCCTTGTGAGTTTTCACAGTGCAGGCAGGTCATTCTTCTGGCTAATCAGTGCTGAGGTGGGGATCTGATGTCAAAGTGAAGGGGGAGACAGGAAAAGAGCTCCTGCCACATGATGGATTTAATTTTTTTAAACCAAGAACAAAAAACATTGTCCAGTTTTCACACTAAGCACATGCAATGTATGAAGAACATTATCTGTTCTTCTGTCAACTGTTTGGGCTAATACCAAACTAAGAGAAAGAATTAAAAAGAGATACAAACATGATCAAAAGCAAACAGCTGTTCAGAATCCAAATGAACAACCTGTTTCTTCTACACCAGATCAGAATGGATCCAGGCAAACAATTGCCTAATGAGGGTGGTCCCACCACCTGGTTCCCCTGTCAGTTTCTTGGAAAGGAGGGTTGGTAAACAAAATCCATCTCAAGAGGAAAATTTAACAGATCTAGTTAGGAGAAGGTAAGGTTGTGGGGACTTTATTTATTTGAATAGGTAAGCGTCCCTTGGCAGATTTGAAAACCCACATGCAGCCAGAGCTGACTGGTAACTGGGAGCAGGACTGGGATGCTAGCTAGAGACACCAGTGTCTTTGGTTTTTCCAGAACACAAAGGAGAGGTCTCTCAGGGCAGGCTGGCACTGTGGCAGCATTTGTTCAGGGGCAGTTTCAGCTTCACCAGCTAACCTCTCCCCAGGGTGCTCACTGGGAAGAGAGAGGAGTGTCAAAAATAGAGCAGCCCCAGCCTTTTTGCCTTGTCTTTCTCAAAGAGAGGTGGAAAAGCAGCTAGACAGAGGGGGTGGGTGGTTTGTCATGCCAGGCTGTGTTCACAGGGGCCAGGCAGAGCTGGAGAGACAAACACGAGGACTGTGGCCCTGCCCAGCCAGCAGCAAGTATTCTGCTATGACCTAGGGGCTGTCCCCCTGTGTCTCTCACAGTGGGGATCTGGGTGGGCTCCTGCCACAGGCCTGAGCCATGTGCAGCACCTCTGTCTGTGTGTGCTGCCCACGCAGCTCCATGCACCACCTTCAGTGTGGGCTGCAGTGGGCAGTGGCTGGTAGCACCAGGAAGAGCAGCCAGAAAACTGTCCCAGCTTCCCTAACATCCCAAAGTGTTGGCACCTGTCTCTGACTGGCTCCACCAGAACATGGTACCCTGAACCTGCAGCTTGGGTCACTCTTGGAGGCAGGGCTGGCCTTCCACACATAAAAAAGCTGGAAGGAAGAATTCAACAGGGAATAGTCCCTGAAACAATCCCTGGTTAGGCTCGTAAAACAGATTGTCCCTTTTCAATCTCTGTTCTCAGCATTGCCCAACCTCAGCACATTTGGCTGTAGGGCAGCTACTGTGGGCAGAAGAAGGAATGGGCCCACCAAAAAGAGGTGACAGACCTGCCCCCAAGATCTGCTGGCTCTTACCCAGCTTCTCCACTGATCATGATGACTCTTCTGCCAGTCCTCACTGAGAGACATATGCATAAATGATGCACAGTGTTAGAGCAAAAAGCCAGGGAAGATAAAGAGCTACCAATGTTTGTACAAGCATAGCCTAAGTTGCTGGACTGAAGGTCCTGGACTCTGGATGCAGAGAAAGGAAAGGATGGGGAGAGCTGCAAGGTACTTCTGGTCACTCCAAGTATTGGGCTGGGTCCTCCTCCATCCCTAGGTGCAGCTGTGCACAGGCATCAGCTACAAAGCAGAACTTAAGACAATAGATGGGAAGATTTCTACAACTGTCCTGATCCCTCTCATCCCCAGCTTCTTCTCTGAAAAGCTCAAAAACATCAAGTGCTCAGCTGAAATGGTGGCTTACTGATGGGTACAATGAAAACATTTAGGGTCAGACATACAAAACCATTCCTCCCTTCCTGATCCCCCTCTGTTCCCAAAGTCTCATGCACAAAGAAGCAAGGAGATCTCTGTGCTACCATCATGTTGCTTGTAGCAGCTCCCACTGTTGGCCAGGTACACCTGCTTGACAGGGGTTGGTCACCACTCTTCCAGTCTGGTTTTCCAGGCAGAGACCGCTGACAAAGTGTTGAATGAAACTGCCCTTCATCTTCCACTTCTGTGAGAAGACACAGAAAAAACATGATGTTACTTCCATTCCCCTAAAGAACTGTGACTTCAAGTTGAGGGTAATCTCAAGTAAATTCCAACAACTGGGGGGAATGAAAATCTGGGTATGGACAGCATCTCTAAATCACTGTTTTCCTGTACTAACAATACCTGCAGTTAGGTAGGGTTAGGGTTTAGCTGAATTACAGGGCTGCATATTTAGAAGCATCTAGAAGGCAAATGGCACTAATGGTCACAGCATCAAGCCTTGTCTGAATTCAAGAAGCATTTGGACAATGCTGTCAGGCACATGATGTGACTCTTGGGGTGTCGTGTGAAGGGCCAGGAGTTGGACTCAATGATCCAGATGGGTTTCTTCCAACTCAGCTCATTCTATGGTTGTGTGATTCTATCAACATAAAAATGAGCAAGTAGTGGCATTTTCAAAGCATATTATAGTTACAGTTTCCTTGCCATTCTCTGTCCTGGGCACCCAGATACCTGCCAAAACTTGAAACCCTCCTATGGTTGCTTTCCAATCCATGGAAAGCAAAGCAATGAAATGTCTCCCAACACAGAAAGCAACCTACCCACAGAAAATAAAAAAATCACACTTCCTACTGTTTGACTGGATCTCTCTCTCTTCCATTGTCCCCTCATCTCTTCTTTCATCACAATCAAAAGGTCCCATATACAACCCTTTCCTGAAGGTCCACTTTGGTCATGCTACTTACCAGGAAACAAAAATACATCCTAACCTTGAACTGAAAATTCTGCTGGGAAAGGGCTGTACCTCCCATCCCTGACGGAAACAAACCTGGGAACACTGTGGCTGATAATGAAGAGAAAAAAGTAGAAATGTGTTTGTGGATTTGGGATCTCCCACATGAGGTACTGCCATTCACCTCAAGTGGGGCACAGCTGAGCTCAACAGGTTGAGAAGATTGAGGGGTCCAGGCTCCAGGGATTTTCCCTTCATTCTTTTCAGTCACACAGATGACCCAGTTAGAATTGTGGTCTGGGTGCTCAGTCAGTAAACAGCTCAGGAATATTATGAGGATGTTTTGGCTAACCCATGAGACTGATGAAGGAAAAGAAGCAGTTTGACAACACTGATGGACCTCAAGGGTATTGCAGAAAAGATATGCAAAGGGAATTCTAAAATTTCCTGCAATATCTGGACAATGTCAAAGCCTACAAACATTTTAATTCTTGGGTAGCACAGCAAAAGGACTGCCACATGCTGTGTGGTTTAAGATATTCAGTTATGTTCACATATTGCTGGCAGCTGTTATGTTTCTTGGAGGGAAGGGCAGTTGCAAAGCCCAGAGTAATCTGTTGCTCCTGTATCACATATTTCTTCAAGTCTAAGTACCAGAGGCAGCATCTATTTGCAGTACTGCTAGCCCTGTTTGACAGGATACCACTAAAGGGAGAGCTGTTTGTGCAGCAGGAAGAAGCTGATTTTAACAGAGGAGGGGGCAGAGGAATGCAGTGATGATGGACAGGGAGATACAATGCAGACTTTGCACTACAGTGCCCTCACCAGCTGCTGCAACCCACTGCCTACACAGGTCCCAGAGCCATCTGGCTCCCATCTGGCAGAAGGCTCCCTACGAAGAGCTGAGGAAGAGTTAATACCATAAAGCAGCAGCTGTAATGGCGGAGTGTAAAGGAGGGGGCCTTCTCCCCTGGCAAGCTGCGCTCTGTGCCTAGCTGGTGCCATTGCTGCATGACAGCCTCCCCACCAGTGTCTCCAGTGTCCCAGACACCCCAGTGAGGAGCCTTTTGACCTTCTCCAAAGCCCACCTTCCTCCTTGTCCTCCATTTTCCCACTACCTCTCTGCATTTGTGAATTCCCAGGCTCCACATTCCCCTGTGCATGTGCTAGAGGAAGCTTGCTAGCTGCCTCTCCCACACACCCCACAGCTCACCAAAAGACCCTGCTAAGATTTCAGATGGAGGACAAGGCAATTACCAAGAGACGCTGGTTTTCTTCTTCCCCCTTGCTGTTCAGGAGAAAACTAGCACCACTGGAGGATTGCTCATGTTATTCCTTCAGATGAGAGACCTGCTACTGTGGCACCTGTACATGCTGAGCAGGTACCCACTGTGATGACTGTAGGGAGTCTGCAGCAACAGGCACAGCAGGACACCAACAAACGCTCCCCAGAGCACATCCACTGCTGCTAATGAAATCAATCAGCTTCTCAGTGAGTCACACCACTGGAACGCCCAGCATGTCATGTGCATACACGTTACAGGGAGTCCTCTCTTCTCCTACACCCAGACATTATGACTGGCCTGTACTTGGAAGGAAAGCTTTTGGAAGATACAGGCATTGCACAATCTGAAAAATGTTGGCTTGAAAATCCTCTTTGGTCTCCCTTTCTTGTGCAGATGGAGATAATACAGTTTACTGGTCAGAGTAGGTTTGGAGTGAAGATGGAGGAAGGAAAAAAAGAATCCATATTTTCTTTGAAATATTGTGTCTTGATCATCTTTCCCAGTGTCAACCCAAAATTTCCCCTGCTTTTTTGGAAATCTCTCTCTCCCTCTTTTTTATCTGTAATTTCAAAATACTTTTCGGTGGCTGGATAGAAGCACTCCATGTGCAATTACTAAGAGAAAAGTCAGAAACAGCCAGTCCTCTTCTATCCAATATATACAAGAGCTGAAATTGTTTACACTAGTCTCATTTTTCAGGGTAATCAAAAGTTTTCTTTTAACCCCCAGTAATCCAGGCAGTCCAGGGTTTCTCTCAAAACCCTAACTGTGGAGCAGTGGAATTGGCCAAGCTCAGGAGGCATAGCTGAGAAAGGCAAATTTTGTTCATGAGGACTGAGATGCTTCAAATAGAAATGTATGGAGAGCTGATAACTGGAATAGCCAAGGATGTTGTAAGTTGTAACTGAGTATATTTGCAGTGCCATGGGCAGCCTGAAGCTGGTCTTGAACACTAAATTTTAAGTATATGAGCAGAGACAGAGGATAGAAAAGCTCACACCAGCATCCAGCAAATACTGTCTTCCTTTGAGCACTTACATTTGTAAAACTAAATCACAACTGAGAGAAACTCTTGTCTCCTGAAAACTACTTTCAAGGTATGGCATATTGCCAGTATTGTGTTACCTACTTATTATCATGAAGATGCTGAGTCAGGTGCTTTCAAAATAGACAGGCTTTCACTCTTTTTCTTTTTGGAAACTCTATATAAAGTTGCATTCATCTTCAGGTAATATACACTGAGAAGTAAAGTCGGAAAAATTTCCCAATGGCATACAAAGGGACACAGGATTTCAAACACTTTGTCTCACAAGAAAACTCAGTGTCCTCATTTTCACGCTGAGCTCACATTCCTTCAGAACATTTTAATGAAATATAGCTGTTTAAAAGGATCTCTCAGCATTTCTTGTTCTGTTGGGAAATACTGTGCCAATGTTTCTCATTTTCATTCTCTTGTGTTAGTGTCTGACTCTCACTTTGCCTTCTATTTGTCCTCGCTATAATACAAATTAAAACACCACTCCTACTGTCAGTCAGAGCCAAAAAACAAAGCTGAAGGCAATAATTTATTGCGCATTCAACTAAAAATGCTATTCTCCAAATAATGTTATGGATAACATCCATCTGGTTTGAAATCTAGTTCTGATTATGCAGAATAGCTTTTGGCTGGTCTTCTGCTAGCAGTGCCAGCTGTTGCTGTTGAATGATCAACAGGATCATGTTGCCAAATAGATTTAATTTCTGGTTTCTTTCAACCCAAGGGAGTCTGACAGCACTAAAAATCATCTAAAGTGTGACTATTGTCTCATATCATCCTGCCTGCTAAATTCTGGACTTATTTTGAGGTAATACTCTAGACACAACTCATAATAGTCTAAAGCCTCTGCTAGAGTGTTATCTCTATGTTGGACGGATTGGTGTTAGCACTCAAAATTAACAGCAAAATTATCTGTCCTTGGGACATGCTTAATGCAAAACAGCTGTGTAGCATGGGCACAGCTTCAGTATGTTTGAAAGCAGAAACCAACTTTAGGAGCTGTGTGGTGCTGTCATAATGATCTAACCCTGGGACACTAAAAACCAAAGCTATCACATGTACCATCTTTTGTCAGAAATGTTGCTATTTCATGACTCAGACACAGACATGAAATCTAGATCCAGAAAAACCCAAACATCTTTCATCACAGATCTCTGATGACAGTGACAGGAAAGACGTTCAAAGCTGGACTTTTATTATGCTGCCATCTCCTCTTAGGATATTGTACGTGTGATGCGTGTGGTGCATGTTGGCCAGGCTCACCATCCTCCACTCAGACCACGTACTCAGGGCTCTTGATTGCCATTTCCAGCTCTCCAAAGTAGCTCAGCTCTCCTCCCTCCACCCTCCATTCAGCTTCTCTGATTTTCTGAGAAGCCCACTTGAACTGAGAAGTGGATACACTCGTGCACAGTTTGGAAGCACCGCTCTCCCCCAGCACTTGCACTTTGGGCTGTGAGTATCCATGGGGAGACAGGCAAGTTGTAGGGCAACTGAGAGAATTTGTCCCCTCCAGCTTTGCTCTTTCTTGGAAATCAACCTCTCAAATATCAGGAGGAGAGAGAATGGAATAGTTTACACGATGACTGACTTCTAGCTAATTAAAATCTAATGTCAGTGTTAACAACAATTACTGTTGTGTTTATGGAAGGAAAGAACCATAACAACATTGCCCAGAAACACAACAAACTTGAGCATTGCAAGTAGAATTGGCTTTACAAGTAGAAATCTGAAATGGGAGTTTGGGACTACAAAAAGGACTCCTACATTTCAGAGCATTTCAACCCAAATTACATTAAAAATTCAAATGCATTTCTCCCACTTCACCCCACCTTATCCCTTCAGCCGCAAGGCAGTTTGGAACGGCAGCTGCAATTCAAATCAGTCTCTAATTATTTGAAATGCTTAAAGAAAATCCTTGCTTAGAGTCAGTTGGTTAAATCATCTGCTAGGTCAAGTCCTTGATGTAAGTGCAGTTTGCTCACATAAGGTAATGGAAAACAGCAGCTCACACCCTTAAGTGTGTGTATGTCTTCATAATGAGCCTGTATATAATCAACACATCAAGACTCAATAAACTCTATTCCAGCAGCCTGCTTGTATTACTGTAGATTAATCCCTCTTCTGGCTTCTGATACAGCTTGGACTGCACCCTCCTTGAGGGACCCTTGTCCTTCCGTGACAAGGGAAGCAGGGAAAGACAGCTGATTTTGGCAGCTGCTAGAGTCCTCTCTGCTGTCAGGGAGGAAAATACTGCAAGGCACATAAGGAGAAGCTAAGTGACCTAATTACACAGCAAGGGGGTGAGTGACTGCCAACAAGAAAAAGGAGCAGGCAAGCACAGCCCACCTGGGATACCCTTGCAGACTAATTCAAACTCAGAGTTTTCCCAGTGTATTCATGGTGACAACTCTTCAAGGCATTTCTGCATTAAGCAAACCTCCAGAGGAAAGTCTATACAAGTTTTCCATAAACGGGCAGGACTGGATTTCAGTGCTTTCTTTCAGGAAGAGCTAATTTCAAGGATTCATATAGCATTAAAAAGTACTGGCAAAAGAAGATGCTGCTGAGAACTGGTTAAAGCTGAGCCATCTTCTACCTCTGGGCTATCGAAACAGACGTGTCAGAAAGTACAGAGTCAGCACAGCCTTAGATGACAGAAAGTTTGTTTTCTCTTGGTGTAGAGGGAAGCACAGGAACCAGGAATGAAACAAGTCCAATCTGCTGCCTGCCAGTGTTGTGTTGGTCCTTCCTGTGCTTTGCCCAGTTCTGATACAAAAGCACATCACATCTCTGTTGAGGGCACCTCAACCACTGCAGAGGCCACCTCAACCACTGCAGAGGCCATCCCTTACCTAGTGCTGTAATGATTGACTTGTCCTGACAGATCAGGGATGCACATCTTGGAAACAGCGTAAGTCAAAGAGCTGCACTTTGTTGGGAACATTGCTGCTGTGTATTTTGCCTCTAGGGAGCAGTTCAGGTGGCACATACGGTGCTTTATGTCAGTCAGTATTTCTTAACTGAGTTGCACGCACTCAGTTTTGAAGGTCTGCTCACATATCCAAAGACAGCACAAAGAACACAGTTCTCTCACTTCTAAATAAAAAACCAAACAATAGCACACACCACCCTTCCCTCAGGTATCTCAAAGCAGTTGTCTTACCTACCTCTCTTTGGTGCTGTGCTCCATCCATGCACCAATCTGGCTGCACATAAACTTATCCAAGAAGCAAGGTCGGGGTGCTACTGAGCTGGAGCCAACCCCGCTGCCAAGGGCCCAGGCAGAGCAGACACCCACACACTGCGCTTCCTGCTTGGTCACACGCTCTCTCATTCATCCAAGCTTATGAAACACACCAGAGAGGGAGATGCAGGAGATGGAAGGGACTTTCATGTGCTCTGATAGTACTGGTTTGCCCCTGCTGGCTGCACTGATGTAGGTACACTCATAAGTGGCAATGAAGGCATTAGAAACGGGTGCCCGGTTACCTACCTGTCTGCCATCTTTCTGATTGCAAGCTTCCAGTGTGATCTGAGAGCCAGTAGAGAAGGAGGTAATGGAAAGACACTTGTCCTGCTGTCTAATTAAAGGGTCACTGAATATCCACTCCTTTGGAATAAGAAAAAGAAAGGTTCCATTAGGATCCCAACAGTGATCAGATGACAGAGAGAAAGCTTTTTCTATCAGCTATTTAAAAAAGCTCTATCTTTTGTTCTCTTCCTACCAAAGGCTTCCTGGGAAGACTACCACAGCAGTTGTCACCTGAACAAAAGTGTATGCTCAGGCTTGGTGCATCATGACCATTTCAAAGCCTGCCACTGGCTCCCCTCACTATCTGAGGTGTCTGATTAACCCTGGATCCCACGGAACTTTCTGCTCTGCAGCTTTACAGATTCAGGCCTACAAAGCAAGGAGGATCCTGAGCCCTGACATACATGATGTTTAACTGCTTCTGCATTTTTTACATGGCAGACATGTTCTGTAACATGTATCTGGGACCTATAGATTGTCAAGCAAAGCAAAACACATGCAAGCATAACCATATATCCCCAGCACACAAAAGGGACAAGCCAATTCATTTTTTCCTTCCTCTGACTAGATGGATATCTGATCCAATCAACTATTATTACTATACTTTCCCCAAGGAAGAAATACAAAATGCAGTAAGTTTCAGGGATTTCAAATGGTAATGACACAGAGCAATGAGTCAGGTTAAATGGCACACTGAATGCTGGCTGCAAACTAGTTTCCAACAGCTAACAGATGTGAGTATGGATTTTCTGGCATAAAATATCCTACTGTGACCCTTAACTTTCTCAAGCTGCTTCCCTGCTGCTTTCAGTCACCAAAGCACCAAAGGAGAGTCTGAGTGCAGATCTTCAGCTTGTATAAACCATCTCAACTCCACTGCAGTTAGGAGAAGTGCACCACATTACTGCCACTGGGGTCAGCTATTCAAACTCTATTTGTGCTTTATACCGAAACACATCTGCAAAACAGCACAATTCAAGTCATCTGCAGCTACAGCTGAGCTGGCAGAGCAAGGAATGTTTCTAATCCCAGAAAAATCTCTTACCCACATGACAGGGTACTAGCCAAGCACAGCCCCAAAATGATTCTCAGTGAGTCTATCACTCCCTGAGCATTTAAGCACTACCTGTTGTCTCGGACTGATGAAAACCTTCTCATTCTATGCCTGACTGCTGAGTCTGTTGAGCCAACAGAGCTCTGAGAGATGGGCACAGCTTCCTTTTCTGCTTACTATTAAAATCATTACAGGGTCAAACCCTTCCTTCCTTCACCTCCATATAAACCCACGAAGGCCAGAGATGCCTCTTCATTCAGGTTATAAAAAGGGTAGGAGCAGGAGCAAAGCACCAAACCAAAGCCTGCCTTACCTGAGTGACAGGTGGGTTGTTCACTGTCCCTTTACAGTTTCCCATGCCAGCCAACATATTCCCTGTGGTATCCTGTGCCTGAGACTCCAGACAGTTTCCTCCTTGTCTAATTATTCCTGGAATCAACTCTTTTTCAGGAATCCTTGAAGTAAAATGACAGTTACATGGTACTTCATACACAGAAATGTCCAAAATACTTTCACATTTATAAGAGCATAATTGGTCCCTGACTGAAACACAGGCCCCTATATTTGACAGAAAATGACAATATCATGCTATCCACTGGATATATCTGGAGGAGGCAAAAATGAAGTGAGAACTTGGTCAGAGGACTGATACTTTTTTGTTTCAGAAGGCGTATCAGGATCTTTAGGGGTACCCTAAGCAGTTTAATATGATGATTCTGAAAGAGGCTGTTTCCAGCAAAAAGCCATATCCACACTTGATTTATTCTGCTTCTTCCTCCTGCTTTTTCAGTCTTCTCCCCAGCTGACATATTCATTGTCTCGTTGGTAGGGCTGCAGGAAAGACCTGTCACGGCCAGACTAAAGCTGGATGTTTTAGCCTCCACTCATGCTGGCCACAGACTGAGGAGTAAAGATGTGTTGCCAGGGTGTGCTGGTTTGCACATGCCAACAACACAGCTCTATCCAGGCTACCTCCCAGCTGAGCAGGGACACAACACTACTGCGTCCTGACCCAGAGCAGGGCAAGCCGCAGGGACAGCTGGTGCTGGCATTCATTAGAGCCTTCTCTGAACCACCCAGACATCTGCACTAAGGCTGTCCAGTTCTACTTGGCTCAACTACCTCCAGGCAGAGCATCCAACAACCAGAGACCAAGTCAAAACTGGGAGGGGTGTAGTGCTCTGGCACTTGTCTACACCCCACACCTCTGAAAACTTGCACATCTCCAAGGGACAGCTGTGTGGGGCAGAACAGAAGGCAGACCTTTTGCAGAGCTGTGATAATACAAGCCAGGAAAACACAGGAGGCTTCTCACCAAAAACAAGAACAGAGAAAACCTTTTCCAAGTGTAAGTCTCTCTTTTGCCCACTGCTGTCGAGGCTCATCTTTGCAGTGTGACCCACCTCCCAAATCCCTCAGAGATTTCTACAAGCAAAGAACTGACTCACTTGAGCTCAGGGTAGACATTCTCCAGATACCACTGGAAGGATTTACAGTTCAGTTTGTGTCGCAGCTCCACTCGGTCTGCAACACTGGAAACACAGGCAGTTTGTTAGGAATAAGGCAGTGAACAGGAGGGAGGGGAACAACGAAGATTGGCCAGGAGGTTTGAGGGAAATTACATGACTTTTTGCCATTACTTATTCTCCCACATAATTGTTGCTGGGTTCAGGGCACTAGCACTGACCTGAGGTGAAGAGGAGGAGAGAGGCAAGTGGCAGGAAATAGAAATGGAAGACAAAACACCTTCACAGAGCTGTTCTTGCACTTCCTTAGGCTCAGAGCAATGGCAGGGCCCAGGCCCTACCTTGTTAAATAATACATTGCAGTAAAACTGCTGTAAGATCAGGAAAGCGTTTCTGCCTCTGGGTGCCCCTGCAGAGGCATACCATGAAACCAGCACAACAATCAGCTGCTGAAAAGGCCTAGAAAGTGTTTGTGCTCAGGTACATACAGATGATTCATCTGTGTGTGCTAAAGCATGTCTCTAGCTCATGGTGATACCTTAGGTTCTAACTTTAATATTTTTCAGATCCTGTACTGTTTACTATGTAACTCTGAAACTTCATATAGCCTGTTAGCTACTGTTCCCTCATTCTGGTTAGACATAACAAACCCTCTCTAGGTTTGCATTCCAAGGACACCTTATTGTCCCAGGCCCCAAAATATGTAAACTCAAGCCTCTGAAGGGGGGGGGGGGTTTAAACTTGGGGTAGTTACTTCACTGCCTGAAATTGTAATTGGAGAATTAACCCTGATATGCAAATGGACCAAACTTATAAAAGTGTGAAAAACTTGTGACCCGGGGTCCATCTTGGGTGTAGCCTCTTGACTGCCCAAGGTGTACCTTTGAAGGCCCTTCAATAAATACCTGCTTTTATTCTCTTAATCTTGTCTAGCCTCTGTTTTCAGCTAGCCACCTGATGTTTCAGGATGCCATCAAGGCATCAATGGCAGCAGCTCTAGGCTCAGGTTGGAGAACTCAGACCTGGAGAACTTAATTATTTGCTCTTAAGCCATTTAGGGGAAGGGTGAGAGTATAAGGGGAGATTAACTTAACATGTCAGTAGCTGTCTGTTGTGGCAGTCCTCCCATTGCTGATTTGTTTGGCTTTAGCTGGCTGAAGAAGAGGATTTCCCTCCAGCAGTCCTACTGAGCAGAGAAACCGGGAACTCTTGTCTTTAAGCTACAACACTACATTTGTGTATTGGGAAGGAATTTCAACTGTACCCGTGTACATCTCCATCCTCAGCTCACAGAGGCCACTGTACATATAACATGAGGCCATATACCTCAGGGGAATGTTCTTAGATTTTATATCCACATCAAAATTGTGGGGAAGGAGGGTCCATTTTAGGCCCAATTGTCAGTGACGGTATCAAAGGCATTTGCACCCTATAATCTAGATTTGATGCAGGTTCACAGAGCTGTTACTACAGGAAATTCCTTGAAATCAAAGCCTTATGCTCTGCTCCAGCTTTTATTCAGCCAATGCTGCCAGTAAAGTCACTAGGAAGTCTGTGTGAACAGGAACTGCAGATTTTGCCGCTATATATCCGCTATATATTATGAGCAATGTATCCACATACAATATGCAATAGTCTGGTTTCCTTCACAAGCAGCAGGGTTACTTGCTATTTGGTCCCAGCCCAGCTGCTGCAGTCAGCTCAAGGACTGATAAATTAGGGAGGCAAAGCTATTTTTATGAAGATATGTAATGCATCATGATAATAAACCACAGTGTACAGCAAGAAAAGTGACCTGGTTGTCATAAATAAGTAGGAGATGCTTCATTATCCTGTTCACACAGCTACACATTTGAGATACAACCACGTCTGCCAAGTCCTTGCACTGATACAACAGCAGCCATTTGTTCACTGGCAGATAAAACCCACAGAAATACAGCACTCCTGGGATTTTTACATTTATTTGGGAGTCACAGGGGTTTGAGAGCACAGAGAGCAAGCTCTCCTCTCATCCCAGCTTTGGTGTCCATCACTGATTTCTGGGTCACAGAGAACTGTTAAGCTGGTAACAATGAGTCCCATGTGGCCTGAAGGCAGCTTTGGCAAAGGTGCTGTAAGAAGCACAATTCTGCAGATTGGGTTTCTAAATCTTACCATTGATCATGCTCTCTCCTGCCCTACAAACCAGGCAAACCACCTTCCATCCACCAGGAAAGAGGGGAGTGCACCAAGTGCAACGTGCCCCATGTGCCAGCCAGCCATGCTTGCCCTGGGATTCTGCATCTGCGCAGGGACTTCAGATCAAGCTCTAGTAAATTCACAGCTCACATTTCCAGAACAGCTGCATGCTGTGATAGAAAAAATATTCCTGTCTATCCACTTAAAGGTCTCGTCTTCTAATTTCATTACAGATCCCTTTGGCCTCCTGCTAACAAATGATTTATGCAGTGTTACTGGGGAAAAAATAAAGTGAATTAGAAGCAAACCTCATTAGTCAGACACTCAAGCTACCACCTCCCCGGCAAGCCAGCTGTTCAGAGCACCTCTATTTCTCACACTTAGCCCCAGAGAAGACCTAAAAACTATTTCTTGCTAGCAAGGGGTTTACCAGAGCCCTCCTGCCAAGGTCTGGGGCAGCTTACCTTCCAAACGACTTGCCAATAGCAGATGGCCGGGCCTCATAGTAGTACTGCTTGTACTCATCCATCCACACCTCTGCTGTGCGCTTGGTGTTCCTGCACGGGGGTGAGCAGATGCTGTGCTGAGGAGGTGCTCTGCTGCAGAACCTGCCCTCCCAGCCAGCAGGCACTGGGTAGGCAGACCTACCAAGGTCTGTCTGCCAGGAGGGAGTGGGGGACAGTCCCAAACATGAAAGAGAGTGGGCAGTATGGATGGATAGAAATTGAATGTGTTAAGTCTACAAAGCCTTGCAAGAACACTTCAGTTCAGAAGTTAAAAATTTAACAGCCATAGTTTACCATGACTTTTTCACATGATGAAAAACAGTCATACTTCCTTGGCAGAGACACCGAGCCTGATTGTTACCATCACACTCATTACAGTATGCCTTTTCCCAGATTAGAATAATGTCATGGGATAATTCAGCTTGGAAAGCACCTCTCTCTAACCTCCGGCCCAAAGCAAACTACCTTCAGATTAGGTCATGTTGTTCAGGGTCTTGACTGGTTGAGTTTTGAAATCTCCAACGATGGAGATTTTACCATCTCTCTGGGGCCCTGCAGCAGTGCTTAATCACTTTCATTGTCAAGCACTTTGTCTCATCTCTTTTCTCTTCCCGTCTGTCCTGCAGTAGAAGTTGTCCTCAGGGCTCATCTCAGAGCATGCACAGCTCAAAGACACCAGAGATGTCCAAGGACTGCTGATACCCAGGCATATGTCACAGGGCAGCATCTGTGAATGGCCAGGGTGTCTCCCTGGCGTACTGCTCCTCCCCCACCCCCGCCACCAGAGACTGAGAAGGAATAAGAGACATCAATACAAACAACAGAGAAGGGAACAGGTTTTGTTCACAGAAAACAGCAACTCATCCTTCCCATGAGAACAGATGCTCAGCCACAAGCTGTTCTCTGTCACCAGGCAAAAGCACAACAAAGAATTCAGACTTATTTAGACATGCCCAACACGAAGGTGGCCCAGCTGCTGCCAGGAACTACCCAACACCTACTTGATGTAAGTCAGCGCGTTGCCCTCAGGAAAGTCATAGGGATGGCGCTTCCTGAACACGTGTCCCACTCGACTGCAGGGAACGATCTCCAAGCTGCCACCACACATCCACACGCGGAAAGAGAGCTCTGGAAGAAACCCCAAGAGTCATACAGCTGCAACAGCTCCAAGAAGAGCAACTTCCTTGCCCCTCTGCTCTAGGTGTATTGCGTGCAACAGCAAAATCAGGGAAAGCAATGCCATGGTGAGAGCAGAGAAACTGTCCTCCCTTTGTTAAAATGGAGGCAACCATTGTGGCTCAGGGACTTCTAAGCCTTCTCCAGCCCTGCTCCTCTTTGGTCTCATTTCAGTGAGACACCTTTGCATTTGACCAGGTCCTCGAGGTTGGTCAGGATGTCAGGTCCTCAGGATGGCCTTTGGCAACAGACTGAGACCAACCCCCCCGCCCCCCCCACACGCCCCCTGTTTTGGACTTCTGTTACTCTCATCCCGGCACATAGATGAAATTAAAAAGGAAGAATTTACTGTGTAAAGCAAATCATGTGAGGAAGAAAGGGAGTTTAGAAGATAAGGGGAAAGAAGAGAACAAGATGAGGGCATAGGGAGTCAATGTCTAGAGCTAAGTCCTCTCCCTCTCTCCCTCATACCTCTATGTTATCCACCCTACAATAGTTCCTCCTCCTCCTCATTTTGGTTGGCTCTATTACTAATGAAAAATTGAAAAGAGGATGACTGTGTTACAGTTGCCTCTGCTGGGGGAACTGCTCAGAGCAGATACCAGTCTAACATAGTATGACTATGAAAATACAGACAGAATCCTGCTACTTGAAGAAATCCACCCTATCCTGAAGCTAGATTCAACATTTTGTTAAAGGATTAGAAGAGCATGGAGCTTTGATGTACAGGCACTTATTTCCATCACAGAAGGTATGTGACCTTGCTCAAGCTTATGGGTCTGTCCTCACAAGTTTAATCACTGCCACACCAGAGCGGTTTTCCACTTCCAATTCATGTGGTGATGAGAAGAGAAGGAAGAAGGAAAATGAAAATCATCTAGGTGGTTTGGTAGTCCTTACCAAAAAGGGCTTCAGATTGTATAGACTGATTACTTCAAAAACTTTACTCAGTTGGGATCTCCCTCCAGTAATGCCTGATTCATGTGGCTCTGATGCTTAGAAATTAAAAAGAAATTATGTATCCAGATCTAACGGATGTTTGAAACCATGTACACACTCTAACATCTTCCCAACCTTCATCTTTCTCCAAGGTTTTCCTCTCTGCATACTGAGCAGTAGTTCAAACAGTGAGTTGCAGGGTGGGGGGAGATGGTGTGCTTAATCTAGCTTCTAAGTAAAAAAACCCATCTGATTAGACTGTATTTTGTAGTATTTCTCACTAGCTCTTTTCTCTCCTGACTCTTATCCAGAGATAATTATTTTCAGGTTCTTTCTAACAGGGAGTTCCAGATTTGAAGAGAATAACGGTTTTAGAAACAAACAAACAAACAAAACCCCAAGATGTAAGTTTCTGTCTGCTGATGTGTCCAACTGATATTTGCTCTCCTGGAGTGAGCTTCTGACTCACTTTGGCCTACATCAAAAACAAAGCTCTCAGTCTGGCATGTGTAACCTAAAAGTGACGTCCATTTCCCAAGAGAGGATTCCTCACACCATCTTAGAACCACTCTCTCATCTCATCTACAAATGATGACCTAATCCAAACAGTCCCTTTCCACTCAAAATTGTAATATTTAGTAAAAACAATGTTTCAGAACATTATCAATATTTTTCCTTGATCAGAGTACTCAGTTCCAATTAAGTATGGTAAACTTTTTTTTTAAGAGGGTAAATTAACCATTCTGAATTCTTCAAGGAAAATGAATACTTTTTGTTGTCAAATCCAGGTTGGTTTCTATCCTTCAGCTTTCAACAGCAATAGACTTGATGGCGGATGAGGGACAAGTGACAGGAGACACTGAATTTAAAGAAAAACCTCACAACAAGGCAAAACTAGTAAGCCCTGTACATGTGGCTCAGTCGCACACAGCCTGGCCCAGCCACTGCCAGGCTTTACACGAGCTATTTCAAGAATGAAGCAAATTCTGTGGAGCAATTCGTGGTTTTGATCAGCTCTACATGGAAGATAGGCTGTGAGCATGCAAATAATTTACTGCTACTTATGGCAAAGAGCTCTCTCTACCCAGCATCATGCTACTGACATATGGACCAAACCACAACACTGGGCTCCCAGGTGGGCAGAAACAGATAGACAAAGGCCTAAAGAAATACTCTTTCTCCATCTTTGGGGTTTACAGCTTTTACACAGTTGCAGCTCAGAGGATGGCAGAATGGCCAAGTAGCTGGCTTTGCAGCTGGAGCAGGGCTTGCGACAGCAAGGAGCTGAGTTTGGCACTGCAGAGGAGTCTGAGGGACACGGGGGAGGGGATCTTCATGCCTGAGCAAAGGCTTCCTGTTACTTCTGCCACAGTGCTTAGCTGATGCTACTAACACTGCTGATATTCCAATGCCAGCACCATTTAATATCTCTTTTTAATATAATGAATACCATAAAGCTGAAGCAAGACATGGGAAAATAGAGAACACTCATTATTAGATATTTTTTTTTAAATGTGGTACCTTGAGAGTCTACTGTCAGCCCAAAATATTATTTCCTGGTTTCAGAAAGCATTTCAGAAAGAGGCAGCTCTCCCAGCTGTGTTCAGAGAAACAAATTTCCTCTTCCTGACCATTTAATTCTTTCTAATTGGTTCTCCAGGTGCTAGCAAACACCATACAAAGTCTTCTTTAGAGGGTTTTATTTACAAATCTGTGACATTTATGGAAGCTGTAGAAATAGAATTTTTTTTTTTTGGCAGTGTTAGCTACAGAGAAATCTACTTAAGTTGGCTACAAAAAGTAAGGCATTTATTTCTTCAGCTCCACCTGCACCATTTCTAAATGAATGTCCCGAATTCTTGAGGTCTCCATGAACCTCTCTTTAACACTCTTCTTGCTTTTGTCATTAACACCTGGTGACATCGCAGTACCCCTTCACACAGGGCAAAGAGAGATGCCTGGAATATCTGTGCCACCATTAAGTGCAAGGAGATGGGTTTAAGCACCATGTCCCATAACAGCACATGAGTGGACAGACTACACTGGGTTTCTGAATTCCTCAGATGTTTGTGATGCCCTAGCCTGCTTCTAAAGGTTTGCTTTCTCAATCTATTTGTAACCAAATTCCATTTACAAAGTGGCTGGGTTTATTAGGAAAAATATCTCTCTGACCTGTCAAGCTGGGAGAGCAATTGAGACTTAACTGCAAGAGACAAACAGGTATAAGAAGAAGCTGTAGGAGCGGCTGCCTGCTTCAGAGCTGGGGCAACACAGACTGTCATGTGAAGAACTGGAAGAATATTCTCCAAAAACAAGCAACAATTTAAATATCAGGAGGTTCTTCTTTCTTTCTTGCACTGTGGAAGCTCCTGTATAATAGCACATATGCCTGTAGGAGAGTGTAGCCCTGATCACACAAAGTTTCCATTTACTTAATGCTGACAGCAATACAGCTCTGATCACCTCGGGGATTACCTGACCATGACCCTAACCTTACACTGACATGAACATCAGATCTCTCACAAAAAGAGTTCTGGTAAGCAATGTAGACTGGGAAGTGGTTCTGCATTAGTGTGTCATTCCCTTGAAACATCCTAAACTTACCAAAATTTTCTCCTCCCCAGATGTCCATTTGAGTATCATATTTTCCCAGGTGGTTAAACCAGGACTTGTCAATCACAAAGATGCCTCCTGCTATGACAGGGGTTCTGGAAGAGAAAACAGAAATTCAGACAAAATAATCACACGCATATGTAGCACCACAAACCTAATTTTAAAGGGCAGGCAATTTGTCCAGGCCTCACAAATCATACCTCACTTAAAAGAGAAAAATAGTAGAGCTGGAATGTGAGCTTGCAGCAGGTTTCTGAGATGCCCCTCACTACATCATCCTCATGCCTTTGTTAGATGGTCTTACAAGCACTACAAGAGTAATGCTGTGTCTTTTGCATTTATACAAATATGCACAGTGTGAAGGAATGACGGGCACTGTTTGATGACTGTGTTCACCAATTAGACATAGTGTGACAGGCTGCTGCATGTACTGCTCTGCTGTTAGCAAGCTGGTTGCTTCTGGAGTGCAAAACAGAGGCTCCCAAGTTACACAGAGGAATTAAATGATACTTTTACATTACAGACAGGGAGCTGTCTGCCTATACAGACAAGCACAGTGACTTCTCCTATCAGAATTTGGTACATTCTACATGTCTCAGAGCCATGTACCCTGCAGTGAGGCTGGCAACACCTGTGCCAGCCAACAGAATTCCTTTTGTTCGTGGACATGCAGATTTAATAGGTGAGACTAATTCTATGCCCATGTTACTAGGTAAGATTCAGTTCTCTGATCTGCTTTACAAGTGCTGGATGACTGTTTATCTGCTTCGTTCCTTAAGTTTGCATCTGAAAGATGGAGGTGATTCAAAAACCCCAAAGTGATTTCTGAGGCATGCAGAGTGTTGAGTTAGGAAGAACACAATAGCAAACATAGAGAAGCAGGGGTGGCTTGTAGAGGTGGTGTGCATGATAGTACATAATTGCTATTCTCACAGTATTCAGAGAGCAGTACTCTCACACTTAGGGTATAGGCCTCAATGTCCTCAGGAAATGACACGGAGAGTTTGTCATCATCAAGTGAATGCTGTGGCATTTTGTCCTCAGCAAGGCAGTCCCTGTACCCTCCCTGCCACACTGGTGAAGGACTAGTAAAGGCATTTGGAGGACTGTATCCTGTCCATCACAGCGTACCTTATAGACTGAGTTGGGTCTGTTCTGGACATCTTCTGCTCTATAGGAATCTGTTCCCACTTAAAGTGAAGGCTCCAGTCAAACCCTGAAAAGGAAAAAGACGTGCCAAATTGGTTTTCTTATTGTAAAAACAGCTCTACCAGCTTCAGTGAGAGTCTCCACCTTTATATCACAGGCTACCCCTGTGTTCCTTTCCCGACCTCCCTCACAGTCTACCCAAAATGGCAATAGTCTATCCTAATGCAGACCTCACCAGGTTCTGTCTTAGCACTATCATTCTTAGCATTACAGATCTCTCTTCAATTTCACTCCACACCTTCAGGAGAGTGTTGTCAGTCTGAGATGTACTTGTAGTGTGGCCAGTTTGTCCTACCAAAGGCAAACCCTGTCTGCCAAAGTTATGAGGCATTAATAAAGGACTTTGTGGGATGTGATATATTCTGGGAACAAAGGCCTGCAGATCATTGTAACCACCATGTCTTTGAAGGCTACCATGTACTTATAGATGGCCTGCGGTGGACAGCAGAGCACAGCAGAGTCACTAAATTTATACCATTGTTAAGGGTAGCCAAAGAACAGGTAGTCTCTGGCTGGCAAGCAGTGCAGAAGTGAGCCCCAGCCATAAAAGATGTAGAAGGACACCAGGAAGTGGGGTGAACACAGGAACAGCTGCAGGGGGTTCAGCTGTGAGGAAAGAGGTGTAAATGCTTTTCAGAAGATGCCACGAGATAGCCTGGCAGATCAAAGCAGCAACTGGAAGTGCCAGTCAGACTCCAGTGGACATGTAGCATAGTGAGGACATGGTGAGATAGTTAATCAACTAAATCCTGAAACTGCTAAATGATATGTCAGTGATTCAAGTTCAAGAGGAAAATACTAGCTGAGTTTTGTTCTAACTCTTCAAAAGATCTGACTTGGCAAGTTGCAGAGAAAAAGGGGCAGATAACCCATCAGGAAAGATCATCACTTTGTTTTCTCAGAAAGCTGAAGAGAACACAACTTATTTTTCATGCACCATCCCTCAGGTCTGACTTACATAAGCCATTCATTATACCCACCTCCCCTCAAATCTGCTGATGCTGCCAGGTAGGCAAAATTATCCAGGCTGATAACATCAATGATTGGACTCACCACTCGGGTATAATCCTGAGGGAGAGAAAGGGGGAAAAAAATACGAGTCAGGCTTTTCTTGAATGTCTGGCAAAGCTGCCAGAGATCAGGAAACAAAGTTGCACATGTAAATATTTGTCTGGTTTCTCCAATATGGCTCTGGTACCTGTGCAAGGGATCTGTGGCCACTACATCCAAACATGGAGGTGGTGGGTACTAGCCAGCTGCACTCCATGGATGTGGGGAATGGAGTTGGACTCCAACACCTAGGAATGCTGCTACGAAACAGCTCTTTATTTCCTGCCCAAGTCACAGGGCATGAATCACTGTCCCAAGGGTTTTGTGCTTGCTTTTGATATCTATTGACAGCACACCTTCTGCTCAGCCATCCTTGAATTAACTCATTACCATCAGCCTAGAAATTATCAAACCCCTAATAAAGCATCTCCTAAGAAGTACTATGAATCAAGACCCCACATTTAAGATTCATAGTGCAAACATTACAATACATGTGACACATCGTATACATTATAATATCAAGATATTGTGAGTAGTTTATTGCCAATAAGGCACATAGATAGTTACAGTTTTCCTTTGCAATCCTTTTAGTAAGTAGAAATTGACAATTTTTCAACATCATGAGACAGGGCATTAAAGACAGTGTTGTGACAGCCAACATATAAGATGAAGCTGAGCTGGCAATGCCAGAAACAGCACCTTGTTACTGGACAGCTGCCAGCATCCCTGCCTTTCCTATCAAACCTTCATTTTGTGCCTTGCAATAGTTCCTGATGATGTACCATGCTTGGCTAGGACGGGACATCCTTGGTAAGAGTTACCATCATGTTTTTTCCCATCTAAGCTGTGATGGTTGCCCAGTAAGAGTGTGTCTGCCCAGCTTGAGACCCGAGTACCCACCTGGCAGCCTGGTGTGCCAGCCACTACTCCAACCAGTCAGTGCCAGGACTGGCTAGGGAAAGACTGAAATCTGAAATAGGATGCACACCAGAAATGTAGGAAGTAGGTCAGAAATAGGTTGACTTGAAATCTGCTCACTAAAAAATCGGTACCCAGTACCCAGGCTCTTGCAATTTAGATCCTTCCCTAAAGAAATGAGTGAGGTTCTTTCTGCTTAGGGATCCCTATGCTGGTGCTGCAGCTTGACTTAAAGACCAATAAGTAAAGTAAACACCTATGGGCTTCTGAGAGAGAGAATTTATTGAACAGGAATAAAATGCAGAAGCTTTTAATTCATCAGTTCTGAAGATTCACCTTCTTCCGCTCCTTCATATTAAGCTAATCAGACATGCTTACAAAGCATCATTAAAGCCTCCATCCCTTCTCCTGAGGCCCATTACTTCATGGTATCCTCCTTTCAGAGGGGAACAATCACAGCCACTGGCAAGCATGGCTTCTCCCATCACCTCTCCCCTGCCTTTTCTCACAGCAGAGCTGTATGGTCTGCCCCTCCAGCTCCACAGCACAGTCAGGGTGACAGCTGCTAATATTTCTGCCTCATTTTCACTCTTCCTGCCTTACATCAATCCTTTGCCAAGTGAACCATCAAAGGGACATCCCTGCACTCTCAGGCAGCTTCTCTGTGCTAGGAAGCTGCCTGCATGCAGGTGATGTATGTTGGCAGCTCAGTGGGAACATTAATGGAGGGAAAATTTTGGCACTGACAAGGCAGAGGGGAGGGTCCAGCAGCAAGGGAGATGGAAACCATGGAAAAGTTGCACAATGTATGCTGTCCAAGAGCCTGTCCTACGTACAGGTGAACAGCACTAGGAAGCACAATGCCTGCAGGAGACAAGAGGTATAAATTGGTGGTTCCAGCATTCAGCATTTTATCCCATCACTCTGCACCTCCTGCCTTGTCACACTGGCAGAACACAGAATCCCATCAGGGATCTCTTGCCCATCTAGCTCAGGCTGTACCTTCCCCTGTGACAGCCTGCCTGAGGAGTACCTTGGCAGGCCTTGTTCTCACCAGTACTGCTGATGGCACGTGAGGGCAGAGGACCCACCAGCACAGACAGACCAGCCCCATCCGTCCCAGAGAGGGACGTGGTGCTCACCTCTTTCACTCTCTGAAGCATTGGCTGCAGCCACTCGCTGTTGACTTCACAGTGACTGTCCAAGAAGGTGAGGATGTCAGCAGTTGCCACTTCAGCTCCTCGCACCCGAGAGCGAATCAGCCCTACAAGGAGAAAAGGACAGCAAAGGAGCAGGAAGGTTAGGCAGGCAAACAGTGGAGCCTCCTTCAGAAAAAATTCTTTGTCTGGCCATCAGAGGGGAAGAGCAGGTGATTCTCCTATATCACATCTCCATCAGGAGCAGACAGCAGCTTTAGCAGGGCATACCCTGGGGACAGTCAGATGAGCCCTCCCAGCACACAACAAATGACCTCTCCTGTCACTTCTGTCCATGACACACAACGTGCACCTGGCTCCTTGTTCTTCCCTTCCAGCCCTCCTCACAGATACCTCGCTGCTGCCTGCTCACTCTCTCTCCCACTGAGCACCCTGCTGCCTCTGTCACCAATTCCCCATGGCCAAATTCTACTCACTGCTTTCTGCCTTCTTTACTGGCTTATCTGCTTTATTCCCATTTGTCCTTTCTTCTGCCCTGCAGAAATATCAGCCTGGCTCTCACATGAGTCCTTACTTTCTCACAGACCATCCCACTACGTGGGATGCTCTTTGTGAACTGAACACTGATTCCTGTCTCTCCTAGATCCTCACTCCAAACCTGCTGTGCACTGACAGCTTTAGAAATAAGCCAGCACATGTGAGTCAAACTAAAGAGCAGCTAGGAAACTCAGAGTCATTTGTGTATGTAGGAGATATATGAGAAAAAACTTTCCTTAATTGTATCTCTTTATGACAGATATATGATTGTTTTTCCTTCTCCCACGTCTCCTACACAGCTTGTTATCTTGCACTTGAAAGTGCAAGAGTTAGCTTGAGTTTAAAAGGACAAGACTTACATCTGCATCTCTATTTATAAAGATCTTAAAATGCGGCCTTTGTTCCAGCCAGGGCCTCTGGACATCACTCCTCATTATTTAAGTATTAAATGAGACCCCTGAAGCCTGAGAGTTGATAAGCTGTGTTCTTCCTCCACAGAGCTTCCAAAGGCTTATTTTGAAAAAACAAACTGTAACTATAAGAAACAATGTGTAAGCATCTGGCAGGCAACCAGGGTCATGTGGAAAAACAGGCAAAATCTTTGTACTTAGAAAGCTTTCCACACTCACCTTCTCGACGGGTGTTTCGTAGACACTTCACCTTGGGGATCTTGGTAAGGAGCTGGCAGTCCTCAGCTTGGGGAAGGCAAAAAAGACATTTGGCACACATGCATGAATTATTTGGCTTCAACATAGAGCCTCAAATAACTGTCCTCCTGCTTCTCCATGGGAGGGGAAATTCTGCTTTCACTTAACATCACATTAATCAGCCTGATGGTCTTAATTCTGTTGTCTATAGAGCACACAGAAGAGCACTGCCTGGCTGCTGTCCTCCTCAAGCAGCTGAGCCCATGTTTCCCAATCCTCTGAGCAGCCAGGCCTCCATCTTCCCTGCTCAGCATTTCACAAGAACAATGGGGCATGTGCTGGCAGCGTGGCTCTGGCCACTAATGAAATGGAGGGAACACGGGCAACCGGGACTGCAAATCACCAAAGTGCCAAGGAAAAGAGAGTTCTGTGACATAAAGTGATCTTATCCACTCTCTTTGCCTTCAGTGTCTCATCTGGGCATTTCCTGCCATTTGTTCTCAGGGCAGTTTCCACTTGATTTTATTTAATAAAGGCCACTGGGCTGTGGCCTGCTTCCTTGGAGACACCATCACATTGACACATGGATGCCTGACCAACTGGGCTTTGCTGGCAGCTTGCCAGAAACTCCTGGCATCCCCCATTTACATTACCTTGGGAAGATGAGGGAGAGGAACAGTTACCTGCTCCAGCCAGGTACCAATGAGCACTGAGTCTTTAGTTCTCTGTCATCCTCTCTCTACTCCTGCCCTAGCAGAGGTCATAGGAATAGCAATTTCTAACTTGCTCTTTTTTCTTGCTCCATCAAATTCACTCCAGTTTCCATGCTTATTCCATATTCCTTTTCATGTCTCATGCCCCCTCTTTCCTGCTGTCGTCTTCCCACTGACTGAGCACTCTCTGGGGAGAAAGCAAAGGCCCTTAGCCACAGTGCATCTCTTAGCACATTCCTGTACAAGCATTTCCATTCTCAAGGACACGTGCAGTCTGAAATACTGCTCTCACATCGGCACTTTGGCAGATGCTGCATCATCCAAGGGAAGTGGCAGGTGCTCTGAATTACAGAGCATCAAGATTTTGCTGGAACTCTGCTACAAGGGAAGGCTATGCTCTTATCTTGGCCAAGTCACAACTTCAGGTATGAGAATCCTTATTAAGTCATTCACTCTGCAGGTGCGGAGCACATCACTCTGCCTGTAGCTACTTGCCAGACATGATGGACTCTCAGTATATTTGGAGGAACTGAGGCAGGTATTAAAGCAAAGTGTCAGACCTCAAACGTGCTGAAGTGCCTCCATGAAGGTGTCTCAGGGAAGTGGCTATATCCACAAATACCCAGCTGCCAGTGAAAAAATAAGAGCTGTGACAGGATAGAACCTTTTAAAAATCTATTTACTGAGCAGCCTAAACGGGAGTTTCTGGTTGAACCCTGTGCAGAACAGGTACCAGAAATCCATCATTGTTGGTCTGGAAAACTTTGCCCATTGAGAACTGAATTTTTAGCATGTGGAACACTTAGGATTGTTTGTTGGAAGTGCTCAGAAACACTGAACTTAAACCACAGCTCAGTACTTATTCAAATCACACTGAAAGGCCCTCAGAAACTTAAATCACTCATCTCAGCATCCACCTCTAAAAATGGTTTTTTGTGGCCAAAGCTACATAAGTATTTAGCTGCAAAATCAAAATAGCATTGCTTCCTTACCTCAGCAGGCCAAGGTGGGCATTCGCAGCTATCTGTAAAGTGTTCTGAAGGAGTAATTATCAATTATTATACATGGTACATAACTAGATTGTCCTTGAATCTAGAACACATCATGGGAGAAGCAAGAAGTCTTCTATCCCCACCACCTCACGACTACTACACAACAGCCAGGAGCAAGAGCAACTATACAGATGGAAAGACTCCAGAGCCTCCAGTCTGCAGGTCTGGTGGAACTCATGCAGGAGACACTCCGTCCCTGTGCCAAGCTGCAGAACAAGGTATGGTGTTGTCCAAAGCAGTAACTCTTCCACAGCTTCCCACAGGGACAGCTGGGATCCCAGGCACAGGAAGGCAGACAGCCAGTCTCACCTTGGCCTGGCTGCAGGACCCCAGGCAGAAATTTTCTGCAGGCTCCACTGCATCCTCTTCTTGTCTCCTGGTCTGTAATTACCTGCTCTGCTCATGTACACCATTGCTACATACACATCTGTGCTAAACTGCTCACCAAATGGTGTGTAATGAAACTCGACAGAGATCTCTGGCAACCTAGCAAAAACTGCCACGCTGACAGAAAAGGAAGGCCCAATGGAAAGAAAAAGAGAGGAAGAAGCTCTGGCCTCTGCCATGCATGGACATTAAACATAGACAGACTTACTTTTTTTTCTTTGTCTCCTGCATACAGACAAGAGGGAATCTGTGAGGGAGGGGGACTCTACAGAGCAAACAAAAAGTGGGAAAACAGGAGGGAAGAAATAAGTGTAAAGGAAATAGGTCCAAACTTACGATCTGAGCTGAAGTCATCTACCAAAATGATCTCCTGGATGAGACTGGGAGGGGTGCGGTTCAGAACACTGCAGGGACCCAGGAAAGAAAAAGCCACTTTGTGAGCTGCCATAATAAGGACAATGTTAGGACTGATAGGAATCTGCTGTGCTATGCATTACAGCAGGAATACCAAACTCCAGTAAAGTGGAAGTGGTGACCTTGCCCTTGTAACAGTGAGAATGTCCCAGAGAGCTATGGCATCTCAGCCAGACCTTACAAGGACCCACAGCCAGGAGCTGACTGTGGGACTCGCCTGGGGCAGCTAGCAAAGGATGCTGCAGCACACTCTCTGCCTCTAAATAGAGGCGAAATGGAGAGCACCACCTGCCCCGAGGCAGCCCGATGGCCATTCCCACCTGCCAGGCTCTGGGCAAAACTCATCACTGCTGGACAGCATAAAGAGCTGCCACTTTCCCCAGCAAGGAGCTCCATCTCAATGCAACAGGTGAGATCTGCTCGGGCTTCCTCACCAATTCACTTCTTTGGAAGGAAGCATTGCCAATATTCAGGATTTGGATTTTTTCCCCCCTCTTTTGCTTGTTACCTGTCTGTCTTTCAAACCAGCACCACACCTGCTGAAAGCACCCCCTTTCCTCTGGTTGGTTGCACCATACCATGGAATACCCTTGGGTCTGCAGTGAGGTTGCATTTGCAGGACACACACAAGGAGAGCCCTCCTCAGAGCTCAAAGCATTCTGGTACCCTGCAGTCTGAGCAGTTCAGTTCTGACCTCTCATCAGTCTCATTCATTTAGAATGCCTGAACTCATTTTCCATGAACTTCTTCAAGTCTTTCTCTTGGCTTTACTACCATCACACAGCATATTCCCCCTTCCAGCCTCCTCCAAAGCCTCTGTGCACACACCGGTCCTCATTAACTTCAACACGGTTGCTCAGTGATGCTTAGGCAGTCCAATGAAGAGGGCAGTTATGCAAATTTTAATACTAAAAACAGAGGCAAATACTGTCCTCCTAGTTCTAGCAACCTGTCTCATTTCAGTGGCACCTGCTCTTTTGAGCAATACTGGAGAAAAATTTCTGGGTTTTTTTCTCTTTTGCATTTTTTTGTTGCTGTTTTATATGGGAAATAGACAACAAGAATAGTCCCATACTCCCAGCAATGAAGGTGTAGAGAAGTAAATTACCATCTTGTTAAGTAACATCACTGATGGCTTTGCATACTGAGCCAAAGTCAGAAGAGTTTTCTGCTTTCTCACAGAGCAAAATTCTGACTGTTGCTCAGTATCACATCCCACTCTATTTCAGATCCACATTGCTTTATATGCCTCTGATAGTGTTTGTATTTTGAGCTTACATGTCCCTAGATGACTGAGCTTGCATTTTCCAAAGCTGAATCTCATTTGCTTCTCTTGGCTCATGTCTCTCTGGATCCTCTAGTATGGTGGGGTGGGAGGTGGGGGAATGTTCCTCTGCCATTCTAAGTGCAGCTTCTCCCAGCACAACCATCATCTGCATATTTTACAGACAAGGTTGCCCTGCACTGAAATTCTTGTCTGTGCAAACACAATGCTAAACAACCAGACTGCAGTATAATGGCTGTAAAATGGTATTCTACATCTTCTTCCACTAGCTTGACTATTGGCAATGCTCACATTTTCTGCACAAGTTTCAGGTCTTTCAACTCAACATAACTGGGGAAAAAAACCCATTTTGTTCTCTCTTCTTTACCTGTCCACTGATTCCCCAGTGGAGAGAACACACCCCTTGAGGAGTTCACAGCACATTGTACAGTGCCCTGTTCTTCTCTCAGCTCTGCAGTAACTGCCTGTGGATCCTTGGGAAAGGTACTTAATCTTCTTTGCACTTTGTCTTCCCTGTCTTTTTAACAAGGAGCACAGTAATCCTAATATTTCCCTTCACTGAGGTGCAGAGACTGCCATGACAATCACTTTTAGACACAAAAATGTGTGATTAGAATCCCAAAATCCAAATGACAATTGCCTGTTACAGCAGAAACATGGACTCTGGTTCCCCCTTCATCTCACAGATTCCCTACCTACTTTGCCTTTTCTCACAGCTTCCTTCTTCTTTCAGTATCAGAGTCCTTACCCTCTTGCATGACATGACATCAGCACTGCCAATGAGTTTCTCTCCTCTGTCCATCCCCCCTCAGTTCACTGATAATTTTGTTTATTCTGGATATTAGCAGAAGAGTATATCTTTTCCCTTCGCTCTAAAATAATATCCTTTTTTGCCATTATTTAAATTGTTGTTGTAATGAGATACTACACCAAATGCTCTAGCATTACAACAGCATCCTCTTAATCAGAATTTTTACAGGCTCTCTGCATAGGCACTGAACCACTGACAGCTGTTCAAATCCATTGACTTAGAGCCTGACAATTCACCTTTACATTTGCACCAAAACCAAACAGTCCCTGCAATAGTGACTGAAATCAGAAAGAGAGGGACCAAACAACAAAGCAGTTGACTTTTTCTTCTGCAAGAATGGTCACAGCAGCAGAAGTGATGGTATGGCTTAATGATTAATCATGCATAGACATCAATCACACAAAATGCCTTTTGAGTGACAGTTGTTTCTGAAGGAGAACAGGATGCCAAGCAAGTGACTGATTTGAGAGTGACAGCTATGTCCTAGCAAGGAAAAGAGATCAAAGCAGGCAAGCAGCTCTTGACTGACACACGTCTCCTGCAGGACTGAGGATGCCAGCAACAAGCCATTTCAACTGGCATGTTCACGGGTTTTGTCTCATAGCCCACTTCCCTTTTTTCCCCCCCTACTCCCCTTCTTAGTCTTTTGCTGGATATTTTTAACCAGTTGTCTCCCTCTACACTGAAAACATATGGCTGGAGCCCACACTAGAAGGCAGGTATGCAGCCCATGCTGCCTCTGAAGGCCAGGAGGGACAAGCAACAGGGCACTTGAGGGAATACGTTATTCCTCCTCACGGTCACTCTTCTCTCTATTTCCCCCTCACACACGAACATAAACATACATCCTCCAGGAGCAACAACAGCACATCGTTGCCTCCACCCAGCAGCAGAGATCCCAGAGATAGCAGGGAGAAGTAGGCAACTGCTGAGCTGCCAGAGGCATTTAAGTCCATGTGTTCACACGTGCATGTGGGGTTAGCAAGAAGGGTATGCAGATCAGAATCTGGCCCCTACAGCTGCCATGTTTAAATCATCCTGAAATAAGCCTGTGATGCAGGAGTATCATCCCTGGCTCACTTCCCAAGGTCTTTTGGTACCAGCATTGCAACTTTGTTGAGTTACCTTACAGTAAGCCAGTATCTGGCTCAGGGGAGCACATTTGGGCTCCCTCTGGGTTTAAGATCAGTTCAATCCCAGTACCCTCTTCATGTATTTCATTCTAGAATTTCCCAAAGTCTTATGCCTGGTTTTTGAGTGCCCAAATTCAGACACTCAAAACCACACTTGCAAAGGTCTCACGTACGAAAACTCCAACTGGTAATACATTTTCTACTCACCTCAAAAGATTCAGCCTCTAAAAATGCTTTCAGACATAGAAAATTTTGCTTTTAGTGCTGCTCATTGCCATCAGTTTTCCTCTTTCACACCCATTTCTCTTATAGCATCCCCACAGTGTAATTATGATAACTGAACTTGGGAAAAGACCCCTAATAACAGTAGAATCATATTTAACTTTGACCAGATGCATCTCAAATGGTTCATTCTAATTATCTAAATAATCATGCTCTACCTGGTTTAAGAAAGCTCTTACAGATATAAAAATAATTACAAGCTGCAAGCCTGACTAGTCAGCAGGTAAGCAGGCAGTGCAATTTTATGCTTCCTGTTGCTTAATATCACTGCGGTCCTCTGCAGACTCACAGCCAGGTCATAAACCCAACAGAACAGAACAGTTCTGTCCCTTTGATACTTGACTTATCCCGAAGTGCCAGGGATGCAAAGTAATTACATAGTGCTGGTGCACTGACTGTGTATGTGACTTGAGCAACAATTACACTCAGAGCAGTAATTCAGCCTGGCACATTCAGATGAGTTTTGCTGAAAGACAGACTCTCAGGTTACAGAAGAGGCCCTGAAGAGCTCTGTCAAATCCCTCTATAACATCAGTGTCAACCTTTAAGTCAGACTTATGCCTGTGCCTCTTCTAGCAGTGCAGCCATGACCTGAGCCTTTACCTCTGTGTATGGCTGTCAAACCTTCAGCGCTCAAAGACAAGGCTACTGGCCAATGCTGGGTTGTGTGGCACAGCAAATACTGTAGAGCCCAAGAAGAACTCAGCCTTCGGGATCTCTCATGAGACAGGGATATATTACACTTCTGATGTGATTCAAGGAAGGACTAAATCCATCACATGCACTGGCTGTAAACCATTTGGCAATGAAGACCCCAGCTGTAGCCAGAGGTCTGGGAGGAAATTCCATCCGCTGCACCATTCACAGCAGAGTGCAGCCAGTTCCTCACAACAGCACTCCTCCAGTGGCAGCAGGATTGCAGGGACCAATCTGAACAGATAGGTCACCCATTTTTCAAGGTCTTTGCGGGGAGCTCTGGTTGCAGGAGACCATATCTGAGAGACTGGTAATATCACATCTTAGGTGCTGTGTCCAGTTCTGGGCTTTCCAGGACAAGAAAAAGTGGGACATACTGAAACAGGTCCAGTGGAAGACCACTAACATAATTAAAGGACTGGAGCATCAGATGGATGAGGTGAGGTAGAGAGAGCTGGGATTGTTTAGCCTTGAGAAGAAAATGCTCAGAGAGTTTGCTGAGTCTTCATCCTTGGAGATACTAAAAACTCACCAGGCACAGCCCTGAGCAGCCTGTTTCAGCTGACTTTGCTTTGAGAAAGCCTGGCCTGTTCAGGCAGCAGCAACACTCATTAATACATATCACTTCCATGGGATCTGGATATCAATTTCTCTCTCTATGTAATACTCTGCTCTGAATATCATCTTCTCTTCATTTAACTATCATGGCATCTGGCTACTTGACTGGCTACCTTGAAATTTTCTTAAGGATCCTACTACCATGGTTTCTCAGCACCTGTTTACTGTCTGACCTATGATTGAAAAGACAGAAATCTCCTCCAGCTGTCCTAACAGCACCATGACTCCAAACAAGTCTGCTCATTTTCTGCACAGTGACTCTGTAGAACTCATCATATGATTCAAATGAAAAGGAAATTACAGAAATAAAAAGACAAAATGTGTTAATGCAATATATACAGGTCTCTGAAAACACAATAGTACCAAACTTGGCAGACAGTAACCCAGCCTTCTAGACATGCCATTCACATAGCACATTTGTTTAAGGCCACAGGACCTGTCAAAGGAAGAAGTGGCAATGATGAATAATGCATTCCTGTTAGTGATACCATCAGCTCAACCTTCTACACAGACAATTCACTCTTCCTTCAGCCTCAACAGGCTGTTCCTGGGCCTGTTCCTGGGCAGGCTTCAGAGACCCTTTGAGAAATTACTTAGTAAGTCAGAGAAGTCAGAGGGCATTTTTTTTTTTCTATAGAAACTAAAAGGAAAAGAGCCTCCCTGGGTTCTGTGGGCGTGATGGAAGAGGGTGGTGAAGGAGCAGCTGGAACACCACTTTGTGGTACAGATGACTGCAAACTTCCATCTATCTGGGGATGCTGACAGGCCCTATGCCTCAGCTCCTGTAACACGTGCCCTAGCAGGGAGCTGGCTGCTTATTTCCATTTGTGGAACACAGTCCCTCCCAAGCCTCTATCCCTCAGTTGCACCTGGCAACACATTGTTCTCTTTGGTCCCCCCTCACTCTCCCAAACCAAGCTCACACAGACTGTTCTCACCTGTGGATGAAGGCCCAGCTGCCCTTTCTTGCTGCTCATGACTCCCCCAATTGGAGCCATACAGTGGCTAACTACAGATATGCTCTGCATTTGAAAATATGCCCACAATGCCAGTCAAAGCCCCTGGCCTGTCCTAGTGGGCCAGTTCGAGAGTACAACGCAATCACTTGGGGAACTGCAGCCACCCTGCTTGTCTAGCTGCTGGAAAATACCTAATTTTCCACCAGAGCACTCCCAGACTCCAGCACCTGGGCGCGGCACCCCAGCTGAACTCACCTCTTCACCGTGCGGAGCAGGGTGGATCGCGCCTCGTTGTGGAAGGTGATGATGAGGCTGGTGGCTGGCAAGTCAGCGTCATAGCGTACAGAAGTGCACCTGCAGCACAGGAGAGCAGAAGTGTCAGCCAAACATTACCCAGCAGTAGCCACTGCAGCAGTGTACATGGAATTTCTAACAAGAGAGTAATATGCTAAAATCAGAATCAGCACAGTTGAGCTGCAGCAAGGGAGGCCTCAGCAGCCCCTGCACCAAGGCTGGCAGAGCTTAAAACCAGCTGTGCCTATTGAAAGGCAATGTTTGGAGGCTGTGATACCTAAACTCACAAAGCCATATGCTAAGGAGGCCATGTGGGTTTTATAGTGAACTAAGTTTCAACATCATGGACTCTAGTCCCTGGATTTACCTGTGATTCACATAAAATCTTGTTTATTCATGCACAGGACATGCACATGCTAAGGAGGCATGGAGCTGGTACACCCAGGCATTGCTGTATAAAGCACTTCAGATTCTTTGGACTCTCAGCTTCACAGAAAGGAAAACACTAGCTAGTGCTGTGATCTCTGTTGGGCAGTTGCTGAGGCTCAACACTAATAGCCCCCCTGGCAATGAAGAGCAATCCCTTCTATCTCCTCATCTGACTTTGTAATGTTAGGTACATACATGCACTCAGAACCAAGGATTATCCTGCACCAGGCTGCTTCTCCCCGTGGAGAACAAAGTTTCTGTGAGGGGAGCAACTCACAGATGTGAATCCTGAATCCAATTCTGGCAGATGCTAAGCATGGGAAATTTGGGCTGACCTGCTCCCTCCAAAGTGTCTGCCTTCTTAACTTCCACTCAGTGTCAAACTGCAGTCAGTCTGCTCTAATTCCCTGTCTGATGAAGAACCCACACCTATTTTTAATAACTCAAGGCTCTGCATAGACTGCATCTCCATCCTGAGAGGGAATACAATTCACTTCTTACACCCACTACTTGTACTTCCACATTTACTTACTATTCTTTTATGGCTATTGCTAAACTGTTACTGTTTTTATCATCACTTTCAAACCTACTGGTTTATGACTTTTTCATTGCAATGTTTTATTAAGGGGACAGCAGCTTCATACAGCAATTTTCAAACATACAAAGTAACCTTGATAAAGACTAAAGTGAAAAACATGAGAACGGACATGAGACAGACCATATTTATTATTGTTTCCAAATAACTCCATGATGTAATGCATACAAAATGGATTAAGGAATCATGAAGTGGAAAAACAGAAGAGGCTGATGTATGTGTTATTTGGAGAAGTTTTCCCAATATTTCAACATTACTACAGCATCACAGCGAACAAGGACAAGGTTTGTGCTTGAAAGTTGACCCTCACTTTGCTTTGGACCAAAGAAACAGCTACATGCTAAGTCAGAAGGAGCTTGTAGGATGTGGAGTCAAATATGTCCATGTTCTGCTTGGGTGCGTGAAGAAAAATTGACATTTTAGTGACCTACAGACTTTCCCCATTCTTTAAACAGAGAGCCAGCTCCACAACCTAACTTCTCTCAGCTGAAATAAGTCCTCATCCTGAGTTGCCATCCCAGCAACTATTCCAATATTGTTATAACTTAAGATACTCAAACACAGATCGCTCATTCCCAAATTGCTCCCCATAAAGGGGAGAAACATGGAAATGGGTTTATTTGTTCTGATTATATACTGTTTTGGATTCTCCATTACTCAAGGGAATCCTTGCAAAGCTGGGTCTGAAATGGCCATACATTTGCAGGGAATCACATATATGTTGCTCTTCTGACTGAAGTGCACAGATGAGACTGCACAAAAAGCATGCTCTGCATGCCATCACAGATCAAAATAAACAATAATTCACCTTTGAAGTGGGCTGGTTTTAGGCCAGAACATGACAGCAGATTAACAGAAAACAGCAATTCTGCATGGCAGAGAGACTTGTCAGTAACATAGGACATGGCACCAGTGCCTCCAGGTCACTAGGAAGCCAATCCCAAGCATTATGCTGGAGGACAGGAGCCCAAGACTTGGATCCCACAACGAAGGTCCTGATTGCCTGCCTTCACAAAGCACTCTGATGGCTGTCAGTGCTGGCAGGCTCACAAAGCTCCGTATCTCCTGGCATCCTTTTCACAGTTTCAATCAATTTAGATGCCTGGTTTCCTGCTCCCAGCAGCTGTGAAATGTTGCTTTGCAACCATACCTAGAACCATAGTTCTAGGTAGAGTCTAGGACTAAAGTAGACTTTTGTACACTATCCTATTACTATTAAACCGTCAGTTTTCAAGACCCCCTTTGTACTACAGCATTACCTTTTTATACTCCAGAAACTACAATATAGTTACCTGAGCACTACCAGCAATTCAAAGATTATTTTTTTCAGCAGAACAAATTCACTCTCAGTGAAACAAGTACAGAACAATAAGCACTGTGCAAGCCATGAAACACTGTATTTGCACGTTAGTTTCATCCCTACCCCGGCAGCCCTCATCCAGTGATGTTCAGGCTGAAAAGAAGCACCAAACCAGCTTCAGACAGCCATGGCACAGCAGGTGAGAAACACCAAAACAAACCAAGGCTGCAACAAAGGTGTGCTTTGTGTGCAGCCAGAACAGAAGGACGCTGAGGGAAGCCACGACTGTGGGGGCAGCTGGCAAAAAACAACTGTCCAATGAGCAATTTGAGCTGCAGTGGAGGGGCTGTGCTAAAACAAGATGATGCTTGGACCTGGAAAAAGAGATGTTAGAAAAGTCACAAGCTGGGACTGAATTAGTCAAGGTTCTCTGAGCATTTGAGACCTTTCCAGATGAACCATGAAATTCAGTGAAGTAGTGGGCCATAGCTGGCAATGAAAAACCCAAAATATCCTTTGTTGACATTGCAGACCGACACAGGAGAGCAGCGGACTCCCTGCACCAAGCAGCAGCCCCAGCTCAGAGCAGGGGCTGCAGGGTACCTGTAGTGCCTGGTGTCCCGGATGGGCCGGTCGCTGCTGAGTTTGTCACTCTCCAGCTGGTTAAAAGCGTGCTGGCGGTAGGGGTCTTCTCCGGCCTTCAGCACCTTGGAGGACAAGTAAGCCTTCTCGTCAAAACCCCGCCGGCTGCTCTTCTCTCCTTGGGGAGCCCTCGTCATCTAGAGCAGAGACAAGCAGCAGAGCATCAGGGAGAGCAGCTGGCCCACGTTTAGACAGAGGTAGTAAGTTCAGACATTGCCACACATCTGGAAGTCACTCAGGTGTGGGGCAAGGCAAGAGCTCGGAAAGGAAAGCAGGAAGTCCTCATAGATAGGGTGTTAAAATTGCCATCCCTGAGCAAAACTGCAGGCTTCGCTATCCTTACTGACTGAGCCTGGGATGAAAGCTGCTGCTCCCGATAGCACAGGCAGAGCCAAATTCCCTTTAGCACTTGTTACACAGAATGTGTGAGACTGCAGGCATTTGGAAATCCTTCCAGGCAATGAATGTCTGAGAGCAGTCTCCAGCCAAGGTGGCTGAGACACAGTATTTTGAGGAAAAGCAGTTTCAGCCTTTCGACAGTCACTACTGCATACAAACACAGAGGCAGCTGATTTAACAGGCTCCCTGCTGTGCCTTGCTCAGACTTGCCCAGTCTCATAGATGTCCCTGTTACAGCTGAAAGCTGCACATGACTGTCCCCAGTACCCCACAAGAGTTAAAAGACCTGGGCCGTCCCTCTCCTCTCCTAATTTTCTTCTAACCTTCCTAGGCCATAAAGTTAGTACAATACCAGCACCTGAAAATCATGCACTAGGGTCATCAGGAGGGAGGACAGGCACAGCTCTGGCCCATGCTGAACTCTTAAGTTTGTGATTCTGGTTGGAAACAACCTACAAACTCTAAAATATCTGCTTCATATCAAGATTGCTTATACAATAAAAGTAGTTAAAAGTTGTCTGTGGTAGCTGTTTTGTAGACCAAATTATGAAGAAGACAAAACACTCCCAGCCGTGCAAGGGAGTCCTGGAGCTCCCTAAAACTGCTGCAAGAGGCAGATACTTGCACATACATGTCTCATTCAAAGCACTAGATAATCCACAGCTCTTGAGATCCTTTTATGTAAAACAGCTTGGATACCCTCTAATAGCAGGCTTCATCACATTTCTCCCTCTGCTAAAGGGCTCCTTTTAGGAGTTACAGGGGGCAAGAGACCAGAGAATGGTCCCCAGTATCACACAGCACGTTGGCTGAGCCATTCTAGTGGGTTGGGAAAGAATTCAAGAGACCCAACACCACAGCAAATTCTTTAAGCAGGAGAGTGCTTAGAAGAACATTCATCTCTGCACCTTTCTCTGACAAGGGCTACCCTGCAGTGCAGACAGCCCTAGGAGAACCAGACAGTCAGATAAGAGGATGGAAAATGAAATTCAGCATAGAGAAGTGCAAGACAATGAACATTAGAAAAAATAAACTGAACTACTAATGTACATTGATGGATTTCAAATGAACCATGACCACTCAGGCTACAGATCTGAGCATCCCCATGGACAGCTCAAATGAAACCCTGCACTCAGTCTGCCGAGATGGGAAATGTAGCAAATTGAGTGCACTGCAAATGGGACGGAGAAAACTGAAACCATCGTGAGCAGTTATATGAAATCAGTGACAGCTCAGCAGCCACGGCCAGAGCACAAGCTTTGTCAAGCCTGTATCTGGAAGGAAGCTACTGGAGGATGAAGAGAAATTAGAGGTTAGGACTATTCCATTTGCAGAGAAGATGAATTAAAAAAAAAAAAAAAAATTGAAGGTGGCCCATAAAATTATGCCTAACACAGCCAAGGTCGGCCTGATGCTCAGATTTCCCTTTCTCACCATACAAGAATGAGGCAAACCTCTTTTCATGGGAGAAAAAAACCGCTACTATTTTCAACAGAGAGAAATTCCTTCAGCCATTGCAGAACCAAGCCGATGCTTATGGGTTTGCCCTTGTGTAGGACACTCATAGGCGCACTCCGGTGGGTGAGCCTGCCTCTGCTCTGCTCTGCTCCTCCAGGCAGAGAATGCCCTGCTCTGTCACCCCTTCTCCAGGGATGCTGCTGCCATCCTCTCTGCCCCTTGCAGCCACCACCACATCACCTGGGCATGGCGCTGGGTTACAGGAACATCTTGGCTACTTTTATGGCTGGTTTCACAGCCTGCTGCCTAGAATCTTCCTTGAAATTGCATTTTCAGTGTGATGAGAAAATAATTACTTTCATACCTCTAAAAACTGAAATGTTTTCTTTCCTTAAATCATACAAGGAGTTTTGTCAAACTCAACTTCCATTTCATTTCTCTTTTTCCTTTTGCCCTAGAAAACAACGCTGGTTTGCAGCAAAAGCCCAGCTTATCACACACCTTTAAATATTTTGCAGTCACTCGCTTGCCCTTTGCTACTTATCTCTTGCCTCTCCAAGTCCTGTAAAAGCAACAGCTGTTTTTGGTTTATGTTGCCAGGAACACACTAGAAAACGCTGGAAATGACAACGTATCTTCAGGAGACATTCTTCTCAGGACAGTGCGAGGGCTGGCTGCTCCCTATGGTGGGGAGCAGGGTCCGGCAGCCAGGGACCATCCCACGCCCCAGCCAGAAGTGGGCACCGGGGTGGGGGCACCAGGGCAGCCCCACCCCGGGAATCAGGCACCTCTCTGAGGAAGGACGGGATGGGGGCCCACCTCAGAAGGGCAGGGCAAGGCTGTTGGGAGCTGCAGACTATCGGGGCACCAATTATCGCGGTACCCCTTATCACGTTACCGTGATTTATGGTATTTCCTCTGGTGGGGGAAATATATAGAGTCCTGGCCAGAAAGTTGAAAAGACAAGAGGAGTCTTCAAATTCCTTGCTTCAAGATAGTTGTTTTAATAAGTGTTATCAGAGACCAGCGTGCTAGACACAGCACCCTGTAGAGAATACAGAAAGAATGCGTACTTATCACAATTTCACGGCTCTTCCAAAGGTAAATCACCCAACAGGAGCTCAAAATGAAATATATTTTTACTTTTCTACCAATGTTCAGCAGATCACCCTCCTGCATGCACAGGAACTACGGGACTTTTCATCCAATCACCCCAAATCACTTTTGCTGCAGAATATGGAGTAGTAGAAGAAGCAGCAGCCCTGGAGAACAACAGCAATCCTCCATTTTGGCATCCCTAGCTTTTATTTACCACACCAACAAACCCAAAACCTCCAAATTCTTCACCCTGTGACACTATTACAAACTACTCTATCATCTAGTTCAAACCAGTGTGGATTCCAATTCTTCCCAGAGTGTCGGCAATTCTCTCCATGGACAAAGGTCAAAACTAGTGTTGTCCGGGGGGGCAAAATCCCCCACAACAGGCAGAGATATATTTCCTGCACTTTGGGTTCCAACAGCAGACCAGCCCTGCTGCAGCGTCACTGGGGAAGGGGCTGTGAGACCCTGGGGTCCTGGCCATGGGCAGGGAGGGGGGAGTCCCGGGGAGTGGGCAGGGACAGGAAGGCCCTTCATTGCCCTCAAGGCCATGACGTATTTAAACTTGAACTGTCAGAGGTAATTCCTCTAGATACTAAGGTTCTCACATTACTTATACATAAAAACGTGGTAAAAGAGCACTGGGAATTGATTGCCAATTAAGTCCCACTTGCCGTTCTATCTCAGACAGTATCTCTTTGTGCTCTCTTCAAAGAGGGAAAAGGGAGCATTCAGAGGATGATAGCCAGGGAGGGCCTGGCTTTAGCTTCCAGAAAGGCAGCTAATCAATAGATAATCAACAAGTAACCAAACATCCATCTATGAACACCAAGAAGATAAGAAGGTAATAAATAGGAGCTAACTGAGATTTGTCAAGACCGATCATGTCAGACCAATCTAATTTTCTTCTGTGATGGAGTAATCAGGCTCAAGGGTATGGAGAAGCAGGAGATAGATACATCATGACTTTGATAATGTTTTTGGTAGGGGCTGTTAAGATGTTTTCATTAGCAAGCTGGAGAAATAATAGTCTGGGTGAAACTACTGCAGAACGGGTGAAAATGGTTGGAAAGCTACTGTTGGAGCAGAGCAGAGGGGCTATGGTAAGACCAAGTCTTAGGGGTTTGTTCTGGATCCAGCAGCATTCAGTATTTTCATAAGTACCTTGGATATTCAGACAGTATGTTTGTCAAATTCATAGGAAAACCAGAAAAAATGTCAGACACATTGGGTAACAGGATTAGAATCCAAAAAATTACCTCAACACAGGGAAAAAATCTCTGAAAACAGTAAATGTAATTCAGCAAGGGCATTGCAGACCTTTACAGTTCACCAGGTCTGTGCTGACACTAAACATGGCAGAGACAGCACCGTGGCAACTCCTCAGAAAAGCCCTAGACATTACAGCTCATTACAAACCATCCGACAGCAAAGCCAGATTAAAAAAGCAGAGCAAACACAATGCAGAGTGGAGCCTAGACAGCTATGAACTAGCCTGACAAAGTGAATATAAAGCTTATCTTTAAGGACTGCCTTGCTTTATCAGATTATATTCCTAGAACACAGATGTTGGACTACAGGACGTTTATTGCTGTGAAGTCAAATGATACTTGACAGGAACAGTGCAGGTTCTCTACGAAACCCTGCCAAACCCTGTGAGAAGGACGGACTAACGTCTACCCCTCCTCTTTCCTGTCGCTTCACATTAACACCTCTCACTTCAGGAAGAAGTCAATATAAGCAGGTATTAGCTTTGGTATGTTAAAGGCACAGTATGTACAGCTGAGTGCAGAGTCAAGACTTTCACCATACCAACAGGACAGTTCATACCCCTAGGTCCTTCACGTAGTTACACACCCTGTATCCCCATGCTTGGGGCTGAAACTACAAGTCCGAGTTAGGGAAGCAGAAGAGCCCAGTTCCTTATCACTGATGCTCTCTGATAGATCAAAAACAAAAAAAAATGTGCTACATGAAAGCAGAAATAAAGATGAATAGGCACTGGAAATGTGAGTGTCTAGACTAGGGATTAGCAAACAGTTTGCACGAATTAAGTTTTGTCCCAAGCATTGCTGAGACCTCAAAAAAAATTCACATATCAAAATTTCAGGAAATACTGTAAACCTTCTAATCTTATTTCACCATTTCTCAGTTTCACATATGCTTTTCCCTTTCAGTGACAGAATGGACTCAGATGCTCTTCTGCTGTTGAAAGCATGTTCTTATTTGTGTTTTGACATGGTTCAAGAGGCCAGAAACTATTTAAATGGCAAAATTAACTTTGTAAATGAGGGATTAAGGGAAAGGAATTAATACCATGCATGTCCATGAAAACTTGAGAGCCTCATTTCTAAACTAACACACGGATATTCCTCTAGGCCAGATTCCTTGTGAAATACCAAGACTGTAACACATTCAGTGCCATTCATCTCTGTGCATTGTCACAGTCTGCCCTCAGACACAGGCACAGCAGCTGCCACATCGTGCTAACGGCCACTAAAACCAGAGCTGGGGAATTGAGGGTCCCAAGATGCATTTTTTTAACAGCAGGCTTGGCCAAATTAAAAAAGAATAACCATACTCCAGGGGTCCTGAGGAATCATTACTTAATTAGAGTAAGGTATGTAAAACTCTCAAAGGTAAATGCAATTAATCATTTTACAGTTACTGTGAAATTAGTCCAACAGCAGTTTTATGTGACAGGACATATACTCTGCAGCTCTTGCACTTCTTACAAGTGTTTAGCACCAGCACAACTAATGGAACAGGGGGTGCCATGTTTCTCCTTTGTTTTAAGCTCATTTTCACAATTGCCTCGGCTCTGTCAAACCCCGGAAGCGAAAAGCATCAACTCCAAGTCATCCTCAATAAGTGTCTTTCCGTGGAAGACCTCACTGACCAGGAAGGTCTAATTGACCAATACAGACACAAAGCAAGCCAGGGAGTAACAACTTCACCAAACCTTCTTCCCTCTTGAGGCCCCCCTTCAATTTACCCCGCTGCCACAGCCTCACACACTGCCACTGCCACAACCCCCAACCCTGCCAGCACCTCCCTCCCACCAGCTCTGCACGTCCAACTCCCCCCAGCAGATTTCTCTCCTCTGAACTGGTTTAATGCCAATTTCAACCCATCAGATTGAGAAACAAACTTGCTGGCTGTGCAAATCCTCATCCCTCAGAACAAAGGTCAGAGCCAAGCCACCTCTGCACACCCCACTGGTGCCGCTGGGGCCCACATGGTGTGACACTTCTCTGCGGGCTCACTCTGCATGCTCCATGCACTGTCCCAGTGACCTGAAGACAAGTCCCGGAGAGGACAAGCCAGCACAGCACCACCAGCAGCAGTGAGATGCTGGTAAGCAGAGCAGTGCTTGGGGATGCTATAGAGACAGGTGCTGCTCAGCTCTGTAACCCATACGCTGGCACATGGATGGGCTATGAATGGCACAGATCACAGACAGGGCAGGACTGAGAGCTGCAGCAACTCCTGAAAAATTCTGAGGGAGCAAGCTACTCTCTGTGGGCTGAACCTGCAAGATCACGTGAGCTACACACCTGTTGCCAAAAGCATTTGCTTTAGACGGTGTGTTGCATTTCCAGCTGGGGCTATGAATCCCAGTGTGCACACGGCTTTCGTTATGCCTCACGAAATAGTCTGTACACTTCTCCAAAAAACTGCTCATAGTCCTCCGAGACCAAAGCCTGTGCCTGACAGCACAGGGCCTATTTTATTCATGCTTTGTTAAACTGTGTAAAGCATTTTAAATGTGGTTTGGGAACCATGCACTTACGGAACTTCTACTATGAAATTTTAATAAAAATTACCACAGTTAAATAGAACCATCACTGTTCTTCGAGAAGTGCAAGTGCTGACAGCAGAGCCCAGAGACCAATTTGAATGTTTCATTTGTATCTTGCACAAACTGGAGTAACACAGTGGAAACAGTAAAGCAACTTGATCAGCTCCCACAGCACCTAATTGGTCACAAACCAATTTCCACCACCATTAACACTGCGCAGTCTTGAGGCCTGCTGCCAGTTCCGGTCTGGAGACCAGTGGACACCCAGCAGAGGCTATTTCCAGTGCCCTCCGAGAAGCGCCCATGGTCACCAGCTCACAGGGCTTCTCCAGGCCCTGTGACAGAGCTGTAGTTGCCATGGGATGCTGGAAGTGAGAAACAGAGGCTGTCTGCTGGGGTTTGCTTTCCAGTACTGATGCTTTCCCAAAGTGCCTCTCCATCTCCCTATTCTTTTCCATAGTCTCCGGGCATTTATTGCCTTCTGTGCAAGCAGAGGCAATTCTCTGTCAAGTCTGCAAGACTTGCATCTCTGCTCTCTTCTGGTTTTGCTCTGAGAAGACCTTTCTCTCTATACCTGCCTCATGACTAGAAAGTCAGGCCATTCCATCAAATATTTTCTATTTCATTCTTCTTTTCTTCCCCCACAGTTTTGCCAGACATTGAGTTGTTGACAAGGAAAGTATCCTCAAGAATCTAGCCTGCAAAGGTGGAAATTCTGTACAAGATAAGAAAGGAGAAACAACTACATTTCTGTGTTTGTTTTCCACAGCAACGTCCTCCCCACAACCAGCAATTTTTGGATGCTACTTTCAGACCCTCCTCCAAGAGATACAGAAGATGGCACAATGTATTCCATGTTATTGCCCACAGCATGGATTAGGTGAATATCACACACTACCATGATGTCTCTCACAAGCAGACATGGGTTGTTGGTGTGAAGAGTTAAGAAACAGGATACTGCTGACTTACAGGTCACAACAGTGTGTTTATGGACAAGGTTTGGGCACTTTCTAGCAGACTTGCTGTGGTCCGACAGCTGGTCTTTTGGGGAGTTTTAGGGAAGAAAGCAACACAAGAGAGCAACACAGTGTGTGGGAAGTTTACCGAGGGAGCAGCAAAAAAACCCCCCTTGAGTTTGTTTATGAAATGAATCAAATTACTGCCTCTACCATGAGCAGTGGTTCTCTGATACCCTCATCCAACTTCTCAGCACACAGAAAGGTGGTGTCTGCCCTACCACACTCCCAGCTCCTTCCTTTCATGTGTAGGTACTCGCAGTCTGCCTTCTGAGGCAGCCATGTGGCCTCTGCCTAATGATCCTACTTAGCCACCTCTTTAGTGTCTCTGTGGAGAAGCATCCTTCCTGTGACATTTCAACCAGATCCTGCAGTCCTTGTCTATAGGATGGAAGATGTGCTTCCAGAAAGCATGTCTGGATCACTTTGCCCAACTCTCAAAGACATGCAAGGCAGCGTGGGTTGACAACTGGAGGACGGCGAAAAGTAGCACAGGAGTGCCCAAGTGCCAGCACTACAGCACACATCAGTGTCACTCATCTTGTGAACAGCAGCCCCAAAGAGTGTGGGGTACTTGCTGCCCTGCTGGTTACAGGAGCTCAGCACCACGCTGTGTGCAAACAACTTACTTCCACATGCAGTGACTGGCTTCCGCACCAACTAACCTCCCTCCATGCCCACCCAGAGTAACAATCAATGCATAAATCCTGCCAACTTGGATTCCCCTCTGAACACAGTCCTGATGTATACTCATTGCAGAATGATAACCTGAGAAGCTGGAATTTATTATACAACCTCTCATGTGACAGGGGCACAATACTACTGTTTATCCTGCTCTGCTGCTGGCCAAGGCAGATACAGCATTTACAGATACACAGCAGGAGATGACTTCTGTAAAGTGTGTCCATCTTTGACCCAGCTATTTAATCCTGAAGAGACTTGCAGCAGTTAACAAGGGTTAGACCCTGAACAGTGCTCTGGCCCAGTTGCCCAGAGGCAGGAAGACATTGCCCATAACTAGAGGGAGCGGACATGATGCCCTAAGGTATCCTTTTGGTCTTTTGTTTTCAGGAGTGTCAAATAAAGCACAGCAATGGAAGCCAAAAGGGCTTCAAAGACAGATACCTGAGGGCACTCCCAAACAGCTTGGAGGAAATGAGGCTGCTCAGAACCACAGAAATCCAGACCCCAGATGAGGTAATGCAGTTGCCAAGGCCCATTTCTTCCCTCAGTTTGAAGTGTAATGCACACAGATGTCTATTATGAAAATGTACAATATAATTTTTTTGTTTAATATATTTAGGATATTTACATACATTGACTTTGTATAAACACCCACATGTCCAGACTCACATACATCTGGTTTCTATGTTTGTTCAGTCTATCCCACACCTTGGAGTAAGGCCATTTGTTCCCTATCTGGCAAACTTTGTTGTGACATGAACACTGCCACTTTTACTTGTAGAAACCTCTATGCTTTTGTATTCCACTCCAGGAGAAAAACAATGTGGAAAACCCCATGAAAAATAGTGAGTGGATGGTCTTCAAAGCTGCTGACTACCAGCACAAGAGGGGAGTGTGAGGTCTGTAGGGTTGCTGTTCCCTGAAACAGCACTTGTTTCCCAAGCACATCTCCCTGTGTCCATAAATATCCGTGACACCACCTAAGGGACTAGGCTGTTCATGCTGGCATCTGCACCAAAGCAGCAGCACGGTCAGAAAGAGATCCCAGTGGGTAGCTGGGGACACAGTGCCTCTGGGTATGAAGGTTCTGCACAGAGAAGATGGTCACATGGACATGAAGCTGTCTGCATTCAGACATCTGTTCAGTATCACACAGGAAATCTCCTCAGCAAAAGCCATCCAGGTTACTTACTGTATGTAGGAATACTGCTCTGCTAAAGGTCATATCTACACTATTTGTAAAAGTGTGTTTTGAGGTCCTTCAGAGTAAAAAAGGTGCTGCGTGAAGATGCATTTTTTTCTTTTGGAAAAATATCCCCATCTTCACAGACATTTAAATATGCAAAGAATGCCTCTGGTTTCCCAGTGGTTTTGACTTAGGAAAACAAAGAAGAAAAAGGAACAATATTTTGTTATTTGTCTTCTAAGCATCAGATGCTCAGTGGCCACTTGGGTGTTACCTGAACCCTGATTTACAGCACCTGTATCAAGACAGACTGACATATAGCATTCTGTATCAAGATGATGCCCCCATGGTCACCTTGTAACAGCCAAAAAGCCAACAAGACAGTTCAAATGAGGGTGGTCTGTGTTTTCATAAATCATCAGTCACATAAGCTGCACCTCTCTGTGCCCACTCCCCCACCTACGCTGTCTGCACAGACACAACATGTGTATGTGCCTGCCGTGCTGATGTACTAATCTATTCCCTTTGAACTCAAGTGACCTACATTCAGTCCTTTCCTCCCAGTGAATCACAACTGTCTGGAGTGACAGATGCCGCCACAGATATTTTCACAGAAAAGGAGAAAGCAACTTTAGGCTTCATAAGCTGCTACCACAGCAAGCAGTGACCTGGTTACCAAAGAGATGAGCAGAGGTCAGCTAGCACTGAGAAGCGGGCATCACTCACCCAAAATATTAAAGTACTTAGTTATATTAAGCTTGGGGCTCATTTTCTTTTCCTTCAAGATTACCCTGCAAGGGCTTTTTGCTAAGGCTAGAGGAAGGAAGCTAAAGTACCTTTTAAATCATTCATCCTCAAGAGTTAGAGCTTTAAATGGAGATCAGAAGATTAAGAATAAAATAATGTGGCTTTGCAACTAGCCAACGTTCACACTCCACAGAAATATTGTGCACATGCACAGGCACAGCTGAGCCAGGAAGACAAGGGTACACCTCAGGACATTTCACACCCCCACCAGGGACAGAGCCAGCCCCACAGCAGGAGGTGGGAATTTCTCCCTGTCTTCCAACAAGGAAAGATTTTTCCCTAGTGTGTTTTTGTTAGCAGGTCTTGCTCAAGCAGTCATGATTTTAAATATAATCCAATTTGCACCAACTCTCTCCTCTCTCTCCATGTTAATCACCAGACTGACCCTGTCACACCTCTCACAGTAGCTGCACCAGGCAGGTGAGAAGCACTGCCCATCCTGCAGAGCGAGACGGGTGGCAGCCTGGCCTCGGCAGCCACACTCCTTCCTGCCTTTGTGCCAGCTGGGCCCTGTACCATGCTGCTCCTGAAGGCTGGCCCACAGCCCCAGAGCCTGCACGGACCTTGTGTTCCCAGGAAATAACACGGGAGCAGGACCTGACCTTGATGAGTCAGGTAATTTACCGTAATGCTCCACACAGCTCCTCCTCACATTAGCTTTTGAACATCACAAAGAAAGGCTTTTGGCAGGACATATTGTTTAGGAGTCAGACCCAATATGAAAATGCAAATTGTCTGTAAACCAACAACCAAAGTGACATTTAGCAGAGTGACTTAATATAGCTCCTCATGTCGCCGCTGAATCATGACCTGGTTTCTTAGAGAATTCCAAGAATGACCTTCAGCTTGCAGTGTAGACTTGTATTTTGGAGGTTTGAAGCTATGAGATCTACTCCCAAGGACTGTACTGACATTCCTTCTGCAGTGACAATAGCGATGGTGCATATACATCCGTGATTTATTATAAAAATGAGTCTTTTTGTATAAGACCCTCTTCACTCAGACATCTCTGCCAGGCATTCAGCCCTGCGGCATGCAACATTGTTTTCTAACAGTGGAAAAAGTCACTGCCTATGTGTCCGTGAAGATTTGAGACTATTGGGCCATTGCCATTTTGTTTAGGAGCCAAATGATATTCCATTTTAATTGATTAATTTTTCAGTTACTGCATTGCTCCAATTCCAGGACGTAGCAATCAATGTGAACTGACAAAACCCTCAGAGCTGCACTCTGCTTCTGCTTGGGCCTCCATTTGCAAAGGCATTAAATTCACCTTCCCAACAGCAAATTTAATCAAGGATGCATACCAATGAAGAATCATGCAATGGGCTCATAAATGCCTGTCAAATATGAAAAACACCTGTGTTACGCTGTGCAGGCCTCTGTCATTCTAGACTTCAATCACACAAATAATAGAGGCCTCCTCAACAGCCCCTCAGCTCTGCCATTTAATCACTGTCAACCAGGAAAGAGCTGGGCACATAAGGAAGAGCAAAACCACTGAAGCATCACAAAAATACACTCAGGACAGGTCTGGCCACAACCCCTGCTCATGGAAACACAGTTCTGCCCATGCACAAAGTGCCGCAGTCCCTCACATAGCCCCGTGTCTCATTCTGCAGATGCAAACTGCAGCAAAACAAAGTCAATGATAGTGAGGATCTTTAAAATGCATTACTCAATCAATCCCTGTCCAATACAAAGGGCATCATCTGATTCTGCACACACAATGCTCAGAGGTCTGTAGTGTAAGGACATCTTGTAAAGATACAACTCCTGGGTTATGTTGTTAGGAGAACTCACAGCTTTTCTATGGTTATGATAAATTTTTGCTGTCATAGTTGCAAAAAAGAAAAAGGTGGATGTCTAGAAATTCAAAACCCAGAAGGTAAAGGACACAGAACTTGATTTTCAAATCAAGTAATGTTTGAATGTTTTGTGATCAGCAATAACACCACTACAGAAACCTTGGGCTATAGCTGTTTCTTTTGGCCTGGCTTAACCATAAATCTGATCAGGCAGATTTTGGGAGCTTCTGGTTTTGAGTTCATTTATGAAAAGGTATGTCTGGCATTTTTCTCCACATATTCAACTAATGAAATTTTGCCCAAATTCAATTTTTAAAAAGCTCCCAGAGTCATGCAACCAAGTCCCACTTCCCTCTCACCCAAAAACTGCACGCCTGACATACCCCCCTCCTCTCCCGGCCACCAAGCTGGCTCACAACCCAGTCATCAGCTCAGCAGTTCCCACTCTGTGAGCAAGTTTTCACTTTTCAAAGTTCACATCTGGGTCTTAGCAAGAAATGTGGGTGTCTGTTTCTGACAGATGGGGCTGTGATCCTAACCTTTGGCTTCCCAGAGGAGCATTGTGTGAGTGTAACCAATCCTGTCATGAAGACAGTTTTTCCTTCTCAAGACCCATCAGATGCTTTTTTAAAAATTCTCCTCTTCCGAAGTATGATGGCTAAGTACAAGCAGTAGGACTGAGTGACCTCCATTCATAACCCTGGGCAACACAACAGCCTCGCTACCTCCCATGGCCTTTAAGGAGCACCGGGCAGGTGCATTTTTCACCACACAGACCTCTTTCACCAAAGACAGAGAACAGCTTCAAAATGCCACTGGTCAAAGAACCTTGCCCAGGCCTTCAGCAGCCTTACTAAATATGAATGAAAAATAAACGTTGACACATCCAGTCCTGTCACAGCTCCATGGAACCCACAGGGTTGCTCATGAGGATGAGCACTGCTCAGTGAGTTCTGCTTTCTCCTCTCCACACACAGCTACATGAAGCACATAGGCTTTGTGTTCAGAAGAACACAATGTAAAGGTCTGACTGACTGTAACTTACTAGTTAAATTCAGTGGTAAAATTGCCAGTGACATCAGCAGGATTTCAGCCACAACAGAAATGTAAACAATGAGAAACAAACACACACACAGTACTCACAGAGGACCCAATTTTCCACTATCTTTCAGAATTCTGGAAAAATTAAACTGCTTAGCACACTAAAGTTCCCCTTCTTATAAGTCTGTATTTGCTCTGGAAAATGGCTCTTGTTTAGAAACCATTTTAACTATGTTGTAAATGGCCTTCCTTACCCAGACGACAAATAATTCATGAATTTTTAGCTGGAAGTTGTGGTGGTGATGTAAAGGTTAAAAGCAAAACAGCTTGTTTGAGATATGGAGTCTAAAAAACAGCTCATTTTCTCCCAAACAGAAAAAAAAAGTTGAGGCATTCTTCACATTTCTGGCTTGCTCTTGTTGGGTTTCAGCATTTCTGGCTCCACAAAGGAACGTGGGAGATGAACAAACACGAACAAAGGAAATGAGCTGACAGGTTTGTTCAGAGTAGATTAAAAAAAAACAACAAAAAAATCCCCCAAAAACCAACCACAAGCGGAACTGTGGTTTCAAGTACCAAAGATATCACAAAATAAATTTAAAAAAACCTCCAAACCCTGAAAACCAACCACCCAAAACCTTGAAAGAACAGTCACAGACAGGGAACAAGATGCAGGAGGCCTGTCCTTAGATTACAAAAGGTGAATGAGAAATTAGCTTATAATTCTGCATCACAGTTTGGAATAAGCATTTCTTACCGTAGCTGGTTGAATGTAAAAGGTATTTTGTATGAGCCTGACCATGGCAAGACTGTGGACCAGCAGCACCCAGGCAGTGTATTCATCTGCATGCCCTATTCCAGGCAGTTTCTCTCTGCCAGTGCTGAAGGTGGTTGGACCAGCAACACTGCCCAATGCCAATAAAGAGCAACACTCTTCAGCAGAGCACTTTGTACTGAACAAAGCAGATTTACCTGTTCAAATCTTATTTTTGATTAGCACAAAGGCAGCTGCCAGTGAGGTCCCTGCAGCCAGAATGTGCACAGTAGCTCTCATGCCCAGTAACAGTCAGTCCTCACAATCCAGCCAACTGCCAGGACAGCATTCTTCAACCTTTCTCCCTAATTCACAGATATTTAAGCAACATGTACTGATGAAGGACTCTTCATGATCTGTCAATAGATACAGCTCTTTATACAGCTGTCACTCATGCAACCTACAGCTCTCCCTCTTGTCCCTTCCTCCCAAAGTCAATATAAAAAAGGTGTGTTAAAGGTTGTAGAGTTAGGCACTCAGCAAAAAGGGCAATCCTGAGTTGTAAGTGTCAATACAAAGCTACTTCAACCATGCATGTCCACTGAAAGCTTTAACTGGCATGACTGCACATAATTACATGCCAACATGTGTCCCCATGCAGAGACGGAACTCCCCGGAGTTCTTCCTCTGCTTCCCTGCAATCATCTGCAAAGTAGAACAGAAACAAGTGGCATGCCAAAAGTGTCCAGATCAAGTCCCCAGTGATATCTCACACACAGTAGCTTTAAAAAATTTGAAGCCTGAAATTGTAGTCAGGCTCGCAACTTGGTCCCAAGTGGAGCCAGAGCAGCACTAAGCCAGAGAAGTCTTTGCATTCCAAGAGGCAGCTTCCTTTACACATGCTAGGATCCTGTCAGGATCATCCTTAGGGAGGGACGTAGAAAACAAGACTTTTTTTTTTTTTTTTTTTTTAGGAGGCAGCATTTTCACAGAATCACAGAGTGGGTAAAGTTGGAAGGGACCACAGGGGGTGATCTTCTCCAACCTCCCTGCCCAAGCAGGGTCATGCTAGAGCACATGGCACAGGATTGTGTCCAAATGGCTCTTGAGTATCTCCAGTGAGGAAGACTCCACAACCTGTCTGAGCAATCTGCTCCATGTGGATGGTCACCCACAGAGGACAGAAGGTCTCCCAGGCCTGCCATTGAATGTGCTGCTGGAAGCTGCAAATGATACCCGTTTTCTTCAGCTACTCTAAGCCCTCTGAATGTCTGATGAAAGACCCAAGCTGTTCTTAAACTCAAAGTGCAGAATATTCCAGTGCCGCAGAATGCATTTGGCCACTCATCTCTCATTGCCTGGATGGGTAGCAAACAAGCAGTGACAGACATACACCAACAGCCTGCAACTGCTCCTAGCCTGCTTCGAGCAGAGGGAGCAGTAGGTCTTATATTTGGAAAGATCCCAAGGTATCATAAACTTGCTGCTGTTTCCCTTTACAGCAACATTTCTGTCTCTGATTGCATATGCAACCACCAGGGCACAAGCTATAAAGCCCAAGCCTACAGTTAATACAGAGATCCACCAGGGCACAAGCTATAAAGCCCAAGCCTACAGTTAATACAGAGATCTGCCTGCATTTCTAGATGTTTGTTACCATAGCAATACCATAGCAATACCACAGTACTTTTTAGCTTGTTCGTTGCTTTTGGTTTTTTTTAACCTAGGTCCTTACCCAGTGCACACAGAGCCAGTTCCCAGTTATGTGAGAAGGAAACCTCGCAGTGTGCTGTGGCTGTGGCAGAGCCTCCTCCCTGGGAGCAGGGTGCTGAGAGGAGATGCTCAGCTCCTGCCTCAGCCCCACTGCGATTGCAGGGCTCTGCCCACTTCATTCACCAAAGCCATTTCTGACGCCTGCACCCAGCATGGTGTTGCTTCCTACCCACGCTGATCAGCAGCACATCACTGCACTTCTTACCTCTCGGGGAGCTCTTGTGATTAACTTTTCTCAGAACACCCATCAGACTGTCAGGAGCATCCACTTTCAGGCTTTTCGTCTTCTTCCCTAAACAGCTCAGCCAAAAGCAGCTTACACGACCAGCACAAATAACATAAAGTCAACTTTTCCTTCAATGCTAGAGTTTACTTCAGGGTCTGGTAGTGATCTACAGAAGCCTTAAAACAACTATCATAAGACTGTTTTCCAGGCCTGCCATATCAACACACAGCTTGGTCAACAGCTTGTTTTTCAGCATGTCATTCACAGGCTACTCCAAAGAATGTGAAAAAGACAAAAAAAGTTGATTGACAGCTATTTACTCCTCAAATGTAACTAACCGCAGTCATGTTCAGAATCAAGGATACCCACAGGAGAATCCTTCCAGAAGAAGACAAAAAGGTATCCTTTTGCCAGAACATTTCTTTTATCTTTTTTTAATAAACACTTAGTACATTTGGATAATTTTGGAAAGCTGATGCTTTAGCAACCAATGCCCCAAGCTGGTGGAGCAGAAGAGCTTAGCAGCACAGTTCATTAGAAACCAGTGAAGTTAAACAAAAGAAAATTGTCTCCCACCATCAAACCTTTGTGAGGTATATCCATCATAAAAAATGGAGCAATTTTTGCACACCTATCTTGCTGATGCACTTGGACTGCACACTACCCATGTCTGTAATGCCAGTTCACAGAGGGTAACTGCCTGGTACAGGTCCTGCAAACGAATAATCACTCCTTAAACACAGGCAGCAGAGGTTTGTACTGCAACACTAGAGGCCTGGAATTGATATATATCTCTCAGTCATGTGGAACAAGAAAATGAATAATTTTGTTAGAGGATAGTAGAATGATATCTTTCAAAAGTTCATTGATCTTTAGTCACAGATTAGGGAAGAAATCATGTTGCTCATTGCAGAAAAGTAAGTTATTTTCCTCACTGAAGGCAAAATTGTAATATGAGAAAGACTGCTTCAGAAATGGCTGCCTTTGAGAGAGACAATTGACACAGACCATGCACTGTGGCGAAGGCAAGGCAATAGCAATTTATATCTCTGCATTAAGCAGTGTCAACAGTTCAAATCCTACTGTGCCAGGTCTAAGACACGCTGATAGGTGTCAAGAGAAAAGAGATACTTATCTCAAGAAGGCTGATTAACTTGGGAACACTAAAAAGATCTATTAAAATCCCATGGGCTGAGGTACTACAACTCACATAGCAATCACAAGTAAATGCTCATTTATTGTGGTTTTAATCAATGGAGTTGAAAGCGCTTCACTACTTTTTGCTGGTGGGGCCTCTGCTGCAAGGCTCAGCGATCACCTCCAGCTAAAGAGGGGTCTATCTGCTGCAAGTCACTGGTGACTTTATCAAAGGATGTATATGTGAGTGATCCCATCTTGAGCAAGCCCACCCTCACACAGGAGGGTAACCTGGCCTGTCCCCAGCTCTTGGATGCCCCAAATCCTGCTTATGGGTGCCCAAGACAAGAGAAGCTTGAGAGGAAGGAAGGCAGCTGCATCCCAGAGCTGCCTGCTCCACCATCCATTTCTGCAGGATGCCTCTGGGCCTTTTAAACTAAAGGTATTCAAGACAAACCTCTCCTTGGTGGGGATGGAAGAGCATCAGCCAAATTGATCAGGTTTGGCTTCTTATTCGGCAAGTATGTCAATTCTTTGGCAAATACAGGGAGGCATTCTGATTTCCAGTGCTTTAGCTCAGGTGTCCAAATGGCTTGCCAGTATTTCGTTTCTACCACTCAAAGCAGTAGGAGAAACAATATATCTGAATTACTACTTTAAACAAAACAAGAACATAAGAACAAAGATGACAAAAATCCTCTGTACTGAAAAAAGTCTCTGCAACAAGAAGTTCAAGGCTTTTGGTATATACCCACACAAATAACATGTACAAATCTCCCAGACAACTCCGTTCAGAAACTGTGAATGCAACCATATCTTTGGTTTACAAAAAAAAATAGTGCCCCTTTTTTTTCTCTTCTGAAAATGAGGAAGATCTACAGGGATGTTAAATAACTGCTGTTCTCTGCAGTCTAGAGCCAGGGGGAACAGCACAAGGAAACAAAGTTGGTCCTATCTTGCTGCTTGCAATATGCTTCCCGTCCAAATTAGGTTTCTTTATCCATCCTGCCAGGCCCCCTGCAATCTCTTCCCATCCCATGCCACTTACATGCACTGAGTCAGAGGCTATGAGACATTTCTATCTACAGGTTAATACTCACGCTCTGAGTTATGGAGCCATTTAGGCCAGTGGCTCAAACTGCAAGGATATTTCCAGCAAGGCTGCTCCAGCTGTCCTTGGAGCTGAACTGAGAGCTGCTGGTCCAGCTGGCACCCTTCCACCCTGTCCTCCACTCAGTGCTCAGCTGGAGATGGGGGTGCAGCAACCACCCCAGCAAACGACCATCTCTACCCTGGTAACATCTTAACAGATGAAAGATCCTACGATTACTCCCTCACCCATCAGGTGTGCCTTTGACAGACTCCTCCTCTTATAACATATAGAGCAATATTGCCAGAACCAATTTCCAAATGACTGATAAATTTTGTAGGGAAGCAGCAAGTGGGGAAAGCATATATAGAACACCCATCCCCACCCTCTGTTTTCCTACACACATTCACCCCTTCAATCTCTTCCCAGAGCACTGTGTTAACCTGTGTGAAGCAGTAAGTTTTTAACTAAGAGGGAGAGGAACTCACTCAACTTCTTTTAGTTAATAATGACTTTATGTTACCCTTCACTGCACACTTTCACGTTACCAGGCAAGTAACAGCCATCATCCCTCCCATAAGCTCCTGGTTAATACCAGGCTAACAACAGGAATTCTCTTTGCAGTCAACCCGTCTGAAGCAAAACATTACCAGAATGCTGTCTTCACCTCCACCCAAGTGCTTTAACCTTGAGTACAAACATCATGGCAACAGAGCAAAACCAGTTTTGCTCAGGGACCACCGCCAGCATCTGGTGGTGATAACTTGGCTTTTGCTTCTCCTGTTTCCCACCCCCCACTCCTTCCAAATACAGTTAACATCCCCCAGTATCTTCTCAGCCCAGTTACTGGAAGATGACCTCTGTCTCTAGACCTAGCAGGGCCCACATCTCCTGCAGGTATGCGACTGTACTGGCTCAGCCTCTGCCTCTCTCACAGCCCAAAGGGGAGGCAGTACCCAGGGCATTATTTGCAGAGAGATGGAGGGATGTCTTGGTAAGACTAGTTTCTCCTGTGTTTCACAGCCTCCCAAGCAGTGTCCCTACTGGCAGCTGGCAAAATCTGCCGGAACGGCATAGCTGCTCATCGTAACCTGCACAGCAAAACATAAGATTAGTGCCTTCTCAGTGCAAGAGGAGCAGTAATAATTGCTTGCAGGCTCTCAGATCAAATATTCTTGCTTCTTTCAGCAAGCCACCACAGCAGTCTACCCCTTCTGCCATTTGCATGGTCCCAGCAAGATCTTTTGGAGGACACAATCAATGATGTTCACAAGACCGCAGCCATGTCTTGCAGCACCCTTGAGAAGAGATTAACACTCCCTTTCCATCTCAGCTCAAAGGGAAAACTGCAAAGCACAAAACAGCTTCATCAAACATCTACTTCCAGAACGACCCAAGTCCTTCACCCAAAAGACCTTGCTAATCTAAAACCCACAGTGTTTTAGTTAATTAAGTGCTTCCAGCAGTGCAAAGCAGTCACTGAAGAGCAGGTCTTCATTAAACACATGGACAAATATTCGTCTCCTCTCCAGTAATACCATTGATGACCTCAATGCTTTTCTGCTTAAAGGGCAGAAGCAGCTGAAAATCCCAACTTTGACATACTGTGAGAGCCAGAGTGGGATTTGGCCCAGTACAGTACAAGCGTGCCCAACACTGGCCTCCTCAAAACACACTTATTCTGTTCTTCCTGTAAGCTGCCTATGTGGGCTTCCCCATCTGCCTCTGCCTGCCACACTGGTGTTGCTCCTCAAGGCTCCAGGGTTGAGAGCAAAGTCTTTGCCAAGTTAAAAGAGGGCTCAAAGCTCATGTCTGAGACAGCTTCCATACGTTCACCTCCTTTTTAGACAGAGAAGGAAACACTTCTCCTTAGCCATCTGTTAATACCATGATATCCATCTGGAGAGGAAGAAAGGAGACAAACCAGCTAAAAGAAAATTTCCCTAAGGAGATAAATTGAGGTTATTGGCTAAAAAGCCCACCAAAATCCATTCTGCAGTAGTCCAATAATTCCTATCTTAGGAGGGCCCTGCTGCACCCCCGGCAAACATTTCATATAGTACTGATGTGCTTTGCAGCCAGCAAGATGTTCTTGCTTTATTCTCTGTAAAAGATGCAGACACTTCAAAACCTGAAGGTAAGCAATTAATCCCTGGTGCTGGAAGCCAGGTTTCACACAGAAGAACCTAATAAGCCATTTTTAACCTCTAATTGTTGAACCTTGCACAGACAATGCACTTTCTCTTCTTTGAATGCTTTCAAAACGGCATGCCTTGGCCACCTGAGGGAGGGCAGAGAGGGAACGCAGGGTGCAAGATGTGCCCCAAACCAAGCTGCTCATTTTGAAATTATCATAGCAAATTATTTTCTTGCACTCTATTCCTTCCTTTATAGTGGCAGTGTGGGAGAAGAGAACATAGATGTTTTAGGAGAGGGCTGCTGTGAAAAATTTGAACATGCCGTGATTTTCTCCCTTTATCCCAGCAGATCTAGATATTTTTGAATACGTAATTTTCAAGCATTTGCTGATCAACAGATAGCAAGCCTTGTGGAACTACCTCAACTCAAAAGTCATTAGTTCATTAACTAATTATAAGCATAATAGTAGTAGCACAGCAATATCAAATGGAACCTCATCTTTTGCAGACATCAAGGATTGCCAATTTCATAACATAGTACACAACAGATGCATTTCTGAGGAATTTCTGAGGATGTGATTAATCTCTATCCCCTGCCACAATAACAAGAGAAAGATGCCCATGTTTATGATGAATTCTTCTAATTAAGAACCCTGTGCAAATGCCGTGTGTTTCACGTGAGGGATTTTGTCTAAACCAGGAACCAAGTTCAAGGATAGAAATCAACTGCATAGCTAGGTAAGCACAAATCACAGTGACACTCTTCCTTCTGCCAGGCAGGAGCCAATAACAACTCGTTACTGTCTGCCTCATTTGAGCCACTCATTACAAGGGCCTTCACCCTGCAGCACTGCAAGATGTCCCACTTGCAAACAGAGACCTGAGCACTCTCAATGCTGCATCCTAAAGATACCCAGTGAGGAGAGGTGTCATCCTAGAGGGGCAAAGCATGCTGGCACTGTGCATCAGCAGGGTATATTCACTTCAATTTTCCTTATTACCCCTGCCTTCCCTGCAGAAGAGCCATGACTGTTTAAACATGCACTGAAGCTCTAAGGAAGGGGATGTCAGTTAAATGCCCAGCGGGAAAGACATTCAAAGAGAAAGTCAATGGACCCTGAGCAATCAGTGTAAATCAAGACTTTAACCTTTCTGAGCCTCCTTCAGACTCTTGATCTGTAAAAGAAGATGCTTAAACACTTACCACATTTCTGAAGAGTCAAGTGCACATGACCTGTCAATGCAAAAAATGTTTATTACCGAAAGTACCCATTGAAGTGTTTCAGTCTCATTGTCTGTGGACTGTTTTCCCTGTAAAAACCAGTGGGCAGAACAGATGCCACTACAAATCTGTTTAACATAGATACATGGATTCACTTTCAACCTGTACATCTCTAGTAGATAGATCCTTAGCTTGATGCAATATCCAAGTCCTAACTAATCTGACACTACTAATTAACTCATAACTATAGCAGCCAGTACCCCAGCTTCTGGTGCATAAAACAGCAGTTTTTCTTTATTGACCAGCAGAGAGAAATCTGGCTGCCTGGCAGCTGAATCAGATGGGAGCAGTCCCTTTCCAATGCAGCAAAGAAAACTTTCAAGGAAAATCATCCTCTATCCACTGCTCTCTGGGGTAACACAATTAGGCCATGACATACAGACAGGTCATTTAATACAATAGGAAAAAATCCATTGATAGCATTTCTCTTGCCTGAATGGAAGGCAGGCTGTTAAATTACCTCTGAAGGCGCAGACAGGCCTCTCTAACAGCAATCCTCTCCTCCCAAACCACACATCTTTAAAGAGCAGCAAGCTCCAGCCCAGTCACATTGAATTCCAGTCTGTAACCCCAGCATCCTTAGATAACTTTTCCTGCTGGTTCCAGACACTGGCTCCAATCTGGCTCAATATAGACTAAAACCACAGCATTGTGCTTCCTGCATTGTATATTGTCAACCTATTTAATGGGACAGAGGAAAGGAAGAGCTATCAGATGGTTTCTGTAGCTCCTAAAGCAAGCCAGAAGCTCCAGGAGCCATTTCTGCAGGAGGCAGTCAACATCTGCAGGGAGGCTGCAGTTATTTTAAGGCAATATTAAGAACCTAAATTTCAGTGAACATTCAAGTATTTTAAATGCATTAAAATTGTTTAAAATATATTTTAATACTTCCACACTCTCTCAATACTAGGAGAACATAATAAAGACAAAAAAGTCCTTGCACCCCACACTTCTTCATACACCTTTCTCATCCCAAGGAAGCACCAACCAAGCTCCTCCAATTCAGATAAGCTAGTTCAGCAAATCAAGGACAATATTGCCATCACACCATCATACGCTCAAAAATGTACCAGGTCAGTTTAACTAAAGCTTAGAGAGTTTTTTTAAAACATGTTTTTGAGAAATGCTCAGTGACATGTTCTTTGAGGTCAATACTTACTAAGCACAGAATAAATACCTTCCTCCTTGCCAGACTTGGTGTCTGTCCTGAGAACAGATAGCTGAGCTGCCCTCTAACATTGAAGACACTCTGTGCAGTTGTTTTTCACACACTCTTTAGTAATGCTGGAGGTAACGAACTGGCAGGAGGATGGCACAGTTCTTGTAGCACAGCCCACAGGGAGCCTGAATGGCACCACCAAACAGGTGAGGATTTTTCACTCACCCTTTTCAGGAGCAAAGGTATTTCTTTTAGATCATCAGGCTTTTGGTCTGTTTTGGCCATCTTTTCCCCTGAAGTAAGTCCAAAGAGCCCATTTCTGCTTACAGTGCAGAGCCATTCTGAAAAACCAATTCTGCAGAAGCAATTCTGTCCCACTCCCACTACCCCATTAGCACCATATGGAGATACTTGAGAAGCAATAGCAAGTCTGTGTCAAACAGGACAGACTTTCCTAAGGATGTTGAGTTGCTTGCACCTTTTAGGAGCTTTCTTGAGGTGGCATATTGCTGCTGACCTAGAAACATTATTCCTCACCCCTCTTATCAGGAGAGGTGCTCTCCAGCATGCTTCACAAAGTGGGTTGTCCAGCCCACGTACAGGTTGTACCCCAGGGCCCCACACTTAGACTGCCAAGTTTCCCCTCCCTGCATTACAGAATTATTGGCAACACTACCCAGTATCACTTGCCAAAACAATGGTGGTAAAGGCCTGGCCATCTATTTGTAACTTTTCATCACCCAGCTGATGTTGTCCAGACTGCGGGAGCCCGAACTAGCTAAGTACCCCTTCTCGAAGCAAAGTTGGGTGTGCAGTGGCAGCAGCAGGTGCCCAACATTCAGACTCCTATTTGAGGGAAAATGAGTACAACCAGCTCATTTCACCCTTGTAAAATTCTGCTCCTACAAAAGTAGACAGTGTTGCTGTACTTGCATTTGACTATTAATAACTTGTGGGGAAAAGGCCATATGCCCAGTCAGATGGTAGTGCCCGTGACAACTTGTGCCACATGGCACCAGCCAGGCATATAAGCATTTCAGCATCCAGCACTCCTGTTTTTACCTATCTGCACAGAGAACTGGGTAGCAAGACAATAAACAAGTACGTGCTACAAACGCCAGGAACACATTCCCTGAGAAAACACTCTTTTTTTCTGCAGAGAGAATGATTGAAAGTGTTACAGTGTATTTTCCACTCAGAAGAGCAAAATACACAGAATACTGGTTTAAGCACATGGTTACGGATGTCATTTGGCATTGAAAACAATGTAACATGGGGAACCTCACTTTACCCCGATGAAGTTGAGAATTTAAGTCTTCAAAAGCAGAATTAAGGATGAAGAAGCAGCATCAGCCCCAAGGAGCCCTGCTGGTCATCACCCCAGCCAAGTTAAGGAGTGTTTCAACACCATTCAGTATTTAGGCTGAGGTGGGAGAGGCTGAAGTCCACCTTCCAGAGCTCAGCAAACACCCTGAGATTTACTCCAGTACAGCCTGGTGAGGCAGTTTATCACAATGAGAAGTCATGTAGCAATGTGGTAACAGGTTTAATGATTAACATTTACACATCACTTAGAAGTTTTTCTAACCTGTCTCCTGTCCCAGCAGCTTATTCTCAAATGCTACTTCTTCCCCTAAAATGAATATGCAGAAAGAAATCCACACCAAAACCCACGTTGGCATTTGAGGTAACTGAGGTAATCTAGCAAATTCATTGAATATGTGTTGGTACATAATAAATACCCAAGCTGTCTTGGCTTCACTGGTATTTTCACCAGAGTTAATAACCAGAGGTTAGCAGTTATGAATAATGCTTTGTTTCCTTTCAGCAGAGCTCAAGGCTTGATCTCAGCTCTGCATCTGAAATCTCTGAAATGGGGGAAAGAATGCTTTCTACCCCCAGCTCTTTATCTCACTCCTGTACAGAGGTTATGAACTCCACAACAGAAGCTGTCTTTTCTGTTCACATTTGCACAGAAGAGCCCCCAGTCTGGATACCCAAAGAGATCTGCAGATAAACAGGAAGCACCCAGCAGCACAGGCCTTGTGCGAGGTCTTGGATAGGAGCAAGACAAACGGGAGATCTCACACAACTCTGACATGCAAATTGCTTGAAAAAGCATAGCAAGGCAACGGGTAACTCCAAGCAGGCTTGTGGCAGCCCCTAATGGCTTATTATTCAACTAGTCCCCCTTCTCACTCTCCCTTCACAGAAGGGTCCCGAACAAGTCCCTCACATACACAAAGAGCCTGCTACATACAGAGACACACATCCAGCTGTGAGCTGTGCACTCCCCTGGTACACACAGTTACACCTAGGGCAGGGGAAAGGAGTTTTCATAGAGAACAGCTTCTCTCCACATCTCTCCTTTTGCACCTGAACCCTCAGCACACTGCCAGCCCTCATCCAGCTCCTTCCAAGCAGGTCCAGGCAACAGCTGGAGTCACCCCCATTGCAACCCAGTGCAAATCTGATCTCTGCACTGCACAGCTGCTGAGCACACCCCAGCCTAAGCAGCATCTGACTCAAATGCCTCCCAACTGACAGGCATTGATCAAAATGCACCTAAATTTACCCCTATCAGATATGGGACAGGGATATGGGAATTCATCTTGGGAAGAAAAATATTGAACAGAAAACTTGAAGCAAATTCAGTGGAAATATTTTCCATTCAAATTCAACTCACCTACTCAAGATGAGAAAGATACTAATTGCCTCTAATGATTCAAAATAACCTTCTGGCAACATGCTTCATGACTGTCCTTGCCACAGAGAATGGTAAAGACCACACTTAAGGCTCCGCACAGGGCCAGCAAATTACATACAGCAGTGGGAACTGTATTTCTAGCAGAATTATAAAAGCACTAACAGAAAACTGGACAAGAAAATTGATGATGTATTGTGGATACTCAGAATTTGCTTAGTCTTTATGAATCTGCCACAAGACTTAGTTTAGCAATTTCCTGGATATTTAATAAATACCATGTGCAGCATTATTTCCTAATTTCTCAGATTCACTGCTATATGAACTAGGGAATCCAAATGATCACCCTGCCTTTCTGCTTTGTAACACTTTTAAGTATTCTTCCTTGATGAACAGAACCACCCAGCTACACCCTACCCCTCCCGTCTCCCACAAAAATCAAGTCAAGATATTTCATTTAAAGTTTGTATTTTGGATTCTGCTGAAGCCAAGCTGAAGGAACTGTGCAGAACTGTGTACTGGGTTTCCTGAACATGCAGCCCACTGGCAGGAGAAAGTTCCTTTTGTGCACTGGTGAACTGGGGAGCCTCACAAGGCTCCTATGGTACAGGAGCCACAGAAAAATAAGAAGGGAATCCTTTCATACACCCAGTTCCCATCACCACTCTCCTCTCCTGCAGCTGCTGGTCCTGCCCAGCTGAGTGCCAGAAGTCCCTGCTCCTGCCTCAGGCAATCTGTAGACACAGACTAATGCCGGTGTGTGGGGCAGCTGCCACAGCTCAGGAGGTCGTGAGCATCCTGCACAGCCCCTGCAATAATGCAGGCACAACAGGGTAAGGAGAGTTTTCTCACCTCTTCTTCAGCATTTGCAGTGGTGTTAATACCTGTTTATCCATTCTTGGCCATTCTTTATGATGTCTCTTAGGAGATATTGGGCAAAAGCAGAAGAAAAATACAGAGCATTCCAATCCCCTTTAAGCTCAATGCAACAATTTTAATCCTCTAACTAAAGGGAAAGAGGGGGAAAAATGAGATGGACTGTGACAGGTTGGAAGGACTAAATCCCCGTTAACTAGGGCACCAAGATTTAAAGGGCTTAGCTTTGCACACATCAAATCTCTCTCACAAGGTCCTCACAGAACACTGTCCCCTCCGATTTCTCCGTCAAGTGAAAGTTTGGTGAGAGCCACTGCCCCAAGGATGCTGGCAGTGGGCAAGAGAACACTGCTGCCATGGCATTACCATGCCATGACTGATGCATCCAAACCCATGGGGGTGGCAGAAGCACTCAGGCAGCCCTTTAGAGTCACAGATGCAAGGAGTAGCAAAGGTACCAACCACGCAGGGCAGTCCTGCACAATTAACAGCTGAACAGCAGCAAGGAGAAGAATGTAGCCATAACCTGTATTTCACATTAGCCCTGCCACACACAATGATTTGTATCACCCCACCATGTTTCCTTTCACCTCCAGTACATCTTCCCTGAACCTGAGGCTTTGGGCCCAAGAAAATTAACGAGTAAATAATTTACAATGCATAATTTTGAATAATGCTGTAAGGAGAGTGATGCAGGCAGAGCAGTAGATTTTTCCTATTACCCGATGTGACTCAATCTGTACCCTGTGCTGTAAGGAGAGTGTTTGCTTTCACTGTTAACTCCCTCCTCATGACTCGCCTAACCTGTAGCATGAGATTCATCTCTGTTCAAGGACCTGACCTGAGCCAGCAGTCCAACTGCTCACTTAAAATCCTTTCACACTCAGCCAAAGGCAGCTTTTGATAGGTGCTTGGGCAGCTTCTCCAAGGCCAGACCTCACTTGACCTCATCTCATCATTGCCTGGCCTGACAGACTCACAGTCAGCCCTGAAGGAATGCTGATTTCCCAGCCCTTGCCAAAATTTCTTTTGGGCTGCTCAGCCAGTGTGGTCCAGTGCTCCCAGCACAGACTGGAAATGCCCCAAAATGTCCCACGGGGCCACTCAGCTAGCAGGCATGACACAGCAATCTGGCATTGCAAGGCACAGCACTACCAGACTCAGACTACCCAAACACAGGGAGGATACAGACACCAAGTTCATCCAGATTTGCTCCAACAGAATTTTGAAAGGGTTACCTCACTGCAGACCATCCATGCTTCTGCTGCCAACCCAAGCTCAGTATAAATACCACTCTGCACCCGAGCAATGAGAGGAACACTCCTGTGCTCACCCCAGCCTACCCCTGACAGAGGAGCCAGCTCTGCAAGTGAAGCACCAAAAGGGATGTGGGAACTGAGCATCCCTAGGCCAGAGATAGGGATATGACCCTACCTGTTTGTCAATGCTCTTGCCAGCTCCCTCAGAGGTCACTGTGAGAGGCTGTTCCCTATCTTTAGGCATAAAACAGGTAGTTCAGCCAAATGGAGACATTTCAGAAGGTTGGGAGACACATACAGCCTACTCCTGGTGGCTGGTAATTCCTACCACGCAACCAGATCTGAATAAGCCTCACTGAAAGGTACAAAGAAAGAAAAAGACCCAACAAAAATGACATGCATATTACAGCACCTGGGAAATACAGCATGATCACATGCACCAGGACTTGGCAGTGAGCACTTGCACCATTCCCAGTTTTTAACTCCAACACTTTACTATTGATTTTTACAATTTCAAAAGACTACAGGAAACTACATAGGAAGCACACAATTGTTTCAGTTTCATTGTGTGGATGTGATGGCTCCCATTTGCACTGCCACTGCATCCAGATTCCTGTCCTCAGAGACTAACTGACCAGTTACCCAAGGAGCTGCACTGCTTCTTGCACCTCGTACACACTCTTCCCTATTTATTAAGCTTTTTACTGCATACTTGGTACCAAAAGGCACAAAGTTACAGCATGGCATTACTGGGCATGGCACTCTCTGGCAGCAAATACTTTGTTCAGGGCACTCAGCATGCAAGCAGATGGAAAGCATCATTTTTCCAATTCTGTCCTGCAGAAAGATTTTTTCAGAGAATCTCTGAAGATTGGTTAGAAGCACTTTTCCAGCCAAGCCCTAGCTGTTTCAGGGCTGTTATCCAAAACAATAAAGGCAAGAAAAATAGTCCTTTTTTTTCCTTAAAAGCCCACAAAATGTCTGATGCAGATTTTAGCACAGGTGCTTTCTCTCTCTGCTGCTGTTAAACAAAGCCTCCTCAAAAGGATTGTATTACAGGTTACAAGACGAAAAATTTGTTAAGTGGGAGAACTGAAAACAAGAGGTTAAAGCGGGTAATTTTCTGCAGTTTTAGCCAAATGTCATCAGTGACCATGCTGTAACAGTCAGAAGTTAGAGCACTGCCCCAACCCACCATGGCAGCCTTGAAGCCTGAACTGGAAACTCAACCCTCCAGCTCCATCATGGCAGGACGACCAGCCAAGCATCATCCGAGCAGCCAAAACAGCTTCCCAACCCAGGGGCAGCCACATGTGACAGCTTCATTCTCATCCTGGGGATGCACAGGGACACCAACAGCGCTGTGAGACCTGCAGTGGCACTGCAGAGGGAGCTCAGGCAGGTTTCTGCAGGGATGATGCCCCTGAAGGAGCCGAAAGAAAGTAGCTCCAAAGGAAGCATGCAGCTTCCTATCAAAAACCCAGTCTCTACCAACACCAAGAAATTACCCACATGCACAAAGCACATCACAACATGGGTAATTTCTCTGCAAAGATGGAGCCCAAGAGACCCCTATTTTTTTTTTAACTTTGTTTTTGATTTTGTTTTAAATGTACTGCCATATGTCTCACTGTTTCCACAGCCCCAAGCACAACTGGGACATGGAAATCTGAAGCAGACAGTCCACCACCAGCCCTTTATCACTTTTATTAGTTGCAAGAATATGTGCTTGTAAAGACACAGCAAAAGACAGCAGCAGATAATACACAACCTTTTCTAACAAATCCTGTTGTTCAGTGCATGGAGCAGCCCATGCTGAGCCTTTAACACCTTCCTCCTGCAGCAGATCGGCCCTGACCTGCTACATTTCTGCTAATCCCCTTCCTTGTTCAGAGGGTATATAAAGGGAGAACTCAACCAAGTATTTTGCTAAAGTTATCTCTTTCATTTCCAGCCCTTTACAAAACTTGCAAGCTAAGCTGCCCAAAAGCCCTGTGAAGTAGATAATATTTTCATTTTAGACTTCAGGGAAACTGAGGCATATGAAGAGCCTGTAAGGAAGGTAAGTCAACAAGTCAGCTCAGTCAACAAGCCAGCTCAACTCCCAGTTCATGGGTCTCACTGTGGTTCAGTCTTTACCTTAATGCAACAGCATGGGATGTGCTGTGGATCATGGCCTCTGCATTAGGGACTGGACACACAGAGCAGCAGCAACAGCTGACAGGACAGCCCCAAAGAAACTACAACTCTACTGCAGGAGCTGGCAGACTGAGCTGGAGGGGCACAGGAGAGCAGCATACATGACCAAAACAGGAAAGAGAAAGCAAGGTCCTGGGACTCTCACAGAGGTGACACGGAATAGGAACAACCAGCTGGCATTCTGTGGGGAGCCAAGGAAGAGCAAGAGATCCCACCTTGCCAGCTCTGCCCTGGGGCTTCCCCTGCAGAAGGGAGACAATGTCCCCCCACTGTCCCACGTGCTTCATCCCCAGCACATTTGCCTCTGTTTGTTTCATTGCCTTTGTGCTATGCACGTTTTTCCAACAGGAATAATTAAGTCAGTTTTCAGTGCTCCAAAATGGGCAGTCCCATTCAGTGCCACTGAAAAAAACGTCTTCTCCCCTTGCCTTTTAAGCGACTCTCAACCTGTCTGCCTTGGGATAAGTATCTGGACGAAGTTTCACCATGGCAAACAGCAACCTGAGATGTCTGTCAAAACTTTCTGTTTCCAGCAACACTGCTAAATTTTTAGTTTTTAAATCTTAAGACAGTTTTGTATATGCAAAGACAAATCTACCAGAGGAAGCAGCTGCATACCAAGGAATGCTTCAGCTCGCTAAAACTTGCAACTGCTTCAACTGTTGATTTAATGAAAAGGCTCTAGTAAAATAAATCATGTTCAGGAGCACTGCACTGGCACTGCCCTCACTTCTACACACTGTCCCAGGCTGCCCAGACCACCACATTCCCCAAGCCCTGGCTACCTCACTGCAGCTACAGCATGTTTAGATTAACAATTAAGGCTAGTGCTGCCAACTGGATTTTATTAATATTACTATTGTGAACCATTTCTTTTATTTTTGTTTTATTTTTAATGTACCACAAGGACCACCAGGACAAATTAAATATAAAATAATTTTCTGCCATTTAGGCAAACAGCAGTCATTCCCACATTTTTAAAACATAAACACTGTAAATAAAATATTAAACCTGCAAGCTGTCACTGAATCTTCCTCCTGCAGTAATATCCTTAGAGAAAAAGTTACCAAGTCATCCTTTCCCAGGCAGCTGGCACAGGCCTCACGTGCCATAAGAGAGATGCCACAGTGATCCAAAAAAATCAGCATTGCAAGGGTCTGGCCACAGCAGGAATGGCTGTCACAAAACCCCAAGCACTAAGGGCTGTGTCCCCCACCCTGATACAAACTGGGAAGAGCAGAGGCCATATAGGTGCTGGGCAGAGGCAGGCAGGTGCTGGATTTTGGCAGTGGAATGGGCCAGGATGAACAGCACAGACAAACCCTGCAACTGGCAGGAGCACCTTCACCTGCAAAAGCATTGGCACTGCAACCTGCAGCTTCTTTTCCATCTCATTTCCAACACCCCAGATATTTGCAGAGCCACAGGGAGCGGGGCTGCTTTGCAGGCTGGTAGGATGGAGAGATGAAGTTTCCTCCACTTTAACTTGAAAGGAAGATGTTTTAGGAAAACAAGAGCATTTGCTGAGCTGTTGAACATGGCTTGCTCACCGTACCTTCCTGGTCTCGAGCTCCTGCAGGCGGGGTAGTCTGGCTTACAGGCAGCATCACAGCCTTGGGGAGACAACAGAGCCTCCCATGCTCAGTCCACATGTGTGCAAACTCAAACACAGACAGCACAAGAGCAGAGAGAAATCTACAGAGCCATATGCCTGATCCTTGCCCCAAAAGGCAGTAGACTCAAGAGGGACCAACCTGCTATGAGTAAAATGGTAAGGAAGCTGCTGAAATGAACTGTGGCATCTCATTAAAAATTAGGCATTTTCTCTCCATGGCACAGCAGGTCACGAAATTAGGCCTGACAATATGTCAATGCAAAGAATTAGTGCTGTTCCCCCTCTTGCTGTGTTTGTTGGGTTTTTTTATTTATTTAGGATCCACCTCAGTTTCCAGAGTTAAATGCCTGAGACTACAAGACCTGCCTCCAGGCAGGAACACATGCAGGAGCCTCATGGGACACAGGTCCCTGAAAAATGGAATCATTTAACAAACCATGAAAGTTGCAGCTTATCCCGGTTGTGAGGAAAACAGCATCCTCTGAAAGCTGCACACAGAGGAAATGTGATGAAGGGATGAGAATAAAATCATTCATGAATGCACGGTGAACATCAGCCAGCACCTGCTCTGTGGGACTCAGACACCCAGGAGCCAAAGGCAACACAAAACAAAAGCAGCAGACTGTGCTGTTAACTAGGTGTTCCAGGGTCTGAAGAGCAGACATCGAGGTGGTCTTACTTGGTGGCAAATACAAGCATGGCTAAATGTGCTAGTTTGGCAATTCAGAGAAGCAGGTAAAGCCCAGCCACTGCCTATTTTCTGGCTAAACAAGACGTGGGAACGAAGCAATTGACATCTTTCCTCGCCAACTTGTTCTTTGCCTACACACACCACCTGTTCTGAGCAAAGCATCCCAGTGGAGTCTCCTGCTTGCTGTCTCACCACAGGCAGGTGACACTCAGTTCAGTGATGTTTGCAGAGCATTTACAAATCCTTTGCTACAAGGAAAAAGGACGCCTTGATCTCATCTCCCCAGTGCTCATTGTACATGGCTGAGCACAGAGGTAGGGAGCAGCTAGGAGGGCCGAGCCCAGGCAACCTGAGCCAGCATTACAATACGGGGCCTCTCTGCTGCCAAACTGGCTCCAGAGTGGGGTCACAGAGCAACTACACAGGTCACAAAAGTTGGCAGGATGAAGACAAGAGACAACATACCGGCTCCAAAGACCAATTGACAAAGATAAGAGGCATCATACCTGCTCCAAAGAGCAACTGGGCATCAGCCTAACACAATTCAGAGCATTTAGATAACGATACTCCTCTGTCTCCAACTTCCAGGCGTGTTGCTGCTTTCCTGCCACCCCAGAGAAGTCAGCAAGCTGGAGAACCCTGTGGGCAGCTTCACATCCCGCTTTTGACTAGGGAATAGGAGCAAATACTCCCACCCTCAGCTCACAGTCAGCCAACAGAAAAATTTCTCCTTCAAAGCTGCCTACCAACCATCCCTCTCACTAACAAGCTTTGCCCACACTGCAGCAATGGGCTTGCTCTCTTCCCTGGGACACAAGTATGCTGGGTGAGCTTCCCATGCTGCAGTCTTTAGGCAGGGAAGAACAGAGCTCTGGGCTCTGCTCATCAGTGCCATACTAAAGCAGAAAAGCAGCACATGGCAAAAAATTAACCACCTGTACACAGTGCAGGAATGATGCCAAAGCCCTTCCAAAGACACACTGCACAGCTTCTGGCCTTTGGAAATTTCCTGGAGACGTAAGACAACCTTTTGCCTAGGAGGGACAGAAAAGAGTCCAGGGAAGAAGTTCATCTTCCAAAAACACACAAATCAACTATCAGAGGTCTCAGGGCTCCTTCTAATCAATATGAAACTATGCTGTGCTCCAGAGGAAAAATGTATTTCTAGGAGTGTGGTACTTGCTTGCGTTTCTACCCTCTGTGGTAAGTGGAAGGGGAAGCATGCAGGGCTCTGCATGTCACCAAGTGAGCCCTGCCATTTACCAATTTCTGAATTTTCATTTCAAGCATCTGTAGAGCCTGTTTGTGAAGAGCCTGTTGCAGAGAGGCCACATGTCAAGATTTCTACATATAAAGTAGATATCTGTAGGATCACTATTAATGCACGAGCTCTTTCTGGGACACTGATCTCTGACAGCTCCATGCCCCAGCTTAAATATTCAAAGGTTTCCCTGGCTGACTCCAGGAATCAGACATCCAGATTTTAAGTTCAAAGTTGTGCTAATAAATATGAGGTCAACAAACAAAAAACAGTTTCAAGCTGAGACTTGCAATTGACTACAGTGTTTACCTGAGGTGATTTTTATTCTTCACATTAAGACAGAAAAAAGAAGAAAAACACAAGCCCAGAAAGCACTTCAGTTTCTAAACCCATGCAATACACCTTCACTTACCCAGGATTTGAAATGTCACAGCATAAATGCAAGAGCAGAACTCTTGGAGTCACTCATCCAAAAGAAAGATTTTTTTTATTTTTCCCAGACAGAAAAGCAGCCAATTTTAGAAAACTGAAGAAATATTTTTCCAGAAACCCGTAAGTCACATGAGTCACCCTTAATTACAGATGAGTCCAAACCTGAACTCCAACACCACCACTCATGCAGAGCAGAGGAAACCAGAAGCTGGATCAAAATGGGCAGCTTGTCTCAATGGCTCTGCAGAAAGCCAAGGGATAGAGGAGCAGGCGGAGCACAGGCACGCCTCCCCTTGTACACGACTGCCATTATACGTTAAGTCAAATAATCTAACTTTGAGGGGAATGAACTCAGGGTTGAGGGCTCTGCGCTGCCAAAGGACAGCTGCTTCTCTGGATCCGTTATTTCTCCAGCGGGGCACTAGAACTGGCACATCTCCCGTGCTGGCTGGGAGCGGGCGGGGGGCTGTGCCGCAGCCCACATGCCGTGCAGCCAGGGACGAAGCCGGCCGCGTGCTGGGGACCATCCACACAGCTACTGCCCCGGCCTGACCAGCCCTCAGGCTCACACACGCAGCTCAGACCACAAGACCCACTGCTCAGACCCTGCTACATGCCACGCCCTGGGGGACAGTGCTGTCCCCAGACCTCCACCAACCTTCCCGCACCGTGCCCACCCGCAGCCACTTCCCTGCTCCTGCCCCGCAGCGCAGGCAGAGGCCAAGGCTGGGACAGCTCCTTGTGCACGTTACGTTGGGCACCCCACAGCCACAGCGCTGCACAGTTACAGGAGTACACATACTGCATTTTACCACCTTGCCTCTCATGGCAACCCACCAAACCCTTGGGAACCTGCGTGCATGAGGGAAAGCCCAAACACCACAAACCCTTCCTGATTCCCTTCTCTATGCGAATACATCATGGCAGGTCAGGATGTGTTATTTCCACCATGCCCCACTGCCAGGTGCATCAGGAGACGGTCATCCTTCATCTCAGAGAAGCCTGGGAGCCCTGCTGGGAGGGCTGGCACGTCCTGGGACCTCAGTTACACAGGGACAGGAGACACAAACGATGATTGTATTTCTTTGCTAAGGGATTTCGGGCATGGAGCAGAGCTGGGATAATTTACACCGTTGCGAGAGCAGGACCAGGTTCGGAGTGGCTGTTACACGGCACTGTATCTTGTAAGGAGAGGCTTTGTGGTTAGCCATGAGCACATACTGCCTCCCCCCAAACAGCGGCAATATAACAACGTGCGGCACTGCCACAGCATCCTCCTCACCAGGATTTTAAGATGCTTGGCAGACGATATAGATGTAACTTCACAAGCCCTCTGAGAGGGAGTAAAGTAAATGCTATAAAAAACCAGAAGGGATAAGCAGGGGAACAGAGAAATAAAACTGCTAGAGCAGCATGTTCAAGCTCACATAAGAAATCAGAGGCTCAGGGGCAGCTTCCTCTGCCACTAAGGTGGAATCAAAAGCAGGAGTGCTCCAAATCCTCCGTTTGTTCAGCTTAGCCCTGGCCAGCCTGAGAGGTTTTCCCAGTACACCCAAAGGGCTACAGCAATAACAGCAACTCGCAGAGCTCCTCACCGTACTCATTTCCACAGTCCTGCTCCACAGAGGGTCTCACAGCACAGCAGCCTGACCTGCCGGCAGCCCCTGGCCCTAGCGAGCAGCAAATAACCTAAGTGCTCTGCCCAAGAGCCTCAGCTTTGACTTTTGAGTTTCAGCAGCTGCAAGCAATGGCCAAGGGGTTCAGCTGAATGGTTTCCACCCTGCTGCCTGAGGGCTGGGACTGCTCTGACAGCATTTTCCAAACATTCGCAAGGCTTCCCGAACAACCATACACACACCTCCCATCCCCACTTTACAGGTCAAGAAAAGCAATACACAGGCCAAAAAATCCCAGTGCCAGCCACGGAGGGAAGCGGGGAGCCCTGGCGCCTGGCCCCTGCTCCGACTCTGACCGGGCTGCTGCTTTTGTTCGCTTCCATGTGTGCGTAACCAGCTGACAAATGGATTCGCAGCCAAAGAGTGACACACAGTGCAGTTCCCGAACTGCTTCAGCTGGATCACTCCTGGGAATGGTATTGCTGGGCCACTTCTTGCTCCAGGGGCTGATTTATTTTTTATGAAGCGATTGCCTAGAGTTGGGAGAGCTTTATTGATGCTATTATACAGGTTGAAGGGAGGACAAATCACCCCCACGGACAGAGCAGAAAGGTCCTCATCATCCTTAAGTCAGGAGCTCAATTTTATCCCCCTACTGAGCCCACAGATACCCAGGGAGGGCAGAGTGTGGGGCTTTCAACAAAACTGAAGTAGCACATCAGGGCACCGCTACCACCCCTCGGGTTAGGAAGGAGCCCTGGGGGCTCCCGCCATCTCCCTGCCCAAACCCTAGCCTGAGCCCGACTCAGACCGCTGCCTCTGGCTTAAAAGAGACAAAACTCCCGAGTGGTGCCCAGGTCCCCCATCTGGCAACCAAGCGGAGGGGGCCGAGGCAGAGGTTGGTACCAGCTGTACAGTCCTCCACTGCAAGTGCCACTCGCGTCCCCTCGGCCCGATGCTCAGAGCCCGGCTGGCCGGAGGAAGGGCTTGTGAGAGGTCATGGCTCTCAGCTGGTCCTGACGGGAAAGCACTGCGATCACATACATGCGTGTGTGTGTACATATCTGTATGTGTGCGCCTCCTGAACGCGAACCAAACACCGTCCAGCTGTTTCACCCGCCTTTTTCCCCGGCCAAGGGCAGCCGCTCTCAAGCCGGAGGAGCAGAGCCCGGGCTGAGAGTGGCGGAGACAACTCACGAACACTTTACCCACGGCATTACTCTATTCCCCCGAGAGTGCCCACCCTGCTCCCCGATTGTAGCGGCTGCCATGGTGACAAGCATGAATGCTAAAATAAACAGAAAGCAACCCGAAGGCAAAGCGCAGCCCTCCGCCGGCGCACCCCGCGCCCGCCGCGGGGGCTCTCTTCCCGAGCATCCTCCCCGCCCGGCAGGACGGGATGCTGGCGGCCGCCGCTCACTCACGATAAGGGGGATGGTCCTCTCCTCCCGGCGCAGCTCCAGCCTGCCGGCCGCCCTCTGCCCGCTCCGGGCGCCGCCGCTACCGCCTCC